>JABFEB020000092.1:11164703-11184025 GCA_019775895.2 Stomatorhinus ivindoensis | reverse complement strand
AGAATCTGCTAGTGCAGCTAGCTCTGGTCGCTCCTGCTTTAAGATCCTAACAGAGAGAGAGAGAGAGAGAGAGAGAGCAAGCACAGCCAATTACAGCAATCTTTTATCGAACAAGTGTTTAAATTATCCTCATTTTGTGTCTGTGTGGCACTGGAGACACTGCTAATTAACAGCTTTTTTTATACATTTGCTCTGAGTTTTCTGAAGTTTTTCCTTCCCATTTACTGCTCATTTGTTAAATTATTTACTTATCCAGTGCAAAGTCCCAGTGTCTCAATAGAGGTATGGGCACATCCTGCAACCTGTCCCACAAGGACGTTTACACCCCAAACAGGATGCCAGCCCATATCAAAGTGGGTACCAACACGCAAAAAATAATGTAGGTACACAGAACTTTAAATGGAAGAGAGACCCAATTACCTGGAGAGAATACCAAAATTCACACACAAAGAGCCGGGGAGGAAATTAAACCGACAGCCCTGGCAGTGTGAGCTGATAGAGATACTGCCTCCATTGTCCAACAAATACTAAAATTTCACATTAAGATACTGATAAGTACAAGGCTTCACAATGCAGGTACAGCACTGCATCCACAATTGATTCTAAATATGGACAATTTCTGATTCATACCGGTACCACTTCCTGGAGAGCTTTGGTCGACCACGCACAGTTTTGTGCCACACGACCGGAAAGTTGGCGGTGCTTGCAAAATTCTGGGTTATGGCAATGGCTGTGTCAAGGTTGAGTACGACGTGCCACCAGCCGCCTGGGCCAAGGAGAGGAGAAGACATTAAGTCCAACCCAGAAACTACATATTCCTCTCAGATTTCTCAATGAGTAGCTATGGACAAAACCAGCCTCCAAGAGCTATATAATGAAACACAGCCCCCTCCGTTCTATAAATCTTAATGAATGATATTCACAATAGAACGAATGAAGGCACACTTGTCCTCAAAACAGCAATAGTGCATATTTGTTTTTTTAATTCATGTTTGCACATGGTCATGATACCTGAATGCATTTTAATCTGGGTTCATTTCACATTAAACACAAAAAATGTGCATTAATTACTATATTTTTTAAAAAGCCCCCAACATTTTGAAATGCCACCATTATGATCAAATATTTAAAACATTTCCTACACTTTTTGAATCTACAAACTATCAAGACGTCAGCATTGTGGAAATTCTTTAAATTGTAAACTCAAAGTAGCCTAACAATTGCATTCAAATGTTTATAATGGCATCCTTTGAAAAGGAGGTAGAAACAGAGTATCGTTTCATACTATGAATCAAATTAGGCACTTGCAGAAACAAAAATTCGTAAATCATAAGGCCTACACAGCCCTACACAGAATGCACCTACAGTATGTCTATGCATACTTAAACATTTAAACACTGAAAGGGAACTCTGAATTAGCATAAAAAATATCTTAGATAAATATAAATATTGAGTAAATCAGACAGGGGTAACCGAAAAAGCAGATCGGGACATCCCAACCTATACCAAACACATGTTGAACGCAATTGTCAACATTTTTCCCAAATCTCAGATAGACCAATTGATGTTACTGAAACAAAGCAAACCCTCCAAGTTTGAGCTTATCTCAAATTGTTTGTTACAATAAAACAATAAATCTATGACTGTCCTCACATGATGTGTAACAAAGTATATTGGGTTCACTGAATTTAAACATACAACACATTGTAGAGAAGGCCATTTGTTGTTTATGATCTTGTCCAACAGGCCATTTGTGGGTGACTGGTAACTCAATATCAAAGTAACTGTGTATAATTGTCTGCCAGTACAAATCAAAAGGTGTCGTGTATTAAACCATTAACACAAATAATACCAAATGCCTCAACAAGTATGGATGGATAAGTTTAATAGCCGAGACTCCTTGGTTCCTCTCACCCCCACCTTCAAAAATCTCTCATGCGCTCCTGTACATATTTATACCTCAGTCCAGGCCCAATCCAGATGACCAAGCTTGCTCAGGAGGTGCTAACAATTCCTGCATTGCTGGTGGGGTGGGGGTGCCAGCAGAGGAACTGTCCCTAGTGACTGTCCCCAATTCCCAAACTGTTGCTGGTAAAAAGCAAAAATTACACCACACGTCAGGGCTGCTGTGAACTGGAGGAATGTCAGGATGATATCAAGGGACCCTGAGTGATTGTGACCCTAAAAAAATTTGGAACATAATCTGACTGATCAGGGCACCTAATATAATACGCTTTTCATGGGGCCCAAAATCATTAGCAGCACCCCTGCTCACAGTTCACTCCCATTTAATAGTTTTACAAATATCTTACTATCACTAGTTTCCTTTCTTAGTAAGGTACTAATTTGTACAAACCAACATAACTTGATCAATTCGGTTTAATCTTACTACACTCTTCGCACCCCTCTGCCCAATTTCCACAGGAAGTCGCAACTGACCGGGAACGAAAACCGTCTCCCCAGGCTTCTGCAGGATCTCCAGCGGCTTGAACTCAGCGGGCCAGGTAGGCTGCTGCGTCCGGGGATAGATCGCACTGAACCAGGTGATGGCTTCGTCCTGCTGGTTGCCTCCCTCATCGCGGGTGACCTTAATGAGCTCCCGCGGAGTGTGGGTGGGAAACAGGCACCAGCGTTTGTGACCCTGCACCAGGGCATTCCACGCACTCGTGCCCAGAGGGTCAATGTGAATGCCTGTTCCGGAACGAGAAGGCCCCATCACAAACCATCTATAAAGAAGGGACATGTAAAATTAACTGAAAAGAAGGCCAATGCGGACACAAAGGATACGATGTATTTTCTAAGTATTCATTACCTGTAAGGTGGTCTGCGCTTCTCGCCAGCAAACTGAAACAGGTCCTCACTAAAGAATTCTGGAACCTGATAATCATCTAGAAGCTTTCTGCGTTTAGCATGCTCCCCGTAGCTGCTGTCAAAGATATAGAGGGGGCTGTCATCTTGCGTCGACTCCATGTACTCCACGTAGTACTTCATCTTCATCTTCACCGAGTAGCCGTCGTTGTCCTCGCCGCACTTGAACTTCTGGTTCCGGTACTTGCGCTTCAGCCGCTCTAAGGTCCATTTCTCGCCAGCAGGCCAGCCGTCCTGGCAGTTAAGCAAAACCACCGGTTTGTAGGGCTTCTCGTAGCGCTGCGCGAACTCCTCCAGGTTCAGGTGACGGGAGTCCACACGCTCCACATTATCCTGGCAATATACAGACCCGTGTTGTGACGAGCGGCAGGGACTGGCGGCGGCACAGCACACGCAATCCGGCTAACGGCTACCGCCCCGCATCGCAGGCGAAACATAACCGATGTTTCGCGTCATCTATCACGGCATCGAAAAAAAAAACACAACAGAACAACCGTTTTATATCAAGAACAAGATCTCGGCAGAGAGAAATCTTCACGGGTCCACCGGCGTGAGCGAGAATCTTCAGATTTTTAGCCCAGGTTAAATGACCTCTTGGTTATTAGCATGCTAACGTTAGCTTCAACTTCAGACCTACAAAGATAGCGGCCAGCTTTTTAAATTACATTCCTTTAACTGAAACACTGCTATCGACACCCACCTCGAGCAACAGTTCGTTAATCTATCGAGTATTACCAACATAGTGCTAGTTAGACGGCGCACAGCATGTAGCCAGCTAGCTGCATTGCCCCTGCATGACACAGAACGTGCTCGTACAACAGTTACCTTCACCGTCCGAAGAGACAAATCAAAATTCTCATAGTAATCATGTTTCGTCCAGTCTGACGAATCCTTCAGTTCGGGTCTAGCACTCCGTTTCGCCTCTTTAATCCTTTTCTTGCTTTTATGGTTCATCGTTTGATTTTGCCCAAATAACTGCCTGTCCACTAACTTTTACTTGCTAGTCTCAACTAGCTTGAAGTGACGCAGGGGGAATGACCGGTAACGTTTTTTTTTCGGTTTACTGCTAGGCCACTATCAAACTAAGAAGACAGATATACAGCTAAAAACTTAAAGTGTGTGGCGATCAGTGATTTCGGGACTCAAACACTCAATAAACTACAATGGCTACGTGCTAACATTGCCTACTAAAATGTGAGGAAGACAAGCTAATTAAATTTCTAGAAGATTCACGCGGTTCTCCTCCCTGGGTACAACCAAACCCAACGCCCCGCCTCCTGGATGCGTAAAGCCTTCCGATTCGCACATTTTGTGAAACGTCACGATGTTAGAGACAGTGAATGAGCAATATGTTAAGCCGTCCAACCCATTACCTGACTCAAGGTTGGTTGTCAAGGGAAATAGTATAGTTCGGAGTTACATTTCTAAACGCTGTTGAGATGTCGTATATTACAGCGACACTTCTCTATTGTAATCCAGAAATATAACAATGAAACGACATACTCAATTCTTTTCATCAATAGCTAACCCGGAAACGATGACACTACTTTTTTTTGGGTGGCCGGCCAAATTCGAAATACTTTGTTCCACCTATTAGCAGTATTCACCGGAAAGTGTCCGTAACGTTGCACCTTAAGGCTATGAAATATGAATTCATGCGTTTAGATAATGATGCTGAAGGGCGTTTATGTCGAAAACTGATTTGAATAGGGCAGCAATATACAGCAGAAATAATCAGATAACTGCTCATATACTAAAAATGCATATTGCCGAAGGTCACCATGCTTCCGAAAAGGGCTTTCGTTATTGCCCCCTTCACTGCTGATATTTAGATTTAGCAATGCGTTTGGTAAAGCAGCACTACATGCGTGAGACTATTTGCTTCTGGTAGTCCTTAGATCTTAGACAAGGTTCATCTTCTAGTATCTGAACTTCTTATTCAGAAACTTTCCATTAATGAAATTCATTTCAATGTACATTAACAACTAAGATTTCCGAAGACACCACACACTAAAACAAATCGGTTCAAAGTCAAATACCAGGGCTTCTGATTTTTCAAGAGCAGACAAATTACACCAAAAAAAAAAGGTTTATTAGCATTCACATGAGCTGTTACAAGTACAGTATGTAAAGGAATGCACCAATAGCAAGTTACAGAATTTGGTTACAATGTTTTCAGTGTAATGCAAAGTTATGTCAAAACATGAGGGGGGCAGAGGTTTGTAACTACTTGCAAGATGTGGTCACTGAACTATACATTCCAATGTACTGGGAAGAAAAAAAAAGTCAGGAAATTCAGAGCTGGCGTCCTACCAAAAGTAATCTGTGGCAGCCATTTAAACACATCGGCACACCAAGGCATCGTAACAGGAGCAATCAGGAGAAAACTGGAAACAGCCAAGCACTCTGCACTGCCACACGCCACCTTTAACAGCTAACCAGCAATACTCAACTGCTACAAACTGCGCCTAGTGCACAAAAAATACACAAGAGAAGAGATTAGAATCACAATAAAACAAAAGCCACCATTTACAAATAAAGCAAGCAATTCAAATCAGTGCTAAGTTAACCAGGATAAAGACTGCTCTGACCACGCTACACCCTCTTACCAGTTAATCTTCAAATCACTCCTCAAAAGCTAAAATTAATTTGACATCAGCACAGGCATGCAAAAGCGTTGATTTTCTGTATTTTCCGAATGAAACGTAGCAGACCCCGGGTACTACCAAGTCTGTCTTAAGCCTCATCCAATCACCTATTTTAGTCTGAATATCTAGTTGAACACTGCATGAATTGACTGGAAAGCCTTAGCACTGTACCATTCACTTTGCAAGTCTTGCTTTACCCCATTTACACAAGTCCATTATATGTTGTTCAACCTATTGAGTTACAGGAAATTGGAAGATGGCACAAAATAGCCTTAATTCTAAACCAAAAATTATATTAATAAAAAGTCAGACCAAGTTACAATAATAACCTTTTTATCCATATCAAGAGGAACCGATGGGTCCTCATTTTGAGGCCATTACTTTTGATGTGATGTCTTCAGTGACGTCTCGACCTGAAAAATCTAGAGAGAGACAAGACAATGTGAACATTCGATCATTGCAAAGCAAACGTCTTTGGTAATATTCTATCAATTAGTCAAATAAAATGTGGCAACTGGCTATTGCCATGTTACAACTGGAAACAGTCTTGCGAGAGCCAATTTATTGCTAAACATAATTCTTGTCACTGTACCAATGTCTGTACCATTTTCCACAGTTGGAAACCAAGTTTTAGTGCAACAATCCAGTGGTGTCTGACTTCATTTTTAAAGGGGTAGTCTTCTAAATGAGCACGGCAAGCTGTCAGGCAAGTCCTTTAATCACTGACAAGTAGGCAGACAAACCTTGGTTCCCTCCTGCGTCAGTCTGTGCACTAAGTTTGAGCACATGACCCGGGAGGACAGTGCAAGGCTTCTGTCCATTGTCCTGCAGACGTACCTCAACACCACCTCAACACTGACAGAGACCGACCTGCTCCATAGCAACCCCCAACAGCAGCAGGCAGCCCATGGGCGGGTCACACACTAACTGCTCAAACTGCCCCCAAACTCCATTTTTGCAAACAGGAAGCAGCAGCTTGGAGGAGAGAATTCCACATTTTTGGTGAATATTTTAAACCCAAAAAATAAAATCACTCAAAAGACACCAACCCACCTCCCCCCATAAAAACTAGCCTGAAATGAAGTTTAAACTTCATAACACACTAGCACCAGAACTGTGAGAATGCAACACAGCGGCCTTCTCCAACCTTTCGTGCTCAGGCAAGGAGTCAAACCCAGTAATGCCGGATGTGACTCTTCATAGGTCACTGTAGTTCCAAAAATAACTATTAAATTAGTGTATTAAATAAAATAAGACCCTATGACATATTTTGAGCAGTGACCATTACGTGTTGAAGCTTGTAGAAAGCCGTTTGAGCCCTTCACTCTTCCCAACTACCCGTGTCCTACCTTCTCTCAAATCTTATGCACACCATTCACTAGTGGCGGAATCTCAACATGCTTGAGATATGGCCCTAAACAATGAATTTATCTAACAGTTTCAATTCACATACTCACTCTCACTCCATTAGGAAGCTGTTTCCTCTGCCTCAGGAGACTTTGCTGGGCTCTTGGACCTAGACCTGGACTTGGATTCCCTGTTAGAAGGGGGCGTACGGCTCCTTGATCGGGATTTTGACTTGGATCTGGAGCGGGATCTGGATGCAGACTTGCTCCCGCGAGGAGTGCGGGACTTTGAATCCCTGCGAGGGGAACGAGACTTTGAGCTCTTCTGGGGTGAACGGGACTTAGAACTTTTGCGTGGAGAATGGGACTTTGAGGCTCTTCTTGGTGAATGGGGCTTCAAATCCTTTGGAGGGGAGTGAGATTTGGAGTTTCTTCGTGGAGACCCGGATCTGGAGTTTCTTCGGGGAGACCTGGATCTGGAGTTTCTCCGGGGGGACCTGGATCTGGAACTGCGTCTAGGAGAGCGGGACCTCGAGGGCTTTCGGGGTGAACGGGATCTGGAGGCCCGTCGGGGCGAACGAGACTTGGAACGGGAACGAGACCGGGAGTAAGACCGGGATCTGGATCGGCTGTAGCGCGAACGGCTGCGGGACCGAGATCGGCTCCTGCTCCGACTCCGCCTTCGCCGCCGTGGGCTAGGAGAATAGCTACAGGGGGAAAGGTCAGACACGTACAAAATCAGAATAAACCCCATTAAACCACTGTTCTGATGGGGAAACGGTCTCAACAGCTATGCGGACACTAGGTATTAAATCACGGTTGTGATTACAAAATCCTTCTAAGAACTACAGCGAAAAATCAGCCCCGAGTGTAAAGTAAAGCCGCTGACTGGATAAAATTCGTGAAGGCGGCGTGCCATGAGGTGCGCTCCCGCTACAACGCGTCTCGGAAACAAGCACCATATTCTTCGTGAATACACCAGGCCAACAAAACCTAACAAAAGCCTTGTCACTTCACTTTCTTCTTATTTGGGAATTTAGGAAAAATTGGTAAGAATTAGTAAATATGTCGGTGAAAATGCGCTTTAGGCCTACGGGTGACGCATGTGCTACAAGCAAGAGTTTACCGCCAGTCCACCCCCCCCCCCAAAAAAGATAACTGGCTTAAACGCAAGCAAAGATGAGAGCGAGAGCTCTAACGCTCCGCTCTTACCTTCCACTTCGTCGGCCATATCCCCCGTACCTCCGGGGCGGGCCTATGCGGCGACCATAGTAGGAGTCCGGCGGTCGTCCATAGCGTGCCATCTGAACGCGCAGTTCCCGCCCGTCAAGCACCGCGCCGTCCATGGCGTCCATGGCATCCTCGGCGTCCCTCTTGTCGTGGAAGCGCACAAAGGCGAAGCCGCGGCTCTCCTTCGTGTAGCGGTCCCTCGGGATGTAGACGTCGCCGACACGTCCGTACTTCTCGAAGACGCGGCGCAGAGTCTCGGGCGAAGTTCGGTACGTGAGGTTGTCCACTTTCAGGGAAGTCATGCCCTCGACGTCGGGCGGAGGCCTGCCGTAACTCATCTTCCCTCGCAGTGCGATCTCGGCTCGCTGCTTAGTTCCCTAAATCCTTAAGCTGATTACTCGGAGCGAGCTCTGAAAACATAAAGATGCTAAGAGGCGTGTTGGTTTCACACAATCGACTTGAAATTTGCAAGTTTAACAAGTGACTAGGTCGCTCTGCGCTACCTAAAAGAACCACACGCAGCGAGACGCACAGTATACTAACCAGGGAGTTGATCCGGGTTACTGCCGCTTCTCAAATATTCACAAAATGGCGGACGATGCGCAGGAGGCAGTCCTACAATGTGTTAGGTCTGTAACGGAATGGATAATTTATACAAATGATTTCTGTTGAAAACTGTTACATTAAACATAATTAATTACGACTTGTCTGACTTTAAACTCACATTTTTATGTATTTATTGTTAAATTGTTATAGTCAAGGAACAATACATCACCAAATCGTATTGGCTGAAAAGATCACATGGGCTGTTTGGACGAATAAAATTTGATTATGCTGAGCGCTAATTCTAGGCGGCGCAGTCTGCCGGGAAAGTGGACATGTGTAGAAGAGTGACCCGTACTGGGATTGCTGGCGCCAAATCTATGGCAAATCAGTAACTACTGAATGTCGAAGTATCGATACTGATCGAGATATATACCTGCATATCCCTAAATGTTTATGAAAGGCACCGTTCACAAGATTAACGTTGGGCCCGGAAGTCTGTAATATAAATTTTAAGAACATATGCACTGAAAAACGCATTTTTCAACGTGAGAATGTTAATAATTATTCAGAACAAAAACATATTTACACATTTAAAAACTCCCAGATGCTGAATTTAATGCATTTTGAAATTCCAAGTTAACAATACGACCATCAGAATGTTTTTTTAAAGAAAAAATTATAGTGGAATAAGACTGAACATGATACGAAATCAGATGAATGGAATGGGAGAAGATTCTGGAGTACTCCAGACTTGACGTCATCATTGAGTCTGAATATTGTATTGGGAGTAGCCCAGAGGCGACAGGGTCTGGCACTGGTCTTTACAAATAAATCCTTGTAGTTAGTACATACTATATATCTTTGGTCGGATCATAAAATCAAAGCAGCATATAATTAATAAAGGAGATATTTTAAACAGTTGTTCACGCATTTTTTCCCGTTTTAATATTATTTCTTTATTGTAGCCCAATGCATGTGACATTAGTATCGATTTTATTGTCTTTTTTTTTAAGAGTTTACTTTCAGTTTCAGCCCTTTGATAATCAGTAAAGGGTTGTTAAGGGTGTGAATTATATAATTAAAGCAAACATGCAAGTGTGGTTTCATCTTTTATTCGTGCATTCTTTTTTATTTGTATTTTGCACTTGTCAGCAATATTTCAAGAACGGCGATTTCATACCACTCAATGGCAATAACTTTATTAGTGAGCTGCAGAGAGTAGCCTATTACTAAGCGACTATACCAGCTATGGCTCATAAAGGGGTCATTTACAGATTGATAGTTCGGCTGCCCAATCACCGAATAATAGGGATGGTAACAAGGAAGCCAGACGAGAAGACGCAAGTTTGCAGTTCACTAAGCGAAGATGGCACAGAGTTTGGAAGTCACCTAAATGAAAGCAATAGTGGCAGAGGCTGTTCTGGACAATACCGATAAGTCACAAGCGTTTCGTGTTTTCTTTCAGTCGTAGAATGTAGGGTGGCTGCATGAGATCATTTATATTTTTTATCTATTAATTTAATAATATGGGACAGACAAAATACTATGAACTTTGTTTTTTGGAAAATTTACGTCAAAGAAAATCGAATTTGTACTTTTGTCATGAAACGGATGGAACGGAAAACTTTATAAATTTATTCCGATACAAACAGATCATTTGTATAATACGGACCCGTTGAACTTGTATTTTAGTCAAGAGAAATTTCCGAGTTGTGTCACTATAGTTTGTAGATTTTGTGTGCTGCCATGTCATCAGTTATTAGTTTATATGACCTGGTAAATCTATCAATCGGCATCGCAGACACAGGATGCGTGAACTTCAGCGCGCTGCACACCCTCCTGCATGCGATCATAACCCGACTTAACATACAAGATGCGACCACGCAGTGGACACATGAGGAACCGAGGGGACATGGCCCAACCGAGCGGCAGTTGTCTCCAGATGAAGAATCCAGAGAGTACCTTAACATGGAAAACAAGCTTCGAGATATCGAGAGCAAGCTAGCCTTGTTAGAGAAGCTGCCAAGCGGGGCTGACCTCATAGCCTGTACCAGTACCGGCGTCTCACCGGTCAACGATATGTGGCAGATCATGCAGCTTCGCCGAAGGGTTGAAGCCAACGAAGATGGTGTGTCTAAGGTAACGGCATACTAGGGACATTTACAACTGCAATATAGGTAGTGAATAAACGATAATATGTTCGTACTGAGATACACACATACAGTAATAGCGTTTTCTCTATGAAGGCACCGAAGCAGATTTGAATAGGATTTCAATTCAGTGTCAGCAGGGAGACAATAATTAAGGAGAAAGAGACAGGACCTGGGCATCTCTACTTTGCGAAGGTGCAATAATCCAGGAACCTGGAATTTCGTACTGAAAAGATCAACAGTGATTTTAATTAATAAATTTTTTGCAGTGTATTTACCAGATTTGATATCTTTGGTTTTTTTGTGTTAATCTGCCAGACTAGATTTATCGTAAGTAATGTTGAATGAAAAAATATACACCAATAACACTGTAATAGACTGGACTATTTTTTATATTTACACTTACTCTTTGCCTTTATGCCTGTTTTAGTCAGGACTATAAATAATTGTATTTGCTTTGGATATTCACATCAAACCAGGAATGATCGGTTCATGTTTTATGACTAGATGACCCAACCCTTCTCACCAAGTATCAGTAAGGAGTCCAGATTCAATTCATGGTATATTTGCACCGTATCCAGAGCATTGTCACTATATATACGAGTAAATCACTCCGCACACAACAGTATCTCCTTCTGCAGACCTGCAGTCCTGAATACCACTTAAGCAGACCGAAGCGAGTGTCATCATCGTGAAAAGGGTGGATTCTTACTCATTTCAGAGTAGGACTTGGTCAGGCTTGCAACTAACTAAATACATCCTTATATCATATGCAACATTTATACAACACATGTCTAAATATGTCAAATACTCTTAGAGTATTTGAAAACTAATAGATTTTATACAATAATATAAAATTTTTATCATAGGTTTGCCAATGGCTTTGTGAAGTGATATATTTTAGCATGTAATAATTATGTACACGGTATGTAATAGTTTAGTAATGCATTGTTTCAATGCAAGATTTTGTTTCAGTTGAGTATAAAGAGTCACAGTGACAACAGCGACACAGTGGTTGGTTGAAACAAAATCTTGGTCTGGATTTGTACTCTTTGGACCTGAAATCTCCACCTCTGAAAATAATGAAATCTGAGTACAGGTTCTGCTCTTCACCATTTAACTGCTGTTTGCTAAAAGTGACTGCAAAACTATAAAAATGAGGTTAAATTATGATAATGACCATCAACTGAGTAATCAGAATAAAACATTGTTCCTTTAAAGGCCTTAGCCAGAGACATGGGTGGAGAGAGGAGGATATCCTTAAAACACCAAGAACAGAGTTGAGTCGCTAGAAGTATTTACAGTAACAGCTGAACACTGATCACTGACTGAACATTGTACATGATAAGTACACTTTAACAGTGAATGTTTTCTTCCCAAAATATACCTTCAGAAACTTTTATCATACTTCATAAAATGATGAGTGATGGTATAAACACAGGAATTTAATAATTACCCTACTACTTTCCCATTCCTAGAAGTTCATGCCTGTTTCTCTTCACTAACTGCGACATACAGGAGGATTATTATCCAACATAGTAATTAAAAAAACGACAAAGAAGCAAAACCCACATTTGATATGGCTGGTTGTACACTTATTTTTTATCTCTACAATTTGCGATATATGAAATATAAATAAATGAGACTGATATAAAAACATAATTTTAGCAATAAGAACAGCCTATTGAAGGATCTGTGTAAATCACTTGGCACACTAAAACATGCCTTTCATCATTTCAAAAGTGATGAAAGTTCAACATAACTTTTGGACCAAAAGGTGCTACTGTCCTTCACGATGCTGAGGGAGTCGTGCATCATCTTCTGGTGTGCTACCAGCCCTACCCTTCCAGCACCAGCTAATTAATTCACTCAGCAGGGGGTCTCTCAGCCCCAGGTCATTGGCAATTAACCCAGGAATGGACAATGGCTGATGCTGACTGGGCATTGCCTTCTATCTTCTCGGATGACTCTTTGGCTCTCTTCAGGTTTCCCAATTCGGGTCCAGAGTTCCATGTTTTACTGCAGTTTTTTGGTGTGATAAGTTTCTGTTTGCATATGTACTGCATATAGGCGAGTTTCACGGGAAGAGTTAAAAAGATGGTACAGTACAAGTGTGTACTGGGTAGGGCATCAGAGCTCTAATGACATTCCTCTTTACTGGTTCAAGCCCAGACCTGTCCTGTGCTGTGCAACTTATTCTCCATATGAAGTTTTAATTAATACCCCCTGAGCAGGTTGTCAGTGTCACTAGAATAATAAGTCTCAGGTGATGTGAAAGTTAGCCGACTGGAGGAAAATAGGACCATCTATCAAAGCCTGTTTAATAATAGACGGTCCACATTGGGCTTTTGGTGAGGCAGCAGTGTCATCTGTTCCTCTAGTTGACCCAGCATGATTAACCTCTCAAGAACCTTGCAAAAAGCTTGCAGGTTTGTTATGGCCACCATTGTTTCTGACTTGAATATGGTTTGTAGCTGTCCATCAAAAAAAAGAAATATTGATACTTCTATCATGGTTCCTTGATATCTTCTCAAATAGCATGGGGAGTTGCTATGTTTGGGTGATTTCCACAGAACCTTGATTGTTTCTTGTGGGTTTTTTTCTTGAGACTTAATTATGATGGTTGTAAGGTTAAGCAGACTCATGCTGTAACCAACTATTCTGCAATGGCTGATGCCCTGTTGTGGAATGATCCACACGCTCACTCTTCTTCTTTGTGGTCATCGTGTCATTGAGCGTAATTCCCCAACCATCAATATTAATGGCAGTTAATGGATCACTAGCCATTCTAACAGAATGGCTAAAGGATTTCAAAGTAATGGAAACAATCACCCTTACTAAACCCACCCCCATAGCTTTTCCATTAAAAAAGAACAGTCACAATGTAGTACACTTAAGCTGTTTGGCTTGAGTTTTATTTCCTCTAAGGATTATATATTTATTGACACACACTGTTGCCATTGACTACAATTGTGGCACGGGTGCTGTGACAGTGTATTTACTAAAGAGGTCGAAGTCTGTTTAGTGTGAAGGGTTTCCACGGCAATCGTGGAGCTTCTTAATGTTGCAGGGAGGATATAGTACACATTACAGCTAATCTGTGCTATGACTGACTGTAAGCTGGTATCGGCACAGAGATTCATTTTCTCTGCTTCATCTCATTTTTCTGTTTGGAACAGTATTATTCTTAAACATAAATTATTGCTCTGTAAGGCATGATTGTCGAATGCTTGGAAACTACAGTGACAAAAAACTTAAATATTCAACTTAATTTTTGTGCCAATCTCATAAATAAGTTATATACTTACTCTGGCAAAATAACAAAAATAAAAATGACCAAAAACAGTTTGGCAATGACACATGTATCTCAAAACTCAACTACTATGTTCTTAAAACTTAGTTAATAGAACTTAGCGTATGTAGACGTACAGTATGCAAAACATGTTTTATTGAAAATATTTCAGTAGTTCTTAATCTTATGGGTGAGTTAGGATTCTCTGTGATCAGAAGGTTGTTGGTTCTATGCTACATGCTTTTCAGAAAACAACCTTTAAACACAGTCTAATGAGAATGTTTTAAGAGATCCTGCCAATTCGACCCATTGTGGGGCACTAATACCCATATTTATGCTATACCCATTATTTAGAGGTCATGTGTTTGGATTATGGGAAGTCACTACTACAAGTAGCTGTAAGGTACTGTTTGTGTATGAGAGTGTGTGTATGAACTGGCCCGCTGATTCACTGGGATCCATTTCAGGGTGTTGGCATCCATCATGTCCTGTGCTGACTAGGATGAGCTCCAGGCCTTCAAGCAATTGGAAGTTGTGCGCATCGTAATTTTTTTTACATTAATTTGTGAGCCATTCCTGGTATGACAAGATCAAAGCCAGTCTTCAAAGGAGTTTGTTAAATATTTTCTATTTCATGTGCCTTGGAGTCAAGTGTTACTCCTCTGTTACTCCTGAGTTACTGTTGTCATGGTGAGGGACATGGAGGAGCTTTCAAGCTGAATGAAATCATAGTTAAAGGCTGGTGACACCACAGAGTGGAACAGTGCTTGCATTTTGTGTTGAAGTGGAACTACAAACGTTTAACTGATGTTCTTTGATACTCAGTTATTTAGATTTTTTCTGTAAATAATAGCAATTATACCATTTTATATGTGTATTATTATAAATATTTTTGACCATTTTAAAGGAGTTGCAGGACTCCTGATTTTCCCATGGAATGCTGGACTGAACAATGAATTACATTTACTTAGCATTAAAGTTTCTCAGATAAAAGAACAAAACAGAAGCAAAAATACTTAAAATTCTTTTTTAGCACTGAAACATGAGATGCTTCCATTTTAATGAATGTGTCAGGTTTAAATACCCCTGTGTGTAAGCCTACCCCTGACTGTACTGTCCTTTTCTGTTCTCTGCTTATCATCAGTCCATGGCTCTGACACAAGACTTAATGAAGGAGATTAGTGAACTTCAGGCATCCAGAAACCACTTACAGGAGGAGGTCAGGACCCTGCAGGGTCAGCTGTCACAGGTAAGGATGCACAATTACAGACACATACTTGACTTATTGTAATGAGATGGTGCAGTTATACTTTTTACTTCTACAGACATTGAGTTTTGAGTGGCATGATGGTTCAGTCATTGGACATACTGCTTCACACGTCCTGGGTGGGGACTTTGAGGATTGGCTCCAGGTTCCCCTAGGGCCCCTTCAGGAAATAGCGACTGCAGAATGGACAGATGGATGTTTTTGTGTTTTGAAGCCACATTGAGCATTTCTCTCTCAACTAGTCATAGCAGCAAAGAATCCTGTGAATTAAGGATTACAAAACTGAAAGGGCTAATAGGGTACACATACTGCTCTATATATAAATATTATCCTTTCAAGGTTGACTTAGTTTTTCTCTAAATAGTCTAGCTGAATAAAGCTCTGGGTTCAGGTGAATATTCACATGTACATGCATATATGCATATATGACCAATGATATCCACATGTGCAGATATACTTACTTCATAAATCAGAACTGTTCATTATGCATGATTTTCCCCCCTAGCTGAATATGAATGAACTGCTGGGAAAAGTGAAAATTCTAGAACAGTGCTGCCACCAAGTGGATGACTTGGAGAAAGTATTGGTGGGTCTATTTGTTTGGTGGTATTTATCTGAGCACTGGTGTTTCTAGGCATTGTAGCCATATTTGTCTTAGATATTACTTATATGATCTGTGGATAGTGACGTTGGACCTTGAGAAGTACTGGCATTGGACATTGAGAAGTACTGGTAAGTTATTAATCAATAAGTTTCTGTGCTGACGTACATTCAAGAGGGAGGTGCAGGAGACGATGAGACTGTACCCTGATCCAGAGGAGCTGACTCACTTCCTCACCTGGGATGTTCTACAGGAGACCCTAGTGAGGGAGGACCAGCAGCTGTTCAAGGTACCCTGGATTATCTGCTGTTATTTCGCTTCAGTGCTGCCCGACCTGCATGTGTGTTCAGCACGGTCATGTCTGCCGTTGCCCAGTCGCCGGGGCCCCCCCCAGAAGCACCCGACTGCACGCTGCGTGACGGTGACGGGCCCTCCCCTCGCCCACCTCAGCCCCACGCCAGGCTGCCGTCCTGCCTTAGCATGGGAGTGGAACGCTATCCGGAGACCGTGAATGCCCTGAGGCACGTGGGTCAGCTGAAGAAGAAGCACGACGCCCTGGAGGAACGAGTGGCCCAGGTGGAGAAGGAGAAAGCGGAGCGCTCGGACCTGCAGCACCTGAGGGATCACTTCACAAGCATAGGCACGGCCGGCCACTTACCTGCTCATTCCTCTCCGTATTCCTCATCCCCATTTACTATCTTTGTTTACTTTATATATTTCTTTATATATATATCTTTGTCTTATGTCCATGTCTCAGTATGTCATGTTTAAAGTTTTTAAATGTCATTCACATTCATATTTATATTCTATTTATCATTGTTTTCTTGCACCATAACCATTGGGATCTTAATATCATGTCAACGTATCATATCGCTGAAGATCACGATAAAGACACTTTGGCTTTGACTTGACATATAATGGGGCAACATTCAGTACAACCTGCCAAGAATAAAAAGCTCTGCGTATTACCTGACCATTAGCAGGCTAGTGATATATGACTGAGATAGTGGCAAAGTTTAGCTCAGCTAGGCTAATGTCTAATTGTGTTTCTTCTGGACATTTTGGCTTCTTCCCACTATCCAGAAACATGGTCCTGTCATAAACACCAGATCATAATTTTGACCAGATCCGTGGTTCGCAATCTAGTCCTTGGGGACCGCCAGACACTACATTTTTGCTCCCTTCCAGCTCCCTGTCAGTGAGTCCACATTTTTGCTCCCCTCCCAGGGGGAGGGAGCAAAAACATGGACTGTCTGGGGATTCCTGGGGACTGTGTTGAGAAACACAGGACTAGATAGAGAGGTAAGAAGCGTGCACTCATTACAGTGCTTTGCCACACCCACCACACAACTGACCACCTCACGGATGAGAACCCGAGTGCAGTCGTGGAGCGGTTGATACCTCAGCACCACACATAGTCTGAATGGACCAGTGTGAGGTTTTTCCGGTACCTGGAGTGCCAATCCTGCCACCACCGTGCAAGTTTTAACTGTAAGTTGGAGGACCTGCTTGCAGGGCTGGAAGTAGATTAACATCATGCCTAGGATGAAGCAATTATCAGATAAGGGCCTTGCTCAAGAGCCCAATGGAGTAGGATCACTCCTGACATTCACAGGTGGGCTAGGTACAGTAACTGGTTACCTATAACGGAGGCATTATATACCCCTATTTTATATACCCTTTTAGTTAACCGGAAGGCACATGATGATCTTCTGGAGCAGCTGAACTACATGAAGGGTCTAGTGGATGGATTAATGACTGACAGAATGAAGGTATGATACCCAAGCACAGGAAGGAGTTTTGCAAAGGAGATTTTTGGATTTTTTTAAGGCAGAACTATTTTACCACAGATTATTGACATGTATTGGCCGCTTCTCAAAAACATGTTTTTTTGTTACTGTCACAGTGCAAGCAATCGATCTGGAACAGAGATAGGGAAGCTAAATTGTTACAGAGAAGCTGGAGGGAACGATTAGACCTTGTAAGACTTACCGTATCTAGGGCAGGACAGATAGTAGAGTGCAGACAAGCCCACTATTTATTGTCAGCATTGATCAGTAAGTGACTGTTCTTATATTATTCTTAGAGTAGAAACTAGTTAAAAGCATGATGTAACGCCTAGGAACCATCAGCTCAGCAAGTGCATCAACACATTATGGCAACATTACACCCTGACAGTTCTGGGCGTCTCAACCTTCTTATCTGTTTAATTCTCAGAACTCCGAGCTGATTGGCATTGCGCAAGGGGTCATGCTGAAACTGGAGGAAGAGTGCAAGAAGCTTGGTGATACAGTCTGCCACCTAGTGGAGGATCAGGTTCAAACGCAAACTAGCATGAATGTGAGTGGGTGGGGGGGTGGAATAATGTGCTCCGGGACTAATGCAGGGTTAGCAAGGAATATCATTCTCCTGATCTGCATCATTTATATCCCAATAAAATACATTTTCAGTCCCTTAACAAAGTAATGGAACTACATAAATATCAGATACTAGATCTATAAGCATCAATAAGTATTAATCTCTAAGTCATTGGTAAACCTACTGGAGAGAGCCTCATATTTGCTTTATTTATTTTGCAGACAGCTTTGACCGAAGCAACATTCATGAGAGGCATATAGAGTACATGCATAGACACTGTAGTTAGGCAGAGTAACATTGCGTCATAAATCTGTATATTATCCTGCGTAATAGCATGTGTCAAAACATAGAAATTCAGTAATTAATGAACAAGATTCAGGGTAAGAATTCAACATGTATTTTGTTATGCTTTTTTAGCAAATGCACAAGTCTCTGAAACATCTGGAAGAGAGGAAAGCAGACAGGGACCTTGTGGAAATGAAGATTGACATTGTAAGATGGCCAGAACTGTGAGCCCACTTGCTGTCTATGTGTCTAGTGATGAAGGTCAGGGGTGATTGGATTGGTCTGTGTTGGGGGGGGCAATAAGATAAGATTCATGGGCTCCAGAATCTCTAGGGCTGCCGCTAATGACGCCCATTGAGATATGGCTTGCGGACTAACACGACAGGCCAAACGTGGGCCTCGTTTTTGTGAATTGGTCCAGGAAAATGAAAATTGACTGGTGTGAAGCCGTCGTCTATCATGTAGATGTGTGTATGTCCTGCAGAAAGCAGACAAGAGGGCTCTGGAGTCGAAGGTGAGCCGGGTGCAGTTTGACACCATGACGGAGCAGCTCAGCTCCATGTTTCAGGAGCTCCTTGGCAAAGTCACCGGCCAGGAGCAGGACTGGCAGAATGTCGTGGAGAAGATCTCCGCTGAGATGGAGAGCAAGGTTAGATCTATCTATCTATCTATCTATCTATCTATCTATCTATCTATCTATCTATCTATCTATCTATCTGTCTATCTGTCTG
>JABFEB020000092.1:11127690-11154837 GCA_019775895.2 Stomatorhinus ivindoensis | reverse complement strand
CCCCCCCCCCCCCCCCCCCCCAAGACACAACCCAAATCAGATAAGAGGATCTGGATGTTCTTGCGTGTCAATTTTGCTAATTCTCATGTGAAGATTACTGTTAATCTACTAGATCTGTAATTGCAACCACTGTGGGGGTTGAGAAGCACATCTGTACCACAAGACCATTTAAACCCATCGCTTGCAGACCTAAAACTTACTTCAAGGGCAACCGTTTCTTTTCACATACCAGATCATCTTAATCCTAAAACACACTATTCGTAAAATATTACCAGATGTGGCCCTACACACCTTGATCCAGCGTTTCCCAAGGCGGTCCACAGCGACCCCAAGATAGGACACGTTTTTGCTCTCTCCCAGCTGAGCAAAAATGTAGGACGTCTGGCAAGAAGCTGGGAGGGACAAAAACTCGGACCGTCTGGGGGGGGGTCACTGTGGACCGGCTTGGGAACCACTGCCTGAGGCAGCGCTCAGCTGGCAATTACCTTCAGTAGTTTTACGGGACGGAAGAGAGAAAAGAATCCCAAAAATATATTCACCAGATATCAGTGGACTCCTCTTAACTCTCTCCTGTCAGTAAAAAGCCACAGAACAGAGCAAAATGGTTGAATTACTGCTATGGTCCACTAGAGTGGACAAAGATGCACATGAATTAAAAACATCCAACTGACTTTGTGCTCAACACAGCTCTACACTTTGCCAAGTGCCCATTTTCACCAGTACATTCAGTGCATGAAAAATGCTGCTCCCACCAAGAAGAGGTAGAAGACTGCTTCTGCTGGCTGCATTGTTTACCTTCCAATGTGGTTTATAGAACAGTGTCAACTAATCGCTTCAGTTTTCCCAGCATCCGTTGTGAGAGCTCTGCCAAGGGTGCTTTTCCACTGCACCAGGTACCATACTTTTGGTACTTTCCCTTTTCCATTGACTTCCGGTCAAGTACCAGAACCAAAGATTCCAGTACCTAAAGTAC
The DNA here is from genome assembly GCA_019775895.2 of Stomatorhinus ivindoensis. Lineage (NCBI taxonomy): Eukaryota > Metazoa > Chordata > Actinopteri > Osteoglossiformes > Mormyridae > Stomatorhinus > Stomatorhinus ivindoensis. Next base: position 11,153,864 of record JABFEB020000092.1, on the reverse strand, counting down.
CAAACCAGCTGGAGTACTTCTTTGGTATTTGCAAACACTTTCTTTGTCGATTGGTTATGCAAATACCCTGCCTGGAAACACAATACAACCGCAGTCTTGAAAAAAAAGTTACAGACTCAGAAAATAACGTTAAAAAGGTAATAATGATGGATGTGAGGACAAATGAAGAGAGCCAAGCTTTAATTGTGATTTGCTTGGAAAATCAGATTCAACAAAATCAGGATGGCATGACAAGAAATTAAAAAAAAATATCCCAATATTGCCATGTAATTTTGTTGTAAGAAATATTTGGGTATTTATAAAGCAAAAAAGGAGTTCAACATAGATTTCTCACAATGCTGTCCAGGAATGATTGAAACAGCAAGGAGGAATATGATTGATTGTCTCGGAGAATGCATACAGCGCTCATGCAAAAGCAGCAGAGGTAAACTTTAAACTGATTTTTTAAACATACTAGATCATCTTGAAAAGGAATTACCATTAAAACTGCAAAACTTGCTAAGTTTTATTTTCTGTGACAGAGTAAAAATGTTTTAGTGAAACAAAACTCCCTGCACTATAATGTGCATATGGAATTGAAGGTAAGAAAAAGCCTGGCTGACTGGTGATGCAAGAATCGCACGCGCATAACATGCAATGTTGGCATTAATATCGCACATTATTAGTATGGTACTGGTGCTGAAGTGGAATGGCACCCCAAGACAAACCACTAACTATTTGTGAAATTATTCTGAAAGCTCTGTGCTGATAACATAAAACAATGCATTCAACACTTCGTATACTGCTTCCTTTTGTAGTCAGACGCAGGATTCATCAAAACGTTTCCGTAAAAACAGCTTAAAATAAAAAAATTGTTAGATGTCAACAAAAGCCAGTGACAGGACTACAACCAATCCTGACGTGTCCGCTAGGAGCTTTTAGTGAGTCGCGCTGGGCTGTCGTCAAATTCCTTTGTTCCGTTATTTTTGAGTTCAGCAGAAATGTTCATACACAAAAAAAAACTAAATCCATAGATTTGTTCTTAAACCAAGCGAAACAACTTTACTTCATGAGGAAGAAAAACCGAACCCAAAGGTAACAGGCTGGGTCAATGATCCGATTTGAAGGCTTCATGTTCCCCGAGGTCCACATTGTTCTCCTTTGACATAAACCAAGCACAAAGGCTCCTTCAGCAGCCTCCAGGATCTTTTTTTTTTCACTGCCAGTCCTACAAATGCTGCAGCTGAAGCAACAGCAGGGTCTTATTACACTTGGGGTCCTGAACACAAGGGGTCCATTTTTCCCCCCATCAGGCAGAGGCAGGTCAGGCCATATGGATATAGCCCCCCTGCCCTAAATCCTTCAGAGTCTTGCAAATGTTTCCAGTGCTTAGTCACAAGCATGTTTGCATTGCTGTGGCAACTGCCTTTCCTCCCAAAGTGATCTATGCCTGAAAGTAGGCGTGAGGTGCCCTGCTTCAAAGACACCAGACATTTTCGGATTTATATTAGTAGTGGTCTCTCCCCAGGTTTGGATATTTGTACCTAAATTACTGACAAAAATGTAGGAAACAACATTTTTTAATAAAGATTTTTTTTCAAGAAATGGAAAAAAAACTACGAGTCTCTGTCACTCGCCACCATCCGCGTTCGCTGACACTCCAACCCCTAGATCCCCTCACGAATTCCCGCCCGGCCCTCAAGTCTCATCTGTGACCGTGCAGCGCAGACACGACGGGCGTCTGCTGGGTCTTGCCGGGCTGGGACACGGGTGGCCACATGTGGGTCTGATGCAGGTGGTGGTGATGGTGCAGGTGATGCCCCGTGGGGGACGAGGGGGGCAGCCAGACCGGCTGGTGGCTGGGCGGGGAGGAGGCCCAGAAGGACGAAGGCGGCGGGGAGCAGGCCGCGGGACCCACCGTCGAGGTGCCCCCGCTGCCCCCGCTGCATTCGGATGCCCGCAGTTTGGAGAACATTGTGATGGCGTCGGGGAAGTTGGGCGGCGTGGCTGGTGTATTTCGCGGTGTGCACATCTGCGTGGAATAGAAAGAGGGGAAGAGCAGAATCGAAACCTGAATTACAATGAAGAGATCCATCCCAACTGCCACTGGATATGCTAAACAGGGTAAAACACACCAAACGCTCTGGGCTGCACAGCACATTTCTACACGTCAACAAAAAAACGAAACTAAATCACTGGGACATACTTGAACACAGAATTCGAGCAAAGTGAAGCAAAATTAAATCAACTGTGAAGTGTACTAACATTTTAAATGAGCGGTGCTCAGTACCACTGGAGTAAGTCTCCCACGACACTCCAACACAGTCATTCAAATCATTTCCAGACTCTATATTTCCAAATCTTTTTAACATCAAAAACCAAAAGACTAGGAGGCAAAATGAAACCAGAAACTGGTAAAAAATCAAGCAAACATACAACATGTCATTAATGACACTGGTAGTACCTGAAGTTTCAAACTATATTTATGACTCAGAAAACTAATGCAAGTATTCAGGAGATATGCCACCCACTGGGTTTATTCTTACAACCCCATTACCTCAGAGTGCTACCATTATACATCCTTTTCCATTACTAACTTACATTGTGAAATGAGTACAATCAAGTTTGAGTTTCATTCTTATGTTCGCTACTCGTGTAATGACATAATAGATGTATTTTCATCCAGCTTTTACGTTACATTTAGTTACGAAAATGACTGACAAACCCACTTTGTATGACTAAATGTAAAGCACTGCTGATTTTGAGCTGAATGTGGGCATACAATTCAAAGAGCACAGAGAAAACTACAGAAAAAGATGGAAGTGGTTTTGCAATTGATGCAAAAGTCGAGTGCAAGATGTTCTTGTGAACAATGCTGACTGCGTGACATGGTTGTCAGTAAAGGTGTGGAACGTTCTGTTTGGATGCTGTCAAAACGAAAACAGCGCCAGAGCACCCATCTATTCAAGCAAGAAATATATCAGAAAGATTCAGCTTAACGATCCTACAAACAGACGGCGGCATTCCCTGTGCGCTGTACCAATCGCATTTACTCAGCAATTATTTTATATCCTGAGAAAATTGTGCTATATAATAACCAGTTGTAAGCAATACTATAAGGTTCAACTACAGATCACAGAGGTGTAAAACTGTAATGCTGGTTGTTTATTCAGGAGTTCACAGAAAGTTCTAGCATGCAGCTAAAAGCACCACAAACATCTATAACTTTTAGGTAAGATTATAGTGCGCAATGCTTATCAGGACTCTGGTTTTCACACATTTAACTGTGTGTGCCCTGCAGAAGCACAGTGCTGTTATACACATAATCATTTCTTATTTGCTATTTATATAGAGACCTCCCCTGGACCATGTTAGCCATAGATTGTGTCACAGGATCGACTGACGGTTCAGCTCCATGTTTCAATACGAGGGGGAGGTGCACACGGCTTTGCACTGCCAGAATATCACACCCCAGAGATGTCTTTCACAGGAGCAGATTGCGTGTTTGTTTATCAAGAGAAAAAAAGAAACGGCAGACCCCGTCGTCTTTCGTACTTGATAAGACAGCAAATGAGAGACCTGTCAGCCAAACCAAGTCATCCTAAAAACACGTGACTGCATTTAAACAACATTTTTGGGTATGACATGATAAACCAACTGAAAAAAACGAGGACTGGACCAAGAAAACGGCCACATCTGAGTGCACCTCTATTGGAGGATAACGGGACTGCATGGAGAGAGAAAAAAAAAATCGACATGTCTCATGTGGGGGAGGTTAACCTTAAACACAGACAGTGGCAGGGGGATGGGAGTCACTGCTTTCAGACGAGACAGGAAGTCGCAGTCACCATAGTAGCTTTAGGGCTGAAGCCAAATGGGCCAGTTCAGCTGGGTGTTCACATTCGGTACTCATTCGGTGCTCTCGACACTATGATATGAGAACTCCAGTGTATTACATGTATACCTGCTTTGGTACATAAACTTACAACCTTCAGGCTGCTAGATCAAAGCCAAGGATTAAAAAAATACAATACAAGGAACTTGGTGGGGGGGGGGAGGCTTTGTTTAAACAATTAGCTCTGTCAGAAATCAAAACCATGTGACTGAGTACGAGTTTTACGTTCTTTTATCCTTCCCTTTTAGTCACTTCATGGCACACATGCTTAATTCAAAAACTTTAAGATTACGTCTTAATAGACTGGCATGCGGATCCAACTTCAGCAATTCACATGCATCCAATGCCATGGTCTGGCATTTAGGAAAAAGCTTGCCCCTCTCCTTTAACAGATATTAGATAACTGTCAGATATCAGATAAGTGCTCAGGGGTCACAGCCCCCACAACTTGGTCCAACGTGCCACAATCACCACAAAGGACTTAAACCAAGTCCTAATTACCCTAACAAAACCACACACGTTCTTTTCACCGGCAGCTTCTGGGGAGAGCCGAAAGCCTCAGAGATATGCCTTTGTGTCGACATCGAACGAAAGATAGTGTTTCACCTCTGACTGGATCGGGGCTTTTCAGAATGCCGACTTTAGACAAAAAAGGCATTAATTTCAAGCTTTAGAGAAATGCCAAAATGAAATATAAACAACTGCATTGGGAAGACTCAAGTCATTAGTAAACATTCAGAACTTCACACATCACAAAATGAATGAAGACTAAAATAGTAAAACAGACAAAACAAATTAACTTCAACATACTCGTAAAAAACCAAGCGACCATAGAACTGTACTGCACGCCTGCTGCTGCCCAAGGAGACTGCGGTGAAACAGTTATAGATGCTGTCAGAAGAAGGTGTGATGAATAAGTGTGTGTGTGTGTGTGTGTGTGTGTGGGCGGGGGGGATGAACCATCAGCAGATGCCAGCTTGCCATGGAAACCCCTCCTCCCAAATCCCTCCTCTCCAACCTCTCCTTTCCTGCCCCAGAATGATGTAATAGCTACACCCGAAATAAAAGCAAACCCTCACGCGGAGACACTTGCACAAGTACCAAGTACCACCCAAGACACAAGTACCAAGTACCACCCGAAAAAACACACAACAACTATATGCATGTCAGGCAGTTGTAAAACAGAGTATTACGGCTCACAATCTACACTATTCACAATGATGCTTCTCCAACAATGGCCCCTGGACGCAGCACAGAAATTAATATACCAAAACCACTACAGCTATTTAAATTTCTATCTTCCAAACAGTCCACCTTTTTTTTTTGTTAACTAAATGCTCTTACCATCTGGTGGTGATGACTGGGGACATTGGCTTCTTGAAAAAAGGAGCTTAGAGCAGTCTGTATGGGAAAGAAAAAGAGCAAAGCCATGTTACACATGAGCACAATGAGTTATAGTCCAGGTCTGAACAAATGCAGGCGGTGTATGGTTCAATAAAACTGCAGAGTACTGCTTTTTAATACCACACTTAGATAAGCATTCAAAATATACCTTTCAGACTGCATCATGCTTACCTAGCACATCAAATTAATATTTCAGCCATGTACCATCTACTGTTTACACCTCAAGGGGCACAAAGGCAAGGATTATACACTTTTTTTTGCCAAGACATATGTATAAAGACTTCCAAGCACTTCAATGTAACAAGCCTGAATGAAGGGAAATTAAAAGGCCCTGAGCTCCACTATGTCCCCCCCTCCCAACCAGCCCACTGCATTCTCTCAGTTTCCATGCCCCCCCCCCCTTGCTGAATGCCTGGCCGTTCCTCCACAACGCACAGTGGTGGTGGCAGTGGAGGAATGCTCACAGCTAAACGTGACACACATATCAACGTTCAGACACCAGACTCCCATTGTCTGTGAGGGCACCGAGTTTGTACTATTCCCCTGTGCGCACGCAGCCAGCGCACTTACAATTCAGAGTTCTCACAGCCTCAGCCTGCTAGCGTATGTGTAAAAACTTACACTGAATTTGAAATTATTTGGGGGGGGGGGGAACAACAACTCACCACAGTATAATGCTATAAAAATCTGGTAAGCTATGGATGATTAACAGTTACCCAAACCAGAGATCCCAAATTTTAAAATGTACACATAATACAGGAGCAAAATGGACGAGTTCTGTTGTCTTGGCGCCTCTGTATTTAAAGATGTGTTAGATGCTGTGCCTTTAACAGATATCCCCCCCCCACAAATTTTGGCAGAACCAAAGAGTTCAGAAAATGCATGCGGTCCTGACAAACAGCCCCTGGGAATCACCGCTTTGGCCCTTTGGTTAAACCTATGTGATGCAACTGACCTGCAATGGCAAAACAGTGCAACATACAAGCAGATCTAGGGGCTCCCTGCCAAGAAAAGACTAACAAGAAAGGAAAAATTATAGATTAGAGTTGAAGGAGGGGAAAGAAGATGGAAGAAATTACAACAGCAAGCAACAGTCAGTATTGCCCTCTCATAATACATTTGACTACAGAAGCTCCGTTTTCATCAGAACAATCAATGGCTTCCTTTGACCTACCTAGAGCTCCTGAAAACCATGCTATGATTCGTTGGTTCTCTTCACTACAAAGGATGAGAAGTGGTGCACAGAGACAAGCCCCAGCAATAAAACCACTTCAATCACTTGGGGCATCCCGCTCTCAAAACTGAGCTTAACGAAAACCAAAGACTATTAAGGCATCTTAATTAAGCACGCAGTCATCTGCCAATACTTCTCAGCTACTAAAAACAAAGGAGAAAAACCAAATAAGCAAATAAGGGAGGGTCATAAGGAATCCAAGTTTGCATTGGGTATATAGGACACTATCCACCATTCATGATTCAACATGAACTATTATGATCGGAAACGGCAATAAGTCTGATGTGGCACTCCCTCTGAGTATGACTCAACAACGTTTGCATGCCGCTCAGTCATTAAGCAAGATGAAGGGGGAGTGCGCTGTTCCTGTTCAAACCAAGGATAGTATCTCACATCTGCAAAAGCATGTTAAGATTACTTAGCCAGTTTGTGGGAAGTGTATCCTGTGTTGCAATAATACAGTTTAGACTGTTAAAAAATAAAACAAAAATGGGGTGCACAAAATGCAATTAAATTTACGAGACATTACATTAAAAGGTAAGAGACATGAAGCAGAATTTAAACCCTACAGACTTATATAAAATTGGGAACTTATCATACTTGCACTACATCAGATATGTTCATTTTTAATTAACATGAAAAACAAAACCTATAAAATTCCATCCATCTGAGCAAAGATGAGTGTTCCAGCAGTAAAAGTACAATTTATGGAATATATGGTTCCAGTGTGGGAATGTGTGCTATGCAAGAGTCCAACAAAACACAGCTTAACAGAATAAATTGTATCTTGCTAAAAAAAAAAAAAAGCAAGGAAACAGATGGTCTAGTGGTGAAGAAACTGGGTGTTGGACCCGAGGAGGCCTCATTTCAGGGCCAGAAAGGGATGGCAATCGTCAGCTTGATTCTGAGATGACACTCATGTAAACTTCAACATCAATTTGCACTAGCTATACAAGCAAAATCTCATCATGATCAGCATTACCTGGGATGTGTCATGGGGAAATTCAGTCTCATGGTTCAACCACAGCTTTAGTTTCAAGGTAGAACGTAAACAGATCTTCGTGATCTTTATGAATGATTAATGTGATTTCAACTAGAGCAACAATTCTGCTATGCCACTGAATTCCCTTACTAAACGGAGAGTCCCCGTAATAAGCAAATGTATTAGTTATATACTGAATACATCTTGACAAAAATGTATTTCATTACATATTACGGGGCATTCATATTTAGTATTGTTTACATGAAAAACAAGCCACACCAGTTATTCCTGTACTTACTGTTGTACATTTCCTTAAAAACAAATTTAAGGCAGTGTCTAACCTAACAGAATAAAACAGCTTCTTAGAGTGATTCTTAAATCATTCCAATTTAAAAAACAGATGTAATTAATAAATAACTTTACACGATTTAAAATGTTCACGTACACTGTACTAGCATGGATATTATGTTACATAGAAAATAACTGGAAATAAAGGTAATGAATTTAAAATTATCTGAAGGTCTTGTTGAGAAGTTATAAATGTGAATGTTTACATTTAGGTCGTGCTTAAGAACATCTAAGTCCGAACAAAGTGCAAAACTAATGGATCTATTTTTCTACCTACTCAAAAATCCACAATAAGTCTGTTTTACGTGAATTTGCTACACGCGACATCTAGCAAGATGGCAAAAACCTCTTCAGCTCTAAATCAATACGATCAATTAAGGTTCACTGGGAGTTTTAAGATCGACTTTTCGTCATAAATACGTCGTTAAGCTGCGGGACTGGAGTGTTTAAAGCGTTTACCCGTTTTACATCATAGCAGGGGATACTCAGAGGTACAGTTTAAAAGCACTTCTCTTTTAATCACAAAATCGCCACTTAAAAAAATATGTCTTAACTGCTGAGTATTTTCATTTTTTTCAATACAAACGTGGCGGAAAACGACTGACCGGATACTACCACCAACCGCCAGTAACCAGCACCTGAATGTAAACAAACATTGGAGATTAGCTAGATAGCCGCACAGAAGTATATCGCTTCACGTATATAGGAACCACCTACGAACTAGCTTCTAAACTATTTGAATGTGCACTTGGACCATATACGACCAGAATCGGCCTGATGTCATATTATCTAGCTATAGACACCAAACAGTATACATACATCATACCGAATGAAATAAAAAAAAAATACGTCTGGTTTCCTGCATTAGACGGCTAACTGCATCCACAATGCGGAAGAATAATCGCGTGTTATTCTGTTGGACACGGAGCTACCTAGCATAGCACCCAGTTGCTGGTCTTCCGGATGAGCTAGTCAGCAGCCAAACCGCAGTCGTGTTACACGGGTACATGGTGTCCGTTAGCGCTGGACAATTTGTTTACTCCATACCAGGGGCTGACTGGCATATCATACTAAAATACATATAACAACCGCCATGAAAAATAAGAACCAAGATAATCGATCTGTGGACAAGTTATTTTTTCCAGTGGTCGTTCCCAGTGTTGTTAGCTAGGTAGCTAACAATACTGGCAAGATTACTCTGAAGAAATTGTGTCCGCAGCTTGTATCGACATCACAATACAAAGCAAAACTAAGCGGAGTAGCAGCGCAGAGTTAACACCAAGCACACTCACGGTCATGATGTAAACATACCTCGAACTGCCAGTGAGCAGCTTGGAGGAGCTGCTTTGCTTGGTCAGCGGCACAACCAGCGGTCAAAACAAACTGGTTGATCATCACTTGGTGCCGGAGCTCATCCATGTTCACCGACATCGTCGACATGAAACGCGTAGATTTCACTCAACGTTAACGATCGGTTAAAAAAGGAGAAAACACTAACGCGTCGGCGAATTCTAGGTCATGCAATCCCCATTAATCCTCCCAACTCAGGCGTCTCGCCTTCCAGCAGCAACAAAAATATTTTCCAGCGTCACCAACAACCAAGTCGTTCAAGCTCAGTGATTGGACAGTTGTGAAAGAGCACTCAAACGCACGAAAATATCATTGGCCTTCAAGCGAACATCCTCTAGGCTGAAGAAACGTAACTCTCATTGACTAGTCAGTCTGGATTGGAGACCGGAAAAAACTAGAACTATTCTTATTGGTTTCTCTAACTGCACGGCACCTAAAAGGCGATATATCATTGGTCAACAGTCAGACTCCTTTGCATTGGTAGGTATTTTTTCGTTTGAAAAATTCATTTATGCAATTACGGCTTGAAAGGGTAGTGGTCCGATGGAGTATAAGAAGCTGTCGGAAGATTACATTTTTGTAGACTAATTCCATTGAGGCGTCACTAATAATCCTTGGAAATAGAAAGCTGACTGTAAAGACTTTTTATGTAGTTTGCCAGATTTTCACGTGGTTATATAGCTACTGACAGCTAGCGCTATATAACGCTGAGGATAATTATTACTGAACAGCTTATAATGAATGTGTGTGGAAATGTTGCATAATGGCAATGTATACCTGCACATTAATATTTTAAATCATTAAAGTTTAATCCAGTGTGGCCAAATGTTACCGTTATGTAATACTATACCTAATTGTTATATTAAAAGTGAAAATAAATGATAAGCATTGGGTGAAGATTCCGTGCCCAGATCGCGCTCCGTCGGCCATGGTTAAAATCCCGCACTGCAGTGAGCGATGCCAGTGATGGGAAGGTCATATTAGCAAAGCGGGAGCTGGATCGTACTGCGCAAAACCCCGTAGTCTGGACCGAGATCTGACGTCAGAGGTAGCCATTAGAGGCGTTCTGTGACAGCCGGGGTTTGTGATAGGGTACCGAGAAACCCAAACCTAATGGAAGTAGGTCTCACAAGATGCCGTAGCTCTCCCGCAGCCGTGCGCTTTTTTCCCCCTTTTGTCTGAAGGAGTCCGAAAGCGGCGCAGTCAAGTGCAGGAAGGATAATAAAGAGCTTAGAGGAAAAAAAGACGCAGTTCGAGCCCTGCGGTAAAAACCGCTGCAGGTTTATATCTTAGCCGCTTGTCGGTGGTGTTACATCCTTATGTAAAACAGTAAGCAAGGGCCGTTTAGGTGTTAGCTTACGATACCATAAATTTAGTGAGGTTTCATAGAAACACCAATATAGGGCAAAACAAAATGTGTAATAATACAAAATATTTTGCCAGTTAAATTACGTCGCATGTGGTATTAAAGGAAGGAAAGAAATACAGGTTCTCGTGTTGAACTTGGTGTGGTGATGCTTGCTTGATTTTATGATATATTTTTCCAAATTTATCTGGAAATGGGATCTTTGACAAGTAGACAAAATGCGGGAGTGGAGGAGGTCGACATCCCCTCCAATTCGGTCTACCGATACCCACCGAAATCCGGTAAGTGCGACCAAGCACTCGCATGAATCGTAATATGAGCGCACGGTACCTGCTTTATATACGTAACGTTACTGCTTGTTCGCGCTACGCTTCGTGTCACTGCATGCATGTGTACGTAAACGCATATATAACATTTACGTTACATTACAGATATTTTAAGGAAACCGTGACACTTGTGTTGTCGAATGCTGTTAATTGATTTTTGGGATATATTGCTTGAAAAATAGTAATCGTTATCTTACCAAGAATCGCATGTGTAAAATAATTCGTTTTGGTTGTACAGGGTATGATAGGGAGCCGCTTAAGGGTCTCCACCTATCAAGAGTAGGATCAGGACCTCGGTGTCTAAAGCAATTAAACCCGGATGGTGTCCCCTTATTGATAAGTAACGCATAAAATATTTGTGTAAGTGTGGAGGATGCGGTAAAATTAAAAAACAAAATAAAAATATTTAAAAATATGCATGATATTGAACATTGATTAAGACCGTAAGCTTTAGTGACTGAATCATCTACCATGTTTCGTACAATATACATATTAATTACCATGTTCTGCAGGTTTATATCTTAACAAGTAGATGTACTCCATGTGTTCACTCTAAAGATTACGCTCATTTGAGCACAGGTGAAGCGCGCCACTGGCACAGGATAGCCTGACCTCCTGAGCTCAGCACTGAATTATTCAGCTGTGCAGAAGGGAAAGCTTATGGCAGAGAGGCCCATCCATTATGGATTACATAAAGATACCTGTTAGGTATGCACAGCTGAATGGTAATCTGGGGGGGGGGGGACTGCAGATAGGGGGGCTGATCAGTAAGGAGTTTCTTTACGACAGGCTTGTATAGCTGGTAGTGCTCGTTTAGGTCAGTTGTTATGTCATTTATGTCACATTTATGTCAGATAAGATGTCAGTTTATAGGCTGTGGGGAACTAGCACCAGTCCCAGAATGTATTTTAATACTATGGAAAGTAAACCCAGGACCAATTGCATACACAAATCACAAACAGGGTCTTATTTATGCATGTATTTATTTTGCAGTAACACATTTAATGCAGTTTATAAGTGCACACACCTTTGCTTGTAACAAAAGAGGGGTGATTCACAGAGGCCGAAAAGTCATAGGTGGAGTGAAATGCAGCAGCATGTAAAAGCTACTAAAAATATACGCTGCTGTAAACAGTACCCCAAATATACACCCCAAGCATATTACATGTCCCTAACCATGACCTTACATGCTCTTTGCTCGATCGCTGTCGTTACCACTCTCTCTCTTCTTTACAGGTAGTTACTTTGCCAGCCATTTCATAATGGGAGGAGAAAAGTTTGACTCCACTCACCCAGAAGGCTACCTCTTCGGGGAAAACACAGACCTGAATTTCCTTGGCAACAGACCAGTAGCGGTGTGTAGGTGCTCCTTCACCTGTCGGCCATTCTGTCCGATTCCATCATGGTCAAGTCGTTTCTCAGGCCATGCGGGGGTTACAAACGGACAGGATACTCCAGTTGATTGATTGTGTCATTTTTTTTCTCTTTTTGTGATAGGATTCATCGATTTGTCAGCCATGGAGTTTAATGGCTTTTTCAGCAATGTCATGCGCATGTTATCGATGAGATGTCAGTCTCGCTGCTCTTCCAGAAGTCGGCCCTTCTTCCTGTGTTTCCCATACTGGTGCATTAAGTGCAGGGGTGTTATTTGGTAAACGTGGGCATCTACAGAGTACCGATCAACTGCTTGTTGACAGATGGGCTTTCTCAGACATGTGGGATGTTGCAATATAGGCGTCATTGCTGTTTGCATCTGCAGTGTGTGTCTCAACACAGGACAAATGTTCAGTTACTGAAAGCAACAGCCCTGTGAAATCATGCTGCCTGGCTGAAAGACGTATTAATGTTTTTCAGTAAGGGGATTAAGAAATTAATAAAGATTTGTAAAGCTTCACAATGCATTCACTATATTACAGATGACAAAATGAGTAATTGGAACATAGAATATGACAAATACAAATATTCTAGAGGGGAAAAGCAGCTCTGTATTTACTGGAAGTATATTGGCAACTGATTGTATGTTTCAGTTTTAAACATCCATCCATCCATCCACTTATCCTGGTGAGGGTCGTAGGAAGAGCCTGGTGCTTATCCTATGTGGCACAGGACACATAAAAGGGGTGCACCCCTCCCTGGATAGAATGCCAGTTGTTTTTAGGGCTCAAATCCATACACAAAACCATTGGCAGTGGGCAATTTAGAGCCGTATGTTATTCAAACTGGTTGGCACCCCATCTTGCAAAGCGCATAGCGTTTGGGGTTGGTTGCGGACCAACCCAACCACACATAGGGAAAGCAAGTACAGAAATCGGACAAATGGATGTTATTCAAACTGCACGTCTTTGGACTGTGTGAGGAAGCCCACAGGTGCACGGGATGTATCTGGTGGAAGCACATGCTACGTAGTGAGAACATGGCAGCTCCACGCACATGGGGGGAAAGCAGGATTCGAGCCCCCGCATAGCCACCCACTGAGCCCCTGCATCACCATCCATTAAAAAAATTTTTTCTTTGAGACGATTCAAATTGACATTTGTTAAATTGTGAACAGAGACCTCTTATTGGAAACTGGCATAAGTATGATATTGGGAAGCCTGCAGATCATATTTCTGTTCTTTGTATATCCTGGATGTTGCCAAGCTCTGTGTCAGAGTACCATACAAATCCCAACATGGGGATGTCTCTACAGCAGGGATCTCCAACTCCGGTCCTGCAGAGCTACTATCCGGTACGTTTTCTGTCCCACTTGGCTTCTGATGAGCCACACCTGCTCCTGGCTCATCAGAAGCCGGGTAGGATAGAAAACCTACTGGACGGTAGCTCTCCGGGACCGGAGTTGGAGACCCCTGATCTACAGCCTCGGGTTGCAGTCAGTAGAATAATTTTTAACACGAGTTCTTTTTATGTGAATGATAGAGACTTTACAATATATTACTCTTAGAAATGTAGGAGAATTATTGTGTAATAGAATCTAGAAAAAGGATGTTAGTAAACGTTTAAGATTTAAAATCCTTTCCCAACAATGTTCCATTATTTTTTTTTTATCGGGGAGGCCATTAGATGGGAAGCTGACGCATCTGTCTGAATGGGTGCCTTGGCATGCAGTAAAGCAGCAATGCTTTTAAAGGCACTTTCCTCCCCCCCCCGTGCTATCTCATCCTCTGTATTATAATTCTGCCAGCTATATAGACATGCAGGATTCTCCGTTTTGTTGTGGGACATCAACACTGGGCTTTTAACACAATGAAACAAACAGATCTGTTTGCCAGCAGCCCATTCTGCCCCAATACAAGAATCCAGCTATTCACCTAAAATTAACGTTCATAGTGATTTTTTTTTTTTTTTTAAGTTCTTATGCCATGGCTGCCCAGCTCTCCCATACTGCATGTGTATTTTCTTTGTGTTTTGTGATATTCATAACACCCGGTCTGAAACTATTCAGGTTTTTGCAACAGTGAGTGTCTGACAGGTGAGGGTGAACAGAACTGACCTCAGTTTAGGAGCAGAGCTCATTGCAAATGCGCGTGAAATTAATTTTTCCCCTTTTGAGCTTTTAATGTGCTTTGTATTCATCCCAAATCTACATTAAATTATCTCAGTTTCCTGCTCCCTACTCAAATAATATGCGATCGACCTACTTTTGTGATTCCACTCATGATATGTGTGCTGTTTACCAGCTGAAGGGACTTTTTTGGCACCTGCTAGGAAAGCCTGTTTTCCTGCTACCTGTGACATTTTTTTTTCCTTTATGAAGATGTGGTGCCTTTATCAACGTTCTGTGAAAACAAGGTACACTGGCGCATGAAGGACGTCTCGGGCCCAGGCTCGCCCGGTGTCGTTACCCTGAGAAGATTGCATGCTTTGGGAAGGCTGTCATCTATTTAAAGAAACAGAATGAGAGCCCAGATGTGCTCTGCGCACGGTGGGCCATCTTTTGGCTCAGTGGATCCTGAAATCCCACGTTTTTCCGAATCTCTGGCGTGGAGGTGAGGGTAGGCAGTGACGATTCAGACAGCATTTGGATGTCTTGAGCATTTGGAGAGTCAGATGCCTCTCTTTGGTACAGCAGTGGCACGTCGTCAGCAGCAGGAAGGGCCTACATGTCGGGTCTTGTATGTCCGGGCCTTCATTTATCTGCTAATTTCCATAGCAGCTCAATTATCAGCTCAGATGCAAAATGCCACGGAAAGACCGGGAAGCTTTCACGTCCCCCATCGGCTTTATGCGTCTACGCTCACCCTTCCTCTCAGTTTAAGCAGGCAGTTTGTTAGTGGCTCAGATTTAGGATTCGGCTTGCGTGGGACTGTACGCAGCTCGCATGTTAAGCTTCTGTGGCAGAAAAGGGCAGGTGTTCACTGCGCTTTGATCTGTAGTCAGAAAGAGACTGACTGCTTTTCTGCCACTCGGCCCCCAGAGGCTTGTTTGTTTTCTTCCCTTGTCAATACAAGACTCGCCACTCGCCAGACCGTGGACCTGAACATCTCCTTTTGCTGATACCCACATCCCCAGGATGGAGGGCACGAACATTATATTATATATTTCCTCTAATTTCTTTATAATTTCTGGATTCTAATTAAATCCATGAAAAACGTTACTGCGGAGAAGGAAAGGAAGAAGGCGATACGTAAACAGGACCATTAAAAATGGACCTTGGTTCCTCTAGCTGTCCCCGTACCCTGAGCTGGTCATGTATGGCTTTTTTTTTTGTTTTTTGAAATTGTAAATTTGAAACCTTGAGTTAATCAGTAACACAGACAGCTAAGAACAGAGTGGTAGAGGAAGCAGTTTATTTTAATTACAGAGGGCTTAGTAAGATATTCCTGTTGTTTTGGTTGAGTTGCATAAATCTGGATAGTTGTGCTTTAAGGGGTGTTCTTTTTGCAGGGCTGTTAGCCCGTTAGCAGGGACGGCGGCAGGATGACTGCGTCTCCTTGGTTATGTACCTCTCAGTGTCGGAGCAACATGCTAATCACCTGACCACCCCGGGACACGGCCTGCTGCTACAGCAAATTAGAGCAGTTTAGCGCCCCCAGGGTGCTTTGCCTTCGCTCTCTGACGTGCGGATTAGCCTGTCAAATGCTTCCCCCCCCCACAGGCGATTTAAGCCGCCCTTCCCGACGTGTGTTATTTATTTATTTTTTCTGTTTTCGCCAAGTTCATCCTTCGTTCCCCTTAAAAACGGAGAGCCTGACACTGGCCACAGGAGTGGCAGGGGACTGCCTGAGCCGTGCTGTGGCCCATGACACGGTGACAAACGGAGTTCTTCACACTGCTAGAGTTCTGCTGGTGTCTGGGCTTTCAAGCCTCACGAGTGTCACCCGGCTGAGGTCACCCCGCTGAGGTCACCCCGCACCTTCCCTCGCCGCGGCTCTTAGCCAAGGGTCTGATTTCACCACTTCCTGCTTTTGGACTTCATGCCAGAGATTAATTCCCTTTTTACTCACGGGTTCTCTTTCAGGGGAAGAGTAAACAAACACAATAACACGTGCATTTTGTGTGTCCCTTTAATCAGCGCATTGTCGGCTCCTCCCTCCGCCTCCGGCCTTTGTTACCTTAATCTCTTCTGACGGAAGCTGGATGACGAAGCGTTATTTACTGCTTTTTGCTCTCAGTTCCCGTACGCTGCCCCACCCCCCCATGAGCCCGTGAAGACTCTCCGCAGCCTCATCAACATCCGCAAAGACACTCTGAGATTAGTCAGGTGGGTGCCACTGGGTGCTCTTCGCTCAGGGATACAGTAGAGGGTAGATGTACCTCTATGCAATGTACGATATCTAGGAGCATAGCGAGCAAGTCATTAGAACTAGAATGCTTTTATTGTCACTGTAACAAGTTACAATGAAACTTAATGTGTGTGATTCCCCAGCGATGCTTTGAAGTACATATGAATGTTTAGGAAGCAAAGAAACTAGATTAAGTTAATTTAAAAACCAGGAAAGTGCAGTATTAAAAAATTTAATTAGGGTTACACAGGCTGGTTTTTACAGTAGGACAATGCACTTGCCTCTGACAGACATTCTCTAGAAGCAGAACAGAATTGGATTTTCATCCTCCTGAAGAAGGAGGGTTTAAAATAGCCCAGTGTGTTTTTTTTTGGGCTGTCTGCTATACACAGCGCTTCCATTTAGATGTCAGACGCTCAAAGACTTGGTTGCTGCTGTTCCAGTGTGTGGCGAGCTCTCCTGCTCCAAATGTTTCTCACCTTGTAAAGTGTACAGAGTGACAGGGGTGTGAATCACCTGGGTGCCCGTCAGATGTCATTCGGTTCCAGGTAGGCTGAAAGTGCCAGGCAGCCGAACCCAAAATGGCTAGTATAAAGCAGTCTGGCACAAGAAGGTGTCCGACAGTGGAAAAGGACTAAAATTAGGGGCAGAATATGTAGGATATAAAATCGAAATACAGAAGTATTTCACAGTGATAATGAAACCAGTTTCTAACAAATGAATTGTGTTGCGCTTCTCATTGTGCATCCATGTCCTAAGGAAGTGTTTCTTGGGGACCCTGAGACATGTTTTTGCTCCCTACCAGACAGTGCACATTTTGGTTCCTTCACAGTTCCTCATTGGCGGATGGTAGGGAGCAAAAATGTGAACTCTCTCGGGGTCCCCAACAACTGGATTGGGAAACACTGCTGTAATGTACTGAACGGCGTGGGCGTGGCATTTGACGTCCATTGTTGGAATTGCAGGTGCAGCGAGGACATGAAGCTGCTCAGGGATGAGGAGGGAAAGAGTCCCGCCAGCTACAACGTGGAGTTCACCTTCGACGCTGACGCTCAGGTCGCCATCACCATCTTCTACCAGGCCATCGAGGAGTTCCACAATGGTGTTCCCATGTGAGTAGGTGTACCAGAAGCTAGACTTCTTCGTTTGTTATTGCCATGTCTGCCCCAAAGCCTCTGTTTCCGCCCCTGAGATCCCCCATTGTCTCTGTTTTATAGCCAGATATGTTTCATAGAAAGAGCCTTGAGAAATACTGTGATCCTTATGTCTTTCCCTTAAGTGTCATTCAGTTCCAGTGCTGATTATTTATGCTAATAGAGCTACTGAGTGACAGGCTCATCCTCAGACCTTCTGAAGTGTCCTTTCATGGCTGCTTATCCATCCCTCACATCATGTTGATTCTTCATTAAGCGATTATTGGTTGTCTGGGGGTGTTAGTTTCCCCCCATTTTATGTGCTAAAATTGGTATCAATTTAAAACGAAAGCAAGTATTTGTAAGCAATGATGTTGCATTGTACCACATCTTAACAGCTAAAGGTATAATAAATAGATTTCTGGAAATGAGGGACGGTGTTTGTTTTCATTGCTGATATTTGGGCACTGATCATCTCGCGTATCTGGTAATCTATAATGTACACCGAGTCTATTATATCCTTCCATTATCCATAAATGTGGTTCAGGGTCACCGTGAGCCGAATGTAGCTGGAGCCTGTCCCAGGAAGCATGAGGCGTAGGGCAGGGAGCACCCTGGATACACGTCCGCTCACCTGACTGCACGTTCTGCAGTTTTACTGGGGTGTACTTTATGGACCTCAGGCGGAAATTCTGTCACACACAGCAGTGAGGTCCATACAATGCACAGGTACAGACATGTAGTGCAAGACTAAGTGCAAAGACAGGACAGATAGTACAAATGGAGTATTGTGCGGGAAATTAATGTAAATTTACAGGTGATGTATGTGCAGGTAATATAGTAATGAAGACTCCGTCGTTATGTTCATCCGTGTATGCTTTGTTTGAATGCAGGTACCTGCCCCAGGACAGCTCACTGCAATCTGAGACGGTGCACTTTAAGAGGGGCGTTTGCCAGCATTTCTGTCTGCCCTCCCATTCGGTCAACCTCTCAGAGTGGAGCGACGAAGAGGTACAGGGAATTGTGGGATGTGCGGTCATTCACGCTGCAGAATCTGCTACGAATCGAGGCAGGAACTGTGTGCTGACTGAAATGCGATAAAGGGTTGCCCATTTACTCATTACTCATTTAACCATTTACTCATTACTCTTTTAACCATTTACTCATTGACGCCTTTCAAGGATGTGAAACTGTAGGCATTTAGGGGAGTGGACTGTTATGGGTATGTATAGCTGTCTGAAAAGGAAATGCTGCACTGTCAGAAAAAATGAGAGCACCAATTTGTACCTTTGCTTGTCACGGGGACTGTACCCCAGTGTAGGGTCTGCCAACTGTATTCTACCTGTTGGTAAATGTACCTTTTAGTCTAACTTAAGGTACAGAAACTCTGACGTACATCCCCAAGATACAAACAACATTAATTAATGTACCCCAATGGTACAAAAATGTTCCTTGTAGTCCATTTCTGTATCTTAAAAGGTACATTTTCCTACAGCTAAGAGTACAACTGGCAGACCCTTAAGGGTACAGTCCCATGTAACAAGTTATGGTACAAATTGGCACTCTTTATTCTGACAGTGTAAGTTTGACCCCCCCAATCTGTCGTTTTGTAGCTTGTTTTTGACATGGACAGAGACGTCTACCCCATGGTGGTGCAGGCCGTGGTAGATGAAGGCGAAGGTGAGTTTGACACGTTATTAATCCCAGTGAGAAGCCCATCTTTCTGGTTTTCAGAAGGCAGCCGTGATACAGCCGTTATGGCGTCTCCGCAAGCCAGCCGCTGAGCCGCGGTGGCCTGGTGAGGCTGAAGCCCTTCTTCAGCATTTAATGTTCACTCTCTTTGTTTTGTTGTGTTCTTTAGAGCATTTAGGCCATTCCCATGTGCTGCTGGCCTCCTTCGAGCGGGTAAGAAGTGGGCCGTGGTAGAGCTGTTCACTGCATCCTGTATGAAGGATTTGTGTAGACAGAGTGCTTAAGAAATAGAGTAAGACTTAGAGGTTTACCCTTCAATGACGCAAAAAAAAACACACACCTTAGTGCTGATTAAAAGTAGAAATATGCCAACAATGTAACTTTCCTTAATAGTTTTTAAAGTGAGCTATTCCCTCCACAGCACATGGATGGCAGCTACTGTGTGAAACCCTTAAAGCAGAAACAATTGGTGAGTCCCACAGTCTTGTCATTGTTCTGGTGCATTCTGGGTCGGCAGGTGTCAGGGCGGTGAGATGCAGGCAGCGGCGACGGCTTCTTTCAGTGCCGGCTGTGCTTGTCGCCTCCTTTCAGTAACATAAGTTGAACAGGAGAAGCGGACGCGGACAGCGGGGCAAATGTAACAGGACCTCAGCCAGTACGCTCGAGCCAGTACGCTGGGCTAAATATTTCATATCATTCGAAGGAAAATCGGAGGAGACTACCAAATAGAAGAGAGCAATTTCTAATGGTTTACAATGACTTTTAAAGCCAGCAGAATGACCTTTGAAAGGGTTGTGTTGAATTTGTTTTCCAGGCTAATCATGTGATTGCTCCCGTTCTGGAGCATAAAGATATTAAATAAATGGTTTGTGCAGCCAATATATTTCATTGCCAGCCGTGGATTATATGAGATGATTTTAGTGATACAATCTTATTTTTCATGCACTGTATGTCCATCCTCCAGGACCACTGCCTTTTCAGTTATGTTGAAATTCACGTGTGCAAGTTGGAGTTGCCATGCCTGACACAGGATTTATTTAGTTACGTTTTTGGTTCTTTCTAACAGCAACATAACTGTACAATGAAATAATGTAGCCTTATGTGGCCCTTTGAAATCTCTGAAATCTTTGAAATCTCCAGGTGGATGGAGTCAGTTACCTCCTACAGGAGATTTATGGCATCGAGAACAAGTACAACAGCCATGAAAACAAGGTAAAGTCTATTGTTTTTTTTCCCCCTGCCGATTGGCAAAGCCGTGCCACGGTCGTCCAAATGTCCAATTCCCTTTTTTCCAAATTAATTCCCAGGCAGCGGACGACGAGATCAGCGACAACAGCGCAGAGTGCGTGGTGTGTCTCTCGGACGTGCGTGACACCCTCATCCTGCCGTGCAGACACCTGTGCCTTTGCAACGCCTGCGCAGACACACTGCGCTACCAGGCCAACTGCTGCCCCATCTGTCGACTGCGTAAGGACTCCGTGCCAGAGGCCTCTCCTGCAGGCTGCCTTCCTGCAACACGCCCGCTCTGCATCTTCTGCCGCGCCACCCGCGGGGCTCCGCTCTGCCCCGTGCCTTGCTTTCGCGTTGCAGGGCTTGCGGCCAAAGCAGGAAGCGCAAAGCGCTCTAAAGAATCAGCGCCATGACCGCGGTTGAAAAATGGTGATTCTCTTGCATTATTGGCCTCATTGTCAGTTCCCTTTTTTTTTTTTTTTTTGTCCCAGCATTCCGAGCTCTGCTGCAGATCCGAGCCATGAGGAAGAAGCTGAGTCCGCTGTCACCCACAGGATTCAATCCTGTCATCACGTCCCAGACCTCTGACTCAGAGGAGCATTTGGTATGCGGCATCTCTGCGCTGCTGTTGCCACAATGCCTTTTAGCTCCCAGGACGTTCGTGTCTGACTCAGTGCCTCGTCCCCAGGCCTCGGAGCGCATACCCCCCGGGTACGAAGCCGTGTCCCTGCTGGAGGCCCTCAACGGCCCGCTGAGCCCCTCCACCTCAGCTCCCCCCGTGCCGAATCTGACCCCAGGCCACGTCTCTGGGACCTTGCTGTCCTACGGCACTGAGACTCACCCCTCCACTGCACGGTCCCTCTCCCCCCTTGAGCGATACCTGGACCCCACTCCGGGTCTTAAGCTCAAGAAGAGCGGCTCTAAGTAAGTTTTTGTTCTTCATTGTCTGATTCTGTTTCCTACTTTATATTCATCTGAAAATAACTGCTTGGATAATGAGTTTTAGTGAGTGGGCAGGGATATATACAAGGGCGGGGTACTTTCCCCAGCTGAAAGCTGATTGGCCCCCAGAGTGCTCCCTCTACCGTCACTCACGATTCAAACCATGTCATTGGCTAATAATGAGACTGGTCCTTCTGTTTGAATTTTAGGTGACCTTATTGCCTTCATCTTAAATTTTAGAATCTCCCCTGCAAGTAGGGCAGGACAGCTTTAGAAAAAGTTTCAACTAGCTTAATTCTCCAAATAAAGGCTGATTTTGGCAAAGCCGTGTCCTGCTGGTCCCAGTGCTGATGTATCCCGGCAGGTCCCTCTCCCAGAATTCCTCTGTGCTGCCAGAAGAGGATGAGGAGAAGTCATGTAGCGAGTCGGAGGTGCAGGCGTGTCGGAGGAAGATGGCGGTCAGTCAGCAAGAGGTAGCGACATGGTGGGAGTCAGTGACCCACTTCAGGATCGCTCTGTCGCATACGCAGCATTGCATCTGTTTGGGATTCACCCCTGCAGGGGTTCTGCAGATGCCTGTTCACTGTCAATCAACCAGGATTCCGTGTTTTTTTTGCTTTTCTTTTTTTTTCATTTTCATTCAGTAAATGTAAAACTTTGTCTTTTGTGTGAAAGTGTGGACTGCATTCCGAATCCTTCACATCTGCACGCTGCTGAACAGCCATGCATCACAAGTTTTTCTGTTCACATGCAAAATTCAG
Source organism: Stomatorhinus ivindoensis (assembly GCA_019775895.2). Taxonomy (NCBI): domain Eukaryota; kingdom Metazoa; phylum Chordata; class Actinopteri; order Osteoglossiformes; family Mormyridae; genus Stomatorhinus; species Stomatorhinus ivindoensis. The sequence continues at coordinate 11,131,499 of JABFEB020000092.1, read as the reverse complement.
TATCGTTTTTATTTTTAAAATTCAGCTTCTGAAAAGCTCACAAAATTTGAATGGAGGAGATTTTCTCTTTTGCTTTGGAGTGTTGTGGTAAAGTCGTCTTCTAACTGCTTATGTTAGTCATGCTGATCATAGGGTGGCGTGGAGCCAGTGCCATGCAGCACAGGGTTTATACAGGGGCGGGGCACTGACCCCAGCTGAAAGCTGATTGGCCCCGGACTGCTCCCCCTACCGTCACTCATGATTCAAAACATGTCATTGGATGATAATGAGACCTGAAGTGATGCCAGTCTGCCTCTGGCCGCCTAAGCACACGCACAGTCGTCCTTGATGAGCGGTTTAGATGCTCTTGTTAGTCTAATGGCATGTGTTTGGACTAGGGTAAGAAGTCTGGGAAGAATCCCGCACATACTGAGCAGAGGCGGGATTCAAACCCAACCCTGAAGGTGTGAGGGAACAGTGAGATCTATCAAGCCACCGTGCCATCCCTGTAATGCTAAGGAAAAAAATTCAATCAAATGCCAGGCTTTTAGGGGCACATAGTGGGTGTGTGCTCAGGGATGGCATCCCGTTCAGGGTAACCCCTCACCCCCCTGGTCTGTGCCCTGTTCTGCCTGAGATAGACTCCAGGACCCCCAGTGACCATGAGCAGCTTAAGCAGTTGGATGGATGGATGGATGGATGACTGGCATTTGTATTTCATTTGTCTTCGAAATTAAATTAGTAGCCAGCTGTACCGAAGGTTTGTTTCATTTGCCATGTTCTGTGCCAGTGTGGCGTAACACCAGAGAGCGAGAACTTCACCCTGTCGTCCTCTGGAGCTATCGACCGGTCGTCCTGCACTGGCACGCCCCTGTCCTCCACCATCACCTCCCCTGAAGGTATGATTGGGCGTCCTGCTATAGTCCTGAAATGTACTGGTACTGGGTCATATTTGGGGGGGGGTGGGGGGTGGTGGTGCACAGACTGCACGTGGACCCCACCTGCCCCATGTGGCTGCTTGTCTCTTCTGGGCCCAGATCCTGTTAGCAGCAGTCTGGCCCAGTCCGTGATGTCGATGGCGTCCTCACAGAGCCAGCACTCCCAGCTCAGCACCGACACCATGTCCTCCATATCAGGCTCCTATTTGCCCGGGGCTGAGGCGGAGGCCCTGGAGAACTCCAGCGAGAGCAGAGGGCCGTCCCAGCAGGAGGGCGAGGTGAGAGGGCGGAGCCACGCGTCTGCGCGTTTGCCAGCTCTGCGCAGCATGTCATCCGTACCGTCACCTCCTGTGACAGTTCAGTTCATTGTCAGCTCTGATGCAGGAAACGCCGCTTGATGCGAAGGAGCAAAATTTTGCCGCCGCTCTTGCAGAAGAGCAGGACTCTGAGGTAAATCTGAGCCCTATTCTTTTCACAGCCATTATGCTATCAGGATTTATGCTTTCTGTGTAGAACCGACTGATCTGATTGGACATTTGCTTCTCTCAGGGTAATGATGTCACAGAAGAAGACTGCTCACCCACCCAGGATCCGGGTAACTATAAACCTTCATCAGTGATTGGTTGTTTTACTTCCTGACTATTCCTCTTGCAGTGCCTCGTCTTTTGTTTTTCTTTTTTCCTGCTGATTATGGAAGCCATGCCAGGGCCATCCAAATGTCCTGTTGCTGTCTTCTTTTAAATCGATTCCCAGGCAACGGGCGAGGTTTAATGTAACCTTTTGAAGTTTAACGTAACCATTGGAGGTTTAATGTAACAATTTGAGGTTTAATTTTTGAGACACTTTCACCAAATTATGGAGTTGTGAAAATGTGATTAGATCAGGAAAAACCTTTTTTTGACATTACAGTTTATTACAGATAAAATGTAATAAATAAAAAGTACCTTCCCAATCATGAAGTTATCTTGTGGCTTCAGAATGTAGTTTTTTTAATCTGTGGAAAGTATTTAAATAAGTCATTTAACTAAATAAAAGAGCAATGACAGGTGTGATGCTGTTACTTATTCTGGTCTTGCCCGTGATAATTCCAAAATAACATGTTTGTGTGAACTCAGTGAGTCTGATTTATACCAAGGGCAGCTTATGTTATAAAGACTCTGAATTTGCTTACTTGAATTTCAACATAGCTTCAGTTACAGACCTTCTGAGAAGCCCTGAACTGAAAATGAAAACGCTTTGTTGAAACCGAGTACTGTTCCCCATGATCCGATTAAAAATACCTACTATAATGTAATTGTGTGAAATCTGTTACATCATCATTAAGGGCCTTGGAATCCTGTTTTGGCCTGTCATGTTATTTATTCTTTCACTAGGTGGCGCTGCCTTCCCAAAAATGTATGCACTTTCCACAGTATTTGAACATAACCTTATAGCGTTCAAACCATGATGAGGACATGACAGGGACTAATGCCCGGGAGAGTCAAACTGTTCAGAGCAAAAAACAATTTAAAATGAATGAAATAATTATTTCTTTACTTCAGTGTGCATATCAGTATGTCTTTATTCTCACCCTCCAGCATAGGCCAGTTTAACTGGAGTACTACCTGGAGTACTACCTGGAGTACTACCTGGAGTACTTTGCTGCCTTTTTCGTGTCATAGAGTACCTCATAGCTCAGCTGTGGTACACGAGGCGGCGTCGGTCATGCTCGTCCCTGGTTCACTTCAGGCCCCTCACACTGGCCTCAGGGATTGGCTTAAGGTGTTTTAAGAGGCTTATTGAGTGTTTGTCCCAGCCGCCCCCCATTAATCGCACTCTTACCGTGCTGTAGTGCTCATGCAGCAGCCTTTTGCTTTGCTCAGGCACACAATTTGCATTTGCTTGAAACGCCGAGATCAGGAGCCACCTTGGTGTATTCAGGCCCGTGATCTTTCTGAATGCACCTGTTTATATGGATCCAGCTGTATCTTGAAAGACGACTTTTGATCCTTTGGGGCTGTAGGTTATACATATGGGAAGAGAGTGGCGATTACCTGGAAAATCGATATGGATTTTCGCAGTTGTAGATGTGGATATTGGCTCCGCCACACAAACACACATGCCCTCACCATTTGCGTGGCCGCTCATGTCGTGCGTCTGCCTCGACCTCCCGCCTGTCCTCGTGTTCGCTCAGCCTCTTCTGTGCTGCCTGCCTCCCCGTCCATCCCGCTGTGGCCGGCTGCTCTCGTTTAACCTCTGACCTCGCTTGCAGGTGGGCGAAGGAGAAGCGAGATGCCTTGTCCAGAGTTTGACAATAACAATCAGGGCCGGTCTGACACCCCCTGCCTGACAGGGCTGGACAATGAGCAGTGTCCTGAAAGCCGATTCACTGGTGAGTGACGACCTCTTGAACATGGACTTTCCTGAGAAGAAGGGGAACCTGGATGGATGAGTGCCGAGTTGCACTGTAGAATGGGGAGGATAAATTTAAGACTTAGTCCCTACAAAAATTAAGCATTGTGTAATGTGATATGCTTCCCTCCTGATTGGATTGCCTTCAGCGCCTGTGAGGCTGTGTGTATCTACCCTAGATATAGCCTGAGGAACATTGGGGGTTTGCATATTTGATGTCATCTAAGCCCACATAGAAAATGTGACAATTTCAGTACTCAGTCCACTCCTTTATGGGGGAAAGGGGTATATTAGGAAAGGGGATCAATTTTTGATGTTAATATAAATATAAACATTGTTGCAAAATAAATCCCATTGTGTTCCCAAATCCTATTTTTCTCTATTCATTGCTATCTTTCTGCCCCCGTTAGGAATCAGTCTGTAGTATCGTGGGGGGGGGGGGGGGGGGGGGGGGGGGGGGGGGGGGGGGGGGGGGGGGGGGGGGGGGGGGGGGGGGGGGGG
>JABFEB020000092.1:11099969-11124217 GCA_019775895.2 Stomatorhinus ivindoensis | reverse complement strand
TTGAGCACACAACCCCCCCCCCCCCCCCCCCAGAACAAAGTGGGTTTTTGCAGTCCGAGGTGCTTTCCTGAACTTGCTGACTGGAATGTCTCACATCAGGTCACGAGAGATCCCACACATGGCTCCGTGTGTGTGTGTGTGTGTGCGTGTTTTTTTTTTTAAACAGTAGTTTGATGTGCATCCCATACCCAAGGACACTGAAACACAATGCCAGATCATAGCATTAACTCCAATGAGAATTCAGCGGCCCATTGTGAACACGCTGTGTTGCTATGCATGTCGACCATTCCTCTGTTCCTACCCATGGCAGAGAAATGAGAAGGGTTGACATGAGAAATGACTGGAGGGGAGTAGGTGCCTGCTCTCCACAGTTCTTGGACAACATGCATGGTGCTCTCTGTCTGTCTCCTCACATATGTAGACATGGAGCCAGAGTCACTGAATCGGCATCGCTGAAGTATGGGAATTGCACAGAATGCCTGTTTTGTATTTATTGCCCCAAAATGTTACTTGTAGGATAATGTGAGGTTCTTTTACAAGGTGTCCTTGTGCCATTTAAATGTCAATGAATCAGCTGTGTAATATGACATCGTAAGAGCTCTGTGGACTGCCTGTACTGTTACAATGAAGGTGACAAGTCTTCGCGGATATCTTTCTATCCAACACCACAGATAAGCTACTTCCAACTCCTCAACACCCAACGCATACTTACTCTTAGTTAAATTGCACCTTTCTTTTTTCCTCTGTCATCCAAAAGAAAATATCAGATTTTGACTGTTCTGAAGATGCAGGTAGTTCACTCTGACATGTTTGTGCTGATTATACATGAATGAATTGTACCCATTTCCATATAAATTTGTGAAGTTGAAATTATTTGCTTTTTAGTTTTTGTTTTGTTAGCATAACTTATTGTTACTATTGTCATTGTGACGTTATGTGTTTAGCTGTTGAACATGTTTATTATACTGGATGGTAATATGTACAATGAATAAAATTTAGTGTACCTCTTTAAAGGAACGGTAATGCAGTACTTATACAAAGTGCAGTACTCCTAATTTGGCCAGAACAGTAGTGCATGTGACCAGTGTGGTGAGCATGGTAGTCCAGGCCAGTCCAGTGAGTAGGATGTCTCCTATCCAGGGCTGTCTTATAGTTATACTATACTATTATCCAACTATACTCATTCACAGCAGTTCGTCTAACCCTTCTCCAGTTATGTCTTTAAACACAATCCTATATGAACAATTAAAATGAAAAAATTGTCTGTCATGTTATCTTTAGGGAAATAGGAAATTGGTTGATTTTATTCAATTTCGATACAAAATAAACTTTTTAAACGCCCTTTTTTCTTTTTTTTCCCCCAGTATAAATTCGTTTGCCAAATTGATCATCGATGCATAAATGACTACTATTTTAGCTACCTAATTGTGATTTCTGTTTTCCTGTAATTTTGAAATCATTTTATAATGAGTAACTATCTTAAATATCACGGATTGGGCAAAAACGCTTCTTTTGATTTATCACGTTATTTGTTAATGCAAATGATGCACATTGTTCAGATATGCGTCTTTAAAAGTGGTATTTTGAAGACTTTAACGACATTTTGACATGTTTGAATACTGTAGTCTGAAGAATTACATTTAAATTAAATACTATATTCGCCTGCTACACAGCTGCCTCCATTAACACGCGGTTTGGAATGAAAATCATACATTTAAAATGTGTGTTATCAAAACAAAAGAAAACTATTTTTGGTTTAAGAGGTTGTTTCACCAGACTCGTTTAGTTCCCGTTTCAGCGGGTTTGTTTACAATCTTATTGCTAAACAGCACACAAAACATGGCTAAATAATAGGTCACTTGGGTATAAACGATTTATTTATTTATTTGTGCAGCATTTTTTACTTGGTGCATCTATTGTAAACTGGTAGCAAACTAAATAAAAATTTCGTGGTATCATAGTTATAATTTCTATAGCCGTTTGCCAATGGATATTGAACTTGACAGGTAGTTTGAACAATATAACGATAATGGAAGTCAAGCTAAACTCTATTAAGTAATGTAAATTGGACGATATATTAACTGCAGTATAAGATAACATTTTCACTTAAAATGTTCAGTAATGGATAGCATATAAACAGATAGACGTCGTTTCTGCAAAAGCTTTTACGTGACCCACCATATTCACATCAGTAAAACGTATCCTTTTTTCTCCGAATTTGTCCATCCAACCAAATATTTTCCAATGTCTGGCTCATGACAGATGCATTTTCAACATTGTGGGGTTTAAGCCCCACTTTATCTAGAATGGCACGCGGAAATGCGGAGTCATGAGGACAGTCATTTAAAGAGCTCGTCTATAACGTTCCTATAATATATCATCACAAGGCATCATTTTAGATATTTTTTTCGATGCTTCCGACTGCCTGGCTACATATCCAACTGATTTGCATGAAAAAAGGTAAAGTTCACCCTGAAAACCGCCCCACCCCCAACTCCGTTCTCTACTATCAGTCTGAATTAACTCTGAGGTAGTCAAACCCGAAGTGAGAAAATGATTAAAATGGAATGCTATAGCAACCCCTCAGCCAATGGGAGACGAGGAAGCTGTTTACAAGGGGGTGTGCCGTTTCTATGGTGTTCAGGCAAACCTCTTGGTGCAGGTATTAAACTGCCCCCAAGAGCTTTCCTGTTGCTGCCACCGTTGACAAGATACCAAATTTCCGGACACAACATTGCGAAGCGGTCGAAACTGCCTACTTTGGGTTTCTATACAGGGGAGTGAGAGCCGGTAGCAGGTGTATGTGCAAGGATTTCATCAACGTAGAGCATCAGGAGTTTTGTCAAGGATTTAAAATATTTATAATTCTCTTTCGTATTGAGAAGGTGAGTTGTTCAGTACTACTAAGAATATTTTAATATAATACTACAAAAAAATATTTGCATGCAATTATTAAATGTTAACGTAAAAGCAGCGTACATTTACTATACAATACACATAAATGTACAAATTGTCATATTTAATATGCATGATGTACTGCAATTTATAATACGCACGCACACACACGAAAATTAAATTATATATATATAGCTTTTTTCTGTAGTGAATAATATTTATCGATATTTTCAAAAATATCACTAATTTAATTTATTTCAAATAGGCCTATATAAATAAATTGGTACCTGCATGTCCGTTACTTGATGTCGGCACGCAACTCCATCGCAATCATTAACAGAGCAGCTGTAGCTTCTGAGAACGACCGCGAGAATTTCAGGAAAGTTCTATGACCATCCGAAGGCTTTGCGTTTTACCCCGCCTCAGTCTTGTCGTCCCGGGACTCTGTTTCTTAGTGGTGTGTGTTTTGAACATTTGAACTATAATTATATTGAAACATTTCTTTTCTATGAAAAATATTTTAGATTTGACAGATCTGGTTTACCCTTGTTAATATGCTAATATAAGTATTTTACAACTGATATATGATGGGTAGGAGTGAAATATACTAGAGATATGGCCATATATGAAACCTTACTGTCCCTTTTTGCTGTCAGGTCTTTGCTAGCTCTTGCATTGTACCTGCCAACAGCAGTTAGACAGCTGGTGGGAAGGAGAGAGAAGTGGTCATGTCTCTGAGCAGCGCAGACTCTTGGCTCGAGGGCTCTATGGGCCTGGAGGAGGTGGTGGTGACTGCAGCGGCAGAGGCAGAGGAGCGGGATGAGAACATGGGCCGTACCGGCAGTAGCTGCGGAGGCTCGGTCAACCTGGACGACAGCCTGACCAGCCTGCAGTGGCTCCAGGAATTCTCCATCATCAACGCCAGCGGAGGCCAGGTGGCACCCCTGTCCGCCCAGCACCACAGCCTCTACGGACACCAGCGATTAGTGGGATCTGAGGCCCCCGCATCTCCCATGGCAGCAGATCCGGCATCCATGGGCATGCCACACACCCCGGGCAAGCCGACAGCTGCGGCCTTCTGCAGGGGCCTCCCCTCGTCCGCTTTTACTACCTACGGCCACAGTCCAGAGGAGGTAGACTACAAGACTAACCCACACATTAAGCCGCCCTATTCTTATGCCACACTCATCTGCATGGCGATGCAGGCCAGCAAAAAGACCAAGATCACGCTCTCTTGCATCTACAAGTGGATCACGGACAATTTTTGCTATTTTCGCCATGCTGACCCCACTTGGCAGGTGAGTGGGATGTATTTGATGGTGCCAGTATGTTGTTGTATTGATACGGATTTCTGAACTGTACAGCTATCATTTATTGACTGTATTTTACTTCATATTTGTGAGAGATAGTGGGCACAAATACAGTCAGAGACAGGGAACAGCTGTGTTGAATGTGTATTGGATAGAATACATGTGGCCACCCATTACACACTATAAGCTCGCAGTCAGTCAAACTGTTGAGTTGGCACTCCTTTGAATCAAAGTCATGCCAGCATTTCTTCCTTCCTTGTTTTTTTTAACATACCAGGCGGGGAATTACTCCCTGCAGCAGTTGATGTGGCACTTGGTGAGCTCTGTGTATTTTGGGGGGTGGGGGGCAAGTTGCAGCTGGGCACGGTTCTGTTTTACGGGAAGGAGTCAGACTTTGTTGTTAGGCTGGATATTTTCAAGAGCTCTGGGCGAGCTGCCATATTTGAGAAGTGTTAGGGCTGAGGCATTGTGTGTAATCAAGTGCATTCACATCAGCCATCACAGCTGTGCCAGTCATAGCCAATCCGTATTCAGCACTTTCTGACATCATATTTAATAAGTATTCTGGATTTTTTTTTTGTTGCCTTTTTGCTTCAGCAGAGAGATAATCAGACGGGAAAAAAGTGCATTGGGCTAAAAGAAGCGAAGGGTTATATTGTGATGACTTAATGTTAAGAGAATGTTTTTATACTTTAGAGCGATCAGATCCAGATGGTTAGGGAACTTGATAAATCATTGCTGAATCTATTTAGCCTCCTTATTGTAACGTTTTGCTAAGACTAATTAGGTGCATTCCTACACAATTTTGGTTTTCTAAACCAAAGCACAGGTTCAGTAATATTTAACCTGTAGAAGAGGACCATAGTCTTTATAAGTTAATGTGAGCTGGAGCAACGTAGCAGTCTGTTCTTTTTACAGAAACATCTGCTGTTGACTTTTATAATCATTTTTGCTTTCATGATTAGAATGATTAATTGTTATTTATTGTATTGTCTTGAGCTTCAGGAGAATGCATTAATTACTGTCATCAATTGGCGTTTTCTCAACCAATCTTTGCAGAACTCAATCCGGCACAACCTGTCGCTGAACAAGTGCTTCATAAAAGTCCCACGGCAGAAGGATGAGCCTGGAAAAGGAGGCTTCTGGAAGATCGACCCCCAGTATGCCGACCGACTGATGAGCGGTGTTTACAAGAAGCATCGGCACCCGCCCGTGCAGATCAACCCCGTGTTGCAGGCCAGGGTGAGAGCGGCACCCTTGGGGCTATCGAGCCCCCTCCCTGCTGGACACAGTGAGCTGCTGGTCAGCCCAGAGTCTCAACAGCTGCTGCGGGACTTTGAAGCGGCTACGGCAGTGGACCAGAACTGGGACCCGTCCAACCGGGCGATCGCTACATCCGGCACGGGAAAGCGGTGTGGTTCCAAGAGGAAGCAAGCCCAACAGCTCAGGATCACGGGAGTTAAAGGTCTTCGGCGCTGCAGTTCGCCCTTGCTGTCTCCTGATGAGCAGAAGGAGCTGGGATCTCTGAAGGGGGACTTTGACTGGGATGCCCTGCTGGACTCAGCCTTGACCGGTGACCTCATCCTGGACAGCACCAGCCAGCTGAGCCCCATAGAGCACGAGGAGGACCTGACGATACACGGCATCCATATCGGCCGTCCAGAGCAATGGAGCCCTCTGGAGACATCTGGAGATGCTTCAAGTGGCCACGTTTTATCTGAGACGCAGGAGAGCAGCTTGGATTTCGACGAGGGGACGTTTCTGACCACCGCCTTCCTGCAGAGTCCATGGCCCGAGCAGGAAGATGAAGAGGGGCAGGACAGACGGGCTGACTTTCTCTGCAATTCTGCTGTTAACATCGACCAGCTATTCGACCTTGGTGACTCCCTTAATGGTGATCTCAGCAGTAAGATCGAATCCATGCTTTGAATAAGGTGTCTTCTGAGCAGACTGATTTTACCTCTAAGGACATTGAGCTTTCATTCCAAACTTTGGCCTAGCATGCAGAGGTGTGGAACCTTTTAGGATACTGTCATGTTTGAAATGTTGTCAAATGGTAGTTTTCTTTGAACAACCCTTAATAAGCATTGAGCAAATTGTATGGAATCTCAAAATGCAACATCAACACAGGCCAAAAACTGCCACAGATAACAGCAATGTGACCTTTTAAAAACTTTGACACTTGGTCAGACTTTGGAAATGCTAAAATAAGGGCTTCCACAAAAAGCATCAAATTCTGACTTTGGAGAATGATCCTATATTAGAAATATGTACAGTAAGGTTTCGTGTTTTTTTTTAACAACTAAGTCAGTTTTCTTGCAGTTCAGACACCGTTGATTCACCTCCAATTTCTGATCATGATTGATAGTTATGCCTACTTGTCAGCAGTCAACAAAATCATACAGCATTGTGTAGAAATTAAACACAGGCGATAAAAAATGGATGAACATCGACTCTGCTTTGTTCGATCTGTCAGGTCATTCTTCCTGGGCTTCATTATGCCTTAGATAATGGGAAGCAGAGGCCAGGTAATGAGAAGAAACAGGAAACACTAAAAGCTAGATCTTCATACGTATGTCTTATGAAGACCTGATTGTTAGTTGGGTATCACTGAGCACCAGGCGTTACTCCTAACTGTCTCTCATCTAGTGGACTGGAACTAATTCTGATCCCTTAGACTGACTCATACAGGCAAATGGGGAAATAACAGGTTAAGTGTTTTTGTCTATAACAAAATATAAAACTCTCTAATAAATAGATGAGACGTATGTGCCAAATCATCATAGTTTTAAGGTGGCTTAATCGTGAAGTTTGTTTTTGTTTGGACTTACCTGCTTTTGAAGTAAACTGGTTCAAATGATCACTGTTCTTCTACTATGCACACAAAACAGAAGAAAATAGGATTTTTTAAAAGATAAATTTGTTATTACCAGAAATGCTTGTACTGATTTCTTTCTTTTTTTTTCCAAGTTCAGATCAGATAACCGCATGTCAGACATTAAAGCATAAAATGGCAAGGCAGCTTCTGTTGATCACTGAGCAGTAGTTTTATTGTAATAATCTCATCTGTTTAACATAAAATTAAAGATAAATTCCTTAATGAAGTGGTTTTAGATAAGTGCTCACATACAAAATGTTACAATTTAACTACTTTTTGGATGCAAAGACCAAAATTAGGATTCTAGTGATTAATATAAGCTTTGCTATTTTTTGGAGAATTTAGATAAAGGTATTGGAATATAATCATTAGGTCTTTGGGATGTTATATATTTATTTGGTAATATCCATTGCTGTAGAAGTGAGAACTGTTATATCTGGATTATTTTGGAGTATAGAACAACAGGTGTGCTTACATTTTTGACGTGCACAGGCTGCTGTTTCCTGTTGGCAAGGGTAGCAAAATTTGAGAACAAGCTGCAGTCACCTCCTTAGGAGAAACAGCATTGTTTATTTCTCATTTTACATATGTTACTGCATGACACACTGGTTGCGGTCTCTTTAAGGAACCACCGGCAGTCACCAAGCTGATGCTGATTATGAATAATGTTCTAGGTCCATTTAAAACATTTTTTTTGGTGACTCACAAAGGACCGTTATCCCTAAAGCGCAGCCCAAACCAGACTCTGCTGTTCTATGTCCTGTACACATAATACCTGAGAGCGTGTTGTGTTTGTTTTTTTTATCTTTGTCTGTAACTTTTTGTTTCGTGATGCTGAAATATGCAGTTCAGGAGTGCTGGTGCAACAACCCCTGTCGTGTTTTAATGTTTTATTTTCAATAAAATTCTTTAAATTTTCTGGGTGATTCATTGGTGTTTCTCGATTACTTCTCGTTCACCCTGAGTGTTTCGTTTTCTCAGAATGATTATTGGTTGTTACCCAGTTATGATAATAACAACAACAACATGACAACAACAATAATAATAACAATAATAAAAAGAAAAACAAAAGAATAATAATGAACTCAACTTAGAGAATAGTTAATCAAAGGGAATGTTTTCAAGGTGCTATTTATTAGCCAGCCTGTATTTGCTAAAAAAAAAAGTCCTGTTTCCTGTGTCATGTGACCTGCGGGTGAGTCTCAGGAGTCAGGGATGTGCTTCTGTATTCACCTTTGTCTGTGCTCAGTCAGATCATTGTCTCCCAGGGTCGCCTCCCCCCCCCCCGCTGGGTCCGTGTGGGGTCTAAATAGATGTGTACTCTGTTTGGACGTCTCTTTTTGTTCAGCCTTACTCAACCTTAGGGGCTTTCTCTGTCGGCTTTCTGTGTCTCCATTGTCCCAAAACATATAGTGATGGATTTATATGGCATTACATCAAGGACCTGTCGATAGGAAACGTCTCTTTTTGACTTCGGACAAATTCCCGTGGACAAATTCCCTTTCGCAGGGTGTTTTATGATTTCTGATGAATACTTGTGGACTTCTGTTCGTGATTAAATGTTCTTCTTGCCGAATGCTCCTCTCACACAGAGATTTCAGGGAAGGACTGCTGGGCAGCTGCAACAAATGAGGAAGTGCAAAATAATGTTAGAGTTAAAAACTAATACTGAGGGGAGCAGTTTAAGCCTGACATGGAACCTTATCAATAATGTATGAACTCCTTACATGGTATAATGGCTTTCAGGTGAGATTAGATGAACTGTGTCTCCATGCTCTGTGAGGACGTCCTCTAAGCGGATGGGGTGGCTGACTGGCATTACAAGCCTGAGGTCATACTTTAGGTAGACACGCACCTATTGAGAAGATGTCCTGTTTCTCTCAGGCAAGTGCTCACGCTCAGGACCAGTCTATAATTATTAGGTAGGTTTGTTAGAAGAGAAGCTACCGTAATATGATGCGAGCATTATTTCCCAACCTCACTGACAGCTTTGTGTAAGGAGATACCCATGCTTAGACGGTAACCCTGCCTGTGTCATCCAAGGAACACTTGAAGACTCAAAGCTCAATATGTCAGCAGAAAAGTTACTTAATTTCTTTAAAAGCTGCACGCTTTGTTAGACATCAGGATATAGCACATTATTTTGTGATACTGTGATATTCATGTGACTTTTTAGATACATTTCAGAAACATTGGGTAAAAAAAATGCTTGGTGGTGTTATTGATGCTGTGCAATTATAACAAAAATGAAGAGCTTTGATTTTCGGTTCAGAAACAGCTTGAATCAATAACAGGCATGCACAGAAAAACAGGCATGCACAGATAAACAGGCATGCACAGATAAACAGGCAAGCACAGATAAACACTTGCATGTTGGTACAAACATGCTTACAAAATGGAACGGTCCGTTTCAATAAAGGAAAACTCAGTTTCCCTGCAATCTTGTGATTTCTCATCCGTGTCTGTTCTATGTCAGGTGGCATATTATAAGAAGTATGGTTTTCCTTCGTCAGCTATTTAATAGAAAATTAATTTTAAGGTCCACAGAAGTATTTTAGAAGCAAACATTTTCAACAAAGTCTTTGATTTCCTGTATGTTCATAATTGTTTATGATATGCATTTATCCCTGTGACCCTGTCCAGGATCAGCAGTTAGAGCATGTATGGATGGATGGATGGAAGGAGGGATGCTTACATGTGCATATAAGTTTAGTTTTATGTGGTATACTTCTGGAAACATCAATTAATTTCTCAAACTTTTATAAATTAAAGTTGTGAGCAGCACACAAAGCATACGTTCATGCACACCTTCAGACTTGCACCCCCATACTACCCCCCCAATGAGAAAACAATGACTGATTGAAAAAAAGACAGAGGGGCTGGACCAAGACAGAAAGTGACCCGGAGAGGCACGAGTGTCTGCTCAGCCAACTGTGACGTGCTGATCCTTAGGGTTTTCGTCCCTTGTGAAAATATTAGCTTGGCGGCGTCACCAAGGAATAACAAGGCAGCCTTTAGGACGTATTTTTCACAGTTGCCCCACAACCCTATTGGTATTCTGGCCTGAGCGCAGACAGGGAGGGTGGTCAGGCCTCTGGTGGTTGGAAGCCTCGGGAGTTCAGCTTGTCCCGACGCTTCAGAAAGGGAGGGGGGAGGCTCGGACTGGGGGAGAGGCACAGGGGAAACAGGGAATCCATCTTTTTTATCACATGGCTAATGAAAGGCAGTCTCCCAGACAACTGCCAGTCCTTTTGTCATGTAGACGGCGAGGAGAATACGAGAGCCTCCACTGTTGATCCTCTGGGCCCGGGAGGGTTAGGGTAGCTTGCGGAGGGAACAGTGGCTGTGGAGAGGGAGAGGTCGCTGGCGGTTGAGATTAATTACAGCCGCCACGCACGTCTTTGTAAAAGTGCATTTGCTTCACCAAAGTGAACTTTTAATAACCCCAATCAGCAGGGGTATATTCAAAGTAGGTTTTTGAAACAGTGTGTGTTTCTGGTATAATACACCGGAATAAGCCCCTCACACCGTCCAGGCAATTCAAAGACGCGGAATGTGTTTGTTGTGGTTTTTGGGTGTAAGAAGCGATGTGCTGCATAGAATGAAACAACAGCAAGATGCGAGCAGGGGCTGCCAGGCCTTCCTCCGCATTAAGTGCTACTAGGCAGGGCAGCTAGATTCTCCAGTGCTCTGTGATATGCTGGGCCGTTTAGCTCCACGGGAGGTGAAGGCCTAGTGAGAATAAGACCTGTTTATCAAGATTTAAGAAAACTGCTATAGAAAAAAGAGCAGACCTAATTTTTAGACATATATCAATGTATTAACCAACATTTCAATGGATATGACTTCATTGTTTCTGATAGAGTAGCTCTCTAAAGAGCGATAACTTCATTAATCTCCAAGGATAAAGCAAGGAAGATGCAACCTTGTATCTTTTCACTGGCCTGTAACTGGAACTTTGGAAAGTCAGCTGTATCCACGCCTTGGCAGAGGCACCAACTCATAATTGGAAAGAATTTTGTCTTTATAGCAAATATTACTTCCATTTTCAGTATCTGTGATGGTATCGTAGAAAGTTACAGAAAAACGTGGTGACAGAGCTGATTGCGGGACAGAGGTGAATGTGACCTGTTGGGACACTGGGAACCTTTGGGCCAACACTGCGACGTGATTGGCGGAGAGGCTGCTCATTACAGCAGCATGGGCTGACGAGTCTTCCTGGGAGACAGAAGCGAGAGAGTTCCCCGATGTGCGTCACCGGTAAAGGGAACAAGCAGCCAGTGAGCACAGCTTGGCGAGAAGGTCCATTATTCTGCTCTCAGTGTTTTTAGGGGCAGAGGATTGGAAATGAAATAAAAGTGGGAAAAAGCCATTCTAGGAACTATAGTTCACCATGACTGTTTTCTTTGTGTTTCTCAAAGTCCCAATTCACTCAACTATTTCTCAGTGAAATTCCACCACACAACAGCTGCCTGGAGCTGTGAAACACTGCACTGCTTTAACTTTGCCATTACTGGCCGATCTAACTAAATACTCAGTCTTGTTGGGAAATAACAATGGCATTCCGGAAAGAGTTGTATGTGAGGTCTGGGCAGCTGAACCTCTCTGAATGTCTTCTTCAGCCCCATTTGCTGCCACCCCCCAATCCAGGTGGGTGAGTGACTAAAGTGTCATTAATTCCTTGCAAACATATGTCACCTCCTTCGTACTCAGTGGAAGGAGGAACAGCAGGTAGGCGGGAGATTTGATAAGGTTCTTCTGGTGTATCAGGTGCTCCAGCGCAAGCTGGTGATGACAGGAAGTCTGAGATCATTGGGTGGTTGTGTGATGAATATTGCAGTGATCACAGATACCATGCTGAATTCTCCCCAGAATCCTAAGGTCTACGAGCTTCTTCCTGTCTGAAATTCAGCAGGTTTTGTGTATGTATGCGTCCAAAATGCATGCTGCCAGTTTTCCGTGACGCTAACATTGTGCACACTGTACTTTTTAAATTCCATTAGTCATTTCAAAGTTCTGAATGGCCTATATGGCAGCATGCATTAAATCACAGATAGGTGAACTCTGGACATCCACTGGAATCCTTTATACAATCCCTTTATTGAGAATGGTGTCCTAATGTCATAGCAATCTGAAGACACAAAAATCATAACTGTCCAAAAAGTTGAGCAATGCAATTGTTCAAGAAGCTGACTTATTTCTAGACTGTTCTCTAGCTGCAGGTACCAAAGGGCTGTAACTCCTACTGCCACCAATTAGCCTGTCCTTCACAGTTGCACAGGTGAGTGAATAATGCATCGGCATGCGGCCCTGCCACATTGCTCTAGAGGAAAACTGAGAAATGAGAGGTAAACAAATGTCACGAAGCTGTGTGGGTTCCCAACGGCCTGTCCTGACGCTGTGATCTGTGTGTTCAGTGGGCAAGCTCAGACCTGCCTGAGAATAGAGGGCGGGGTAAACGAAGCAAATCCTGAAACTAAGCAGCCCTCAGTGAGGAGGAAGGCTTGGCTTGATTCAATGAGTTGACATGACACCCCCAGTCGCCCCCCCCCCCCCCTCCCACGCCATTGTAAACGCTGCAAACAAATAAGGACACAGTAAGCATTTTATTCCTTTATTTTTCACCCCCCTTGGCTTTTAGTAGATGTCCTGGCAAGGCTTTACTTAATCATGAGTGATTATTTTCTTTTTATATTCGTTTCTGTCTTGCTGTTTCAAGCTTCCTTGCATTTTTTGGGAGGAGGATACTAACTTCAGAACCCAGCTTCACACGTCCTCATGCTGAGTGACCCACCATACTGAACAGAACAAGTGACCTGCAGAAACCTATTGCACACAAAAGTCTGCTTTTCAGATTTTACTGTCACCATAGCACTTCTTGTTATACTTCGTGCACCAAAAAACAAAAACCTGACAAGGAAGTGTCACATCCTGCCTGCCACATCCTGCCTGCCACATCCAGCTGACACTCCTGTTTCCTCCCTAGTGAGGCCATAACAAGCCGTGCCTGTTATTCGTTTATCTTACCTCTCGTTCATAACCCTCGCGTTAGTCACTCCCAACTGCCTCTCGTTAGCTCCCTTGTTAGTTCCCTCGTTAGATCCGTACATACGTGCTTCTCACTTTGATGTTCCCCAGTTCAATCACTGACGTTGAACCTTCCTGTTGCCAGTGGCCTTCCTATTGTCCAGTTCTCTTGTTTTGGTCCCTCAAATTCCAGTTTGTTTCTAGTCTTTAATTTTTAAAAAACTTTTCTGTTTTAGTACAACACCTGCCCTCGGATCCTTCGTCCCCAAAGTTGTGGCAGAAACATAGGAAATTGTAATCATCTTCACTTCTTTTTAAGATTGTCTTTTGTCAATTCAGTGCCTTTGCTTTGATCTCATTCATGGGCTTTTATGGGGGAATGGCTCAGTCTGCTGTCAGCGTGGATGAGAACAGAGGACTATCTGAACAGAGTAATGAACATGTATGCACCCACAAGCTGTAGTCATTGTACATTGTAGTCCAAACAATGCTCACTTGTTTACAAATAAAGTTACTTGTAGACTGGCAATAACAATAACATGTACTAACCTATTCACCACACATGACCATATATGGATAAGTAATTAGAAGATGGATGGATGAATACAGCTATGGAGAAAAATTAAGAGACCACTATATATAAATATAAAAAAATCAGCATTTTTAAATCCTGGTTCTGTTGGCAGAAAGCTACACTGCGTGGCAGGCTGCTTCCAGGTTCAAAGTTTCTAATACAGCATTACACAAGAACAAGGTGAAGCAGGAGACACTGGCAATAGCCAAAAACCAGCCTGGTAGAGGGCAGAGGAAACTTTCTAATGCCAGAGATGACCGCCAACTTATCCAGCAGTGCCTCATAAATTGGAGGATGACCTCAAGTAACCTTCAAAAAGAATGGGAAACATTAAATGGTGTGAAGTGCACTGGTAGAACAATTCATAACAGGCTCTTAGAAGCAGGACTGCAGACCCATAAAACAAGGTAGTAAGTAGCCCTTCATCAATGAGAAGCAGCGAAGAGCCAGACTGGAATTTGGAAAAAAAAAAAAATATATATTTTACACATAAATTAAAAAATTAATGAAACTGAAAATTGCTGTAGTCTCTTATTCTTTTCCAGAGTTGTATGTCTAACTGGATATTAGGCCTTTCACAGAACAAAATGAAAACACCTTGAGTATTATGAATTATGAAAGTCTTTTTGTGACAGGGGTTAAAATATGACGACTGAGTCGTGTATGATTTTTTTGACAAAGCTACATTAAAATACTTATACACAAATCATTAGTCCATTTACTCTTAAGTGTGAAAGACTGAAATTGAAATATTGGAGTTATATCATAAGACCCGAAGGGGGCCCTAATTAAATTCACATAATTATGAGCGAACATGTTAGACGGATGTCGTTGGATGCTTAGTTTATGGAACTGTGCAAATGTGCTGCCGTGGCTCTTTTCATAGTTAGGAGCGCGAGAGTTTTTTGTGCATTCGCGTGTGTTTACTTGCGGTGACCGTTAGACCCTGTCAGAAATCAGACAAACATTTATTAACTGCAAGGAATGCAAACAAGCGGGAGTCAGCAGGGATCTGGCCATGCGGTAGCTCTCCAGCAGGGCGGGAATATTGCCGTCATGGTGGGACGAATTCTTCTGACGCCGCCATTCTGCTCCGCTAAAATCCAACTCTCCCACTGGCAGGTCATACATGTAAATTTTGTTTGCAAATGCATGTTATTATTTTTGGACCAGTAGCTTACTGAGTGTAGGAAACGAAAGGAATAAGGCATGTACACTGTTTTACGAAAATATTCTATTATTACAAATTTTTAATCTCTTGGCAGACAATCCTGCATAAATGTACTTAACTTCCCCCTTGTCATTATGCATCGATTAAACATTTGACAGTTTCAACATTCAAGAAAAGTATAGATTCCTTTCAATTTAATTGTAATTTAGAAATACACCTCTAGCTAACTCCGTCATGGTAACCTGTTTACAAGAAGTCAGTTGCACTTGGCATATTGAGTGAGAAATATTTATTTCTTTTTAAGTTCAGTTGTTCCTCTATGTTCTTTACGTTACTCTGTGTTACATTCAACTGCCTCATCAATCAACCAGCGAGCATCACCTGTAGCGCCAACGACTCAAAGAAAAACGTGGACATGGCTATCACAAAGTTAACAAACAGACCAGAACATTACCGTAAAGCAAAGGGGGGTGGGGGGGGGGCTCATTAATCAAAACAATATCAAATTTGTGACAAGGAACGCGTGGGTTACCGCCGGTTCCGTTGTATCTCCCCGGGCTGCGGCCCCGGTTCCCTGGGTGACAGCGGCAACTGGTTCTCTAAAAAGGAAAGGAATTTTACTCCTTTATGGTTCCGAGCAAGTCCAGGCACAGCCACATTGTGGCCAATTCATTAATATGGACAGTTAGTAACACTGGGTTTAAGCAGGAGCCAAGCCTCACTATGCAGGGCGAACCCCCAACGAGAGCCACACAGCCAACATTAGTTCTGCATTCATTTATATTACACATGCATTTAGTGTCCCAGATTTTTTTTCTACCACTACTGCTGTTTTGTATTTTCAGGTTCAGGTACCTTCAGCTATGTAATCCCACAATCTATTTTCATTTAAATTCTGAAATTGCGCCCTTTTCTCCAGGATACATTGGCCGCTGTTTTTGTTTTATATATATGTTGAAGAAATCTGTTTGACATTTGTTTAATTTAATTTAAAGAGAAATAAGAAGGTCAGCTAAGTCTAACCACATTCATAGGTTAAATATAAAATAATAAAGAATGTACCTAAAAGACAATATTCTTCTCGCCATTTTAAATATTTCTCGAGCATTGGTGCCTATGAGGTTGGATGGCTATGTTAAGGTGATGGAGCATGACGTGAGAGCACGAAGAAGAGACAGGGACGTGACATTTCCTGCATTTACCTTCTCCCTGCCCCTTTAGTGGAAAGCGCGCCTGCGTGGTCCGCCAGATTGTGCACTGAGGCACCAGACAATGGTGTCAACACCTGATGTAACAGATTAGTGCTTTGTGTAGTGGAGCTGAGTGCTTTGGTGTTGCTTTGTTTGCCTTTGGCGCTGGTGTCTTCTTTTGAAATGCTTTAAAGTGGGATTTGAAGAGGATAATTGAGAATCAGTGGAAAGGAAAAGGCAGTTTGCGTAATAATCCTGAAAGATCAGGATTCATTTATGAAAGCTGATTTTTTTGACTGTCTCATTCAGTTCTGTTCTTGCCATTTTTCTGTTGATTGCAATTGTACCACTTCTTTACGCAGCGTGTAGTTAGAGTATGGAATAGTCTTCCTGCTAGTGTAGCACATGCTAAAACCCTGGGTTCCCTTAAATCAGAACTAGATAAGATTTTATCAACTATTAGTTAAGTTCTCCCCAATCAAGCTTGATGGGCCAAATGGCCTCCTCTCATTTGTAAATTTATGTTCTTATGTTCTTATTTGACTTCTAATGGGATACTAAACACATGTTTGGTTTTATGTTATTGAAAAAGTGTTACTAATTAAAAAAAACAAATGAGAATGAGACAAGTGTGTATGTGTGTGTGTGTGTGGATTAGGTTTATATTACATCGTGGGGACCAGATATTGCCCACAATGTAATAAAAACCTGTTATTTCTATGTTGTAGAGACCATTTTTCAGGTCTCCATAAAGATCTGTAAATGCAATCAAAAAAAGTTAAAAAGTCTCAACATCTTCTCCATATAGAAATAAAGATATAAACAAAGATATAATTACAAATCTGTGTGTGTGTGAATGTAAATGAATAAAGTAATGGTGTTTGTTATAAAAGCAGTACTTTAAGCAAGCTTCCAAAAGAATTTCTGAGAGCACTGTATATGGACGGATAGACAGACAGACAGACAGACAGACAGACAGATAGATAGATAGATAGATAGATAGATAGATAGATAGATAGATGTATGTTGTCTTGTTGATCTTTTCTCAGTGGGAATCCCCCTGCACTGAATCAACAAATGACACACTACCTTTCAGCCCTTCATGTACAGCACTGACGGGGGTCAATAGGGCATGTTTTGCAAGTCAACGATTGCCACAAAGCAGAAACCCCCATTTTAGCGGATTGGGGTGGTTAAACCCCCGGCCTTGGTCATCTAAGACCGCATCAGAAAGTCCGACTTTCTCAGGCGCCTCAGAAAAGGTGACGTGCACTCAGTGGCGTGATGATAAAGGGCCACTGAAAGGAGCGCAAAGACTCACACGGCACATTGTTGCAGTCACAGATCAGCAGACGTAATGGTCACGGCATGTCCTGGCATGAAATACTCGCACATGTCAGAAAAAGCCTCACGGTAAGTAATAAAATAATCCTGACTGTTGCAGGATGTTTGGGATTATTAATTTACCATGTGTGTTAAAGTGCGCTCTCTGCCTGTAGAAGTAACAAAGAAATGCTATTCCAAAAGAAGTGGGAAGCACTTGAACCTCAGGTTAAGTATATTTTCATGAAATCTTTCAGGTGCATCACGTCGATTTCAGGGAGTGGTTACAGCGTGCTTTCTGGATGCACACTTCCTGCATGGGTGGTCTTTTTTTTAACTGGATGCAGTGGGATGGCAAAGGGGGCTGAAACCATGGTGATGAAATGGCTCAAAGAACTATCTGACTTCCTGGAAATTTTGATTATTGTTTACTTTCAGGAAAGGGGATGAGCTGTGGTTTAAGGGAAGGGTCAGAGGCAATTGCAGGCCCTTCAGTTCCAGTCGTTCTCGTTCTCTTTTTTCAGGCACGCTGTAAACATTACGCTCTTGCTACTACTATCAGTGGCTCATTCATTTAGGGTGATTCAAAGCAAATGGAGGTGCTCTGTGCAGAGTGTGAGACAAACCCCGGGCACCTCAATGCGTCATTTTCACTCAGTTCTGACATAATGGGTAGTTGTCACCCATTGGATATGCTCCTTTTGTTCTGAAGCTGCTTTTGCCAGCTGCACTAACAGCCCTTAGTAGAAACTTTGTTTTACTGCAGCTAATCACACTTTACATGCCTCCTGTGACTGCATGTGTTTACTAAATTTGCATTTCATTGCATTGCTAGTGGCCAACTACATGGCTACCATCAATATTAATGGCCTTTGAGGCAAGTATATTAGAAGTCATAATATAAATAACGTTTACAGCTTTTATTCAAAGAACAATTCATATACTAGACCCTTCGGTTTCATTCATCAAGACATAAATCTGAATTGACAAAAAAAATACTATGTATAATTTAGGAAGCCAAGATATAAAGATATCATCCATCCATACATCCATCACTTCATCCTACCCAGGGTCGCAGGATGGGCACAAGGCAGGCAAGACTCCGGGATGGAGCACCAACCCATTGCAGGGCACACACACTCACACGCCATTCACTCACACATGTACACCCACAGGCAATTTATGCATTGATACCCTTCATTCTATTTGCATTTTTCCCCAAAATATTTGAATAGAAGAGGAAGTGAAGAGCAAGTTTATAATTGTGGGAATGTTTATGTATAAATGTGGGAAGATTTATGAAGAGACGGGAACTAGTCATTGCCTCGTAACTAGAGCGCTTAAACATTGACATGACTGAGCTCCAACAACATTACCCAGCAAGAGTGAAGAGCAAACCAGGCCACAACTCCTCAGTTAATCGTTACTCTCGGGGTTAAAGAGTGAAAATCAAGACTGCATTTTAAAATTACATGTCTGGGCTAGTGGATAAAAAAAACCCCGCAGCATTTCATAATATTTTAACAAATTAATAAAAATCGTTTAACTTGTTTTAAAAGGTGAAATTCGGGATTGCATCCTAAAAATACATGTCTGGACAAGTGGTTTAATTTTTTTTTAGTCTTTCGAGAATTTCATGGTATTTTAACTCGTTAATAAAAATAGTTTTACTTGATTTTCTATTTTCATACTGTTTGAAAAAAGATTAACCGAAAGGTGTTTTTTAAGTTAAAAAATACTTAATCTAACAGCTAATTATAACAGTTTCGATAAATAAATACCGAACGAGCATTTTATAGTTAATATGACTTATTACACCAATGTGCCACATCTTCCTGATACTCCTGATGTTTTGTGCGACGCAGTAGTTCAGTCATGCTATTGGGCTGCTCTGGGTAGGCAGAAGATAAGACTCATTCTGTCGTGTCCTATACTGCCACGATGTGGTAAAATGTTAGTAGTGTCGTGCCTACGTGAGTTAGTTTTACCTGTTTAAATTTCAGCTTAAATGTATAAATATTAAGAAAGAGTAAATGCTGAGGGTTAATTGTTATCCCGAACAAATTCAATTCCTGTGAAGCCCCCCACACCCCCACCGCTTTGATGGAGGGGGGAATCACGATCGTGTTCACATAACTATATCAAAAATGACGCAAATAGGCTTTACTGCTTTTACTTTTTGTGTATTTCTGATTCACTACACTGGACACGAGATCTTTCAAAAATGTTTCGAACAGTCATTGCCTTTACCGTTTAGTACAATTATTAACTTCTCCTGTTGGTAGAAGTAATGATGTTTTAAGTGAAGCTCCATTTCACTACAAATGAAAACAATACTGTCCGCTCTATGTAACCTCCATATTCTGGAACCCCCTCTCCATTTTTTGTCTAACAATAGCTCTTTGTATCTGTTGCATCTGCGCTACGCTTTATTTTGGACCTGTAAGTCACACTAACGGACTAATCCTCCAGAGCACTGTTTGCTAAGAGCCATTAGCTTTTTGATCATGTAGTTTTGCTTATGATAGACACCCTGACTTTGCATTTCAGTTCCGGCTTTACCCCCAGCTGAGTTACCTGGCAACCCCCCCTGGCGCAGGTGAGTTAATGGTAGAAAAGAAAAGGGAGCAGACTGCATGGTTGGTGTCACACATGGCAGAACATTTAAATCTTGTCTGGTGGCAGATTAAAATAAAATTTAGGAGCGGAGGAATGCGGAATGAAAGGGGATTTAAAATGCAAGTATCATTTGACACCCAAAAAGGTTTTATGCTGCATCCAAAACAGAAAACATGGAAAAAGAAGACCATTATTCAGCTAATAACTAGAAGTACTTCTTAACTGTGAATGTTGCCACCTCAATGACATGATTGCATTTGTGTTTTTTGAAACTCACTTTGCACCAAACTAGCTAATTGTCATCAAGAAAGTTATATTGCTCATATGTTTTTCCAGCTGTCAGTTGTCTTGGGCTATGAAGAAAATATAAATGAAACTGTAGCTGTGTTGTTATGATGTTCGCTAGTACCAAAATACGATGCCTGACTTTAGCAGACCTGCAAACTCCATTAACCTGACCCAGCTATCCTCATCCATTTATCACGTGGAAACTTGCATAAGATTCCAGAATTAAATTAGATTTTTTACTGGATGTAAGATGTTTTATATTCATTTATTCAATGGAAGCTTCTGTCCAAAGTGATAATCTTGGAGTGAGAGTGCAGGATCAGTCAGCGTCCATTTCAATTGGACTTCTTATGATTTACAGCCTTCAAGATACAATAATAGTATTACTCTGCCAGTTATGGGATTCAAATCCTCAGACTTCGGGGCATGGGTATATGAGACATGGGAGGCTGGGGTAGGTTCAGAGGATTAGGGATTTGTTTTTTACTGAAACAGAGGTGGACAACAGATGCAGTTAAGACAAACTACTCAAGGATCAACTGAAGTACAGGCAAAAGAATAATAATAAAAATCATACTTTTGCAAAAAGGGAACAAAGAAAAAACAGATATTAAGCTCCAACACAGAGCCCTACTCTCTGAAGCTACAAGTCACCCCTTGGCAAGGAGGCTCTAGTCCGGGAGCAGTCCGTACACACAAACACACCACTACCTGCTTCCTAAACAGCTAAAAGTTTAACCTCCGCTCAGCGAGAGGCCAAATGCAGTTGCGTTAATCGGCACGTTCCTCCTCACAGGTGGGAAGTTCTACAGCAAAGGCCGAAAACCACGTCATCAAAAAATAGGACTCTGATAAGATAAATCCACGTGCAGTAAAGTCTGTCCACCGCTTCAGCTCATTCTACTGAGATACATCTTATTTTATATTTTAGAATCAAAAATGTTACATGTTAAAGAGAGAGATATTCTCTAATAGCAAAGAAAAGCTGTAGGGATGCAGCTGTAGTGTGAGTTTTTTTTTTTTTTTTTTTTTACAAAAAGAGATTCGTAACAAAAACACTCTTGTAATATAGTGCATTATTTTTGGCATTACAAGTTGTACAAAAACCATGTATTTAATTGAAAAATCCATGAATAAGATGAAGCACAAAGGACCTTAACTAAAAAATGAAGTTGCATTAGATTGCCAGTGAGCTACAGGAATTAAGTCACTGTTTTGTAGGATTTCTTACATGTATTTTTATGTGACACCCAGACGTACCCTATTTGGAGCCAAACGACTTTTGTTCAATCATCATGATGACATATAAACTATAACTACTTATAAATATCATTCAAAATGTTTCAAAAGTTCAAAACTGCTATAAATGCATGTACATATTTATTTATCAGTCATGAGATCAAGTGCCCAGTGTGAGTAGAAAGCTATAGTCATAAACCCCACCGGCCATCTGGACACATTTACATGCGTTTATCTACCAAAGGCTTTCATCCAAAGCATTGTAAGCAGGTTCAGGGAGTCCGTGGGGCTCCTAGCATCAAGAGCCAAGTGGTGAAATCACTCTGCTGACCACAAGACTTGATATGGTGACCTTCTGATCCTGGGCACGGCGTCCTGAGTCGCACACCGCTGCACATGGATGCATGACCCTGAAAAGATACAGATACAATTAGACACAATCAGGTACAGTACAGGGAGTGAAGGGGTAAAGGAATCCCTCTCTGATCGAACCCTGGCAAAGTTTGTAGTGGGCAGTGTGTAGCCTGGCTTCAGCAGAACAATCATATATCCCTAAGTCCTTGAGCATGGCCCGTAAACCTCTATGGGTGCCACTGCAGGTGGCTGCCCTTTACTGACAAGCTCACATACATGTCATGGAGAGCAAGATGGGATAGGAGAAAATTATTATTATTATTAGTATTAGTATTAGTAGTAGTTAGTGACCTCTAACCAATGAAACCCTACCAACGGAAGTTTAAACATCTCAATGCTGAAGATTAGACTGACATACCTGTAACTTTTAAGGTTAGTGGTATCTAGTGGGAAATGCGTGACGTGCATGAAGACAGAAGCCAGTGACTGCTTCTGGAAAATAGAGAGTAAATCATCTGAAACTGGAGAAGAGAGCTTTGTGAAGCTTTGTTCCACTCGTCTTTGCCGGCTGAGGATCTCAAGCAGCTACTACTAATAATTTTGTAAGTCGTGTCATTGTGATTCATTGCGCCTCACACACTTACCTCACACAATTAGCTTAGCTAGTGGGAATTCCGTGCTCTGCTCACAATGAGGAGGGCCCAGTTTCACACGTCCGCTTTGTGCAGCCTGTCCTCTTCTTTCTCACAAAGGATAGTGTTTCTTTCTTCACCACTGTTTGAAAGGAGTGAAACTGGCCTTCAGATGGACTGTACTGCTGGACATCTCTGTTTTGCTGAAAAACATCACTGATAGTAGGCTAGAGGAAGATGCCTCCAGTTCCTGGCCTTTTTAATATAAAAATGCAGCATCAATAAAATAGATATTTGACTAAATCTACTTCTATTTTATTCTCTCTAAAGCAAATATTATTATGCTACTTTTTGTCCTTAAAAGCAAATGTATGTGCTTATTGGCAAGGTTTGTGTGTGCACCTTCATTTCTACCTATTGCATTATAACCAGTATTTGTTACTGAAACCTTTTTCGTGGCCATCCCAGTGGACAGGGAATATGATCCACAAGTTCGGAATACATCTCAGACCCCCACTGAGGCTTGAGAACCATAGTAGAGGGTAATTTTGAGTGGCAGGATGAATTATACCCTCTGAAGTCTGATAACATATAAATTACCATTTTAAATTGTGGCCATGGAGAATTTTATTTCAGATTGAGGTTGATTATATTTCTATAGCCCGATATACAGATACAAGCAAACAGATGCAAACAATTCAACCACTACACATATAATATATTGTAGCGCTGAGGGTGATCCCAGCGCAGCATGCTGGCCCAGTGCCAACAGTGTAAATAATGTAAATAGTACTGTATTTTGGTGTTGTTTTACTGTATACTGACGTCACCTGTAGTAATTATGTACGTGTGCCCACCGTGTGTGGTGTGAGTAGTCGTGTGTGAGTGCATTTAAGTTCGAGTGGTAAACAGGGAATTAACGCCGCTTTGTGACCAAAATATCGCATTGCTCTCCTCGTTATTAAAACACGCACCACCTTTAGCGCCAGCGCTACGATATGTTTGGCCACTATGAACTTACGGCGCGGTCCTGAGATTCTAAAGACAATTTCTGAAAACTTTTTATTCTAGGCAAACTTATGTGGAGACTTGCCAGACTTGCTACGATTATTTATACAGTTCATTTGCCAATATGTTCATAATGAATTGTATGCAAATAGTTTGGATTGTTTTGTTGTACATATGTAGCATACACAGTACTCTCTTCTTTACAGTCATTTGCAGCGCAGGGGTATATGTATACATATCTGTATGCTTGTTATTTTAATGCAGTCATTGTAAAAAAATATATGTAAATGGTGGCCTTAAATTTTTCATGTTATTTCTGAAAGACTCCTTTTTATATGATTACTGTCCATACTTACGTTTGGGTAAAGCACTGAATTATGTAAAACATTTGTTATATATTTGCATATATGGGTACTTTCGTCGTCACAAACTTCATGTTTGATATACTTTGTTTGTTATAAATGCGACTGATTGTTTTATGTCTGTGTGATTAAGACTGTAGGCTATGTTAAACTGACCTTGATATATGGCTGACAACCTAACATGTTGTACTATTAAGAGGCACTCCGTGTATTGTTGGAGTACACCGCTCCACCGAGTCCAGATGTAAAGGGATCACACTGGAGACACGCGGAATTGCAAATAAAAGTATTTTATTCACCATGGTGTTATGACTCGAGTCAGGAACAGACAGCATACAGTGCACGTGAAACCAAGTTAGTTCACAGGCTGCGCAAGGT
>JABFEB020000092.1:11074470-11099869 GCA_019775895.2 Stomatorhinus ivindoensis | reverse complement strand
TCAGCTTATTGATAATATAATACTGTTTGCAAAAGCCACTCCCATCTGCTGCACCTTGTCAGGCCCTATATCCCACAGTATTCATATTGCATACCATCTTCTGGGTTCCACTACATATGCCTCAAAGATATTTGAAACCTATTGTTTGTGGAATTTAAAAGAATTAAGTCATCAGGTGAGCATTTGAAAACCATGGATGAAGTAAATTTAAGAGCTACCATCGTACTGGCTGGTGAGAATTCTACCACTAACCAACCAATTCCCATATATATATGTCCAGCATTCCGTAGCAAACTCAGGCTAATCATGCCGTCGTTTAGATGGGATAAGAGGCCGCGTCGGAGTGTTTGTAGTGTGTTCCTCCAGCATATAGGTGGCGCCACTTCTCCATCAGGATATACTCCCCCCGGTGACGTACTTCTACTGCCAACTGGACTGGCGCTGCTCAAATCAATGACGTGGACATTCATTTTAACTACACTGCAAAAAAACTGTTAGAAATTGTTACACGACTGACCAAGTAGTCCATCCGATAAAGTTCAGTTTGCTCTCTTAAACGAGTAGTAATTTTGACCAACTGACAACAAGGTGTTTTCATTTTTTTAGCGCGGTAGCTTTCAGGGTGAGTGCTTTCCTTATCATGTATATATGGTTAACTAACCACCTAGTTGGTGCTATTTGGGATACATAAAGCTACGGTTTTATACTCGCCACTCATGTCTGGTGAAATTTTAACCGAAGCTTTTTTCTCTTTCTTTCTTTTACCGGGGTCGTCTCTGTGTAGTTTGTGCACGTCAGAGTTTTAGCGGCAGTCCGTTGTTTGAGATCACAGTAATAGTTCGCTGTGAAGGTGCGTTACAAAAAAAGTACGTGATTCCATAATGCGTGCTAATGTACATTTCTTTCTTGTTTTGTACAGGCAAAATGAGTAAGAACAAAGTGTTGAATCTCAGGGACAAGATAAATGACAACGAAGTGGATCTCAGCCTTTCTAACTTGACGGAAGTACCCGTCAAAGAACTGGTAAATCATCTTCCAGTATTCCTAGCCGAGCTGGAGGGCGTGCACTCTGCATGCCTGCAGCTTTACCTTCCTTGTTGGTGTGGCTTTTGAATAACGCTAACTTGATAATCATGTTTTGATGGTTGTCGCAGTTGATGATCGTCCCAGATACACTAGCTGTCGTACCTGAACGTTGTACGGTCGTGTTTGTGCGCCTGGTGCTACAGACAGTAACTGACGATGTCCTCTCTGAATACTACTGACAGGGCGCTTTCCCTAAAGCCACGACGCTGGACCTCTCCTGTAACAATCTAACTTCGCTTCCCGTAAGTGTCCCACCTAAATCATTGCCATGAAAATTCCCGGTAATTAGTCTGTATGCCAAATCTGTAGCCATGAATCGCTGATTTTTAAGCATTCTTGTAGGGTTTTCTTTTTGTGTTTATGTATGTCTGTCCTGCAGCCCGAGTTTTGCGGTCTGACGCACCTGGTGAAGATAGACCTAAGTAAAAACCAAATTGTCAGCCTGCCGGCGGATTTGGGGCGGCTTGTTGCTTTGCAGCACCTGGACCTGTACAACAACAAGCTCACCTCTCTACCACTAAGCTTTTCCCAGCTCAGGGTAAGTGACCAGTGTCCCTGTGATTGTCTACACAATGAATGAAAACAAAGAGAAAACGCAGAATTAGCAAGCAGAGTGTTCATTGTAGCCGGAGTCGAATTCATGAAAATTACAGTAAGGTCCTGAGAATATACGTCCTGTGGATGTGTTTGCTGTAGACTTTATTCAGAGTTGCAGATGGTGGGTAAGCGATGGGGAGGGACATGACCCCCCATTTATATATTACATAATGTGGCATTATTACATAATACATTGTATGATCTCTCTTCCTTTACTGTTAGATATCCTTATTGTATATGGTGTCATGATATAGCCCAGTGTCGTCTTTGGTATCTTGCAGAATCTGAAATGGCTGGACCTGAAGGATAATCCACTGGAGCCTACACTAGCGAAGGTGGCTGGAGACTGTCTGGATGAGAAGCAGTGCAAGCAGTGTGCCACCAAGGTAAGGGTGATTTTGAAGGTGATGCCAGTCAAACGGTGCAATTAAAGTTTCCATCAGACACCATCTAGTGACAGGGGTGAAGAGACTTTAGCTGCTGCATATATTTCTGGTCATCTCTCAATAGATATTAATTAACTTTGCAAAACAACATTCTTATACTGTGATAACTGTAGTGCAGGGGGGAGTTTTGTCTGTTTAATCAGTGCAGAATTCCTCCTAATTCTGTACTTTTTAATTATACATAATTATTCCCTCAGCTCATTGCAGTTTGCACACCTTAATATACACAGCCTGTCCAAAGCACATTAAAATATCACCGTAGCAAAGCAGAGAGCTTATATTTTTGCTTACTCTTCTGTAGATTAATGGGGAAATAATGCCCCCATTTTATACTGTAGGAATAGAAAAGGTTGTGTATGGTTACATGATTTCTTTTTTTTCTGAATTAGTAGTAAAATGTCAGATGCACAGATAAGCGGAGCGCTTGGGTTACTCCTGGGCAAAACTAATGGACCAAAGCCTAGTGTGCAATTTGGGTTGGCCCATTTATTATTTTTTTTGCTTATTTGGAGTCACCTCGGGTATGAATCTGCTGTTCTTCAGATTCTCCAGCATATGAAGGCCCTGCAAGAGGAGGCAGACAAGGAGCGTGAGCGACGTCTGCACAAGGAGAGAGGTGGGTATACCTGTCGTCATATCCTCCATCTTTGTCAGGTTGGCCAAAGCTGTGGAGTGAGGAAGCTTTCTGCTACAACCCTTTACGTAAATACATTGTAACGTAGAGTAGATATATGCTGATGTTTGGTGGTGATTTGGATGTAACCCCATTTCAGCTGCCGAGTGATACAGTAAAAAAAAATAAAAAAACTCGCTGTGTTCCTCCAGAGAGGGAAAAGAAAAAGGAAGCACAACAAAAGGCCAGAGAGGCGAAGGAGAAGGAGGCACGCAAGCGAGAAAAAGCGGAGGAGAAGGAGAGGAAAAGGAGAGAATTTGATGCCCAGAGAGCCGCCCAGGCAGCCCAGGAGAAACGGAAAGAACAGAAACCTGAAAAACTGAGACAGGGTGAGTCAGAGGGGGATCATTCAACCGTAATTCCTCCATAAGGTTTTAGATTCTGGAATCAAGTAGGCTCTTCCAGATTATGGTGACTCAAGCATTCTGCAATAGCTGGACAGTTTTAGAATGGCCATGCCATGCTTGGGCATGTAGCAGTCATAGCATTATATGCAGTTCTAATTTTATGACAGTATTTTCTGTATTTGACAAACACTTTAGCAAGTGCACGTGGAGCGCAAGTTTCTTCAGTTTCCTTCCAGAGCAATTTTACAGAGGCAGAAGCCTATTTCTAGCCCAGCCTTCCCAAAATGGGGAAAGGCAGGACAGTGTCTTATCTTACTTCACCCTTTTTTTTTTCTTCCCATTTAATGATCCCTCCAGATCGGCCAGTGGCGGTAAAGTCGGTCCCAAAAACCAAGCGCTCCATCCTGGGTGTGTTCCTGAAGCTGGTGGTGATGCTTCTGGGAGGTGCATTTGGGGTGGTGGCTGTGTGTCACATGACCAGTCTGAGGAAAGAGGCAGCCTGCGCTCCCCTCAACATGCTTGTCGAGGAGGCGCTGTCCTGGGCCCAGGGGCAGGAGGTGCTGAGGAACATTCTACAGAAGCTCTCCGAGCAGCAGCCCTGAGACCTGGCTCCATCCACCGTCACCTGGACCGTCTGGAGGCCCTTGCATGTTGACGGAGGGTGGGATTGCAGTGCGGCTAAAATTCCTATGGAATTGTCATCTGTTTTCATTGTTTTGTTTTTAATTACTGCCAGCTCCATACAATGACCAGAAAATGCATTAAGGCAGTTTCTGTACATCTTGTGACATTGTAAATGTGAAACTTCAGAAAGCAGAAGCAGCTTATCCCTGGTGTTTAGTGCCTAGTAGCCTTATTCTTACTGTACGTCTTACCAATGACACATGCTAAAGGAAAGAAGAATGTAATATAAATTCCGTAAAAGAACATCCTGGAATATTAATTGTTTTGCATGTTTGCAGTTAAAAATTCCAGTTTAGATTCTTGTTCCTTAAATGAAGCAGTACCAAATTCGTACCTGATTAACTTGTGAAATGCAACGTGAATGTATGTTTGAGTCTTCCATTTGCAGAGACCTGCCTTTTAAAATACTTTACATTAACGGCGCTATTTCTCTCCTGAATAAGTGAACGAAAGGCTGCATTTCAGGGTTTTTCTTCCTAGCTTTTTTGGGTATGTGTTTGTGTCCATAAAATGTGCCTGGATCCACAAAAAGGGCGGAAATCTGAACAGAACCACAGGTCAATTCCTGCATTTTAGTCGGCGATGTCTAGCTATACTCAGTGATAGGTGGTTTTTGCTAACTGTGCATGATGACCACAAATAAACTGCTGCCAATTCAAACGCAGGTCTCTGAGTTTGACAGGACAGGATGCTCATCCAACTAATGTTATAACACATTTTAAATGAGAAGTTGCAGCTTTTATTTTCCATGTTTTCTTTGTGTGGTGGATGTTTACATTTAGAAAATGCTTTAATTCAGTTGAGTGAGTAAGGAATCCGTGGAGAACGTATTTATTAAAGTAACATCTTGCCCCACTGGTCTGTGGGTAACCAAGGCAATACTGTAGCATTTCTGCTAAGCTAAGCTCAGCTCAGCTTTTAAAGCAGAAATATGATCCTGGGAAACCTTAGTTGTAGTACTGCTGGTTTTTTCAAACTGCCACAAAGTTCCTAAACACAACACTTCAACTTTTCCTCCAATTTGAGTATTCTATATGATGTTTAGTGATAAGGTAAAAAAAAATACTTCAAATTCTCCAATGGCAAAATCAGCTTAAGGTTACAAAATTTTCTGTCAGACTTGCTCAGAAGCAAGTAAAGACTAACTGGCTCCAACATGACTCTATGGCCGACAGGCGTTTGTAAAGTCACTGTCCTGTGACAGTGTGCCTGCTCTCCTGAGCCTCGCGATACTCCCTCTCCTGCAGGAAGCTCATGTCCTCCGTTAGCCGATCCTGCAAGGCCTCGTCCACTGCCAGCTCCAGTGTTACCTCCTGGAAGACCTCGCTCACAGATACCTGCAGGCATAAAGTGGGGTGTGATGCCATCTACATTTCATGACTTCTCACCAGCATGACAGAATTATAGCATAGCCATACATTTGAAGTTGTTTCCTACAAAAGGGGAGTTCAGTGTTTCAATGTGACCAGCCCAAGTTACATGTACAGGATAGCGCTGAATATTACTAGCTTAAGTTAAAGAAAACGGTGAACAGAAAAACCCTTACGATACCTCATGGAAATTAAACTTTTTAAACATAGCAACGCTGACTTTGTTGTCCAGGCCAATCTTGACTTCGAATTTGCGGATTCCAAGTTTGGTGACCCCTATAAACGACAAAAATCTGAAACTACTGCCAAGACAAACTTATTAGATTTAGGGAAGAAATAAACTATCAGTAGAATTTGGAAAGCAGCATCCGGGCGTCGTACCATAACACATCATCATATGAGTCACCTCCTTTCCAAGGCCCTTTCCTCTGTAGTTTGGTTCTAACCAGGACAGATAAAAGAATCAAACGATGCAACACAAAACTCCTCATTTACAGGCTCAAACCATTATTTCATGAGGGACAAGCTCTCATACACCAGCACCTGCAATCATGATCTCCAGCTCGGCCACAGATGGGTCATTGGGGTCAATGAGAAAGATGTTGACGTCTCCCACCATGCATTCCTGCTCCTGGAAAGAAGGGTCTGCCCATCGCTGCTTGTCAAGGACAATGAAAGTGCACTCTTGAGGGAAGGACAAAATAATGTATTATGAATCCTGCCAATAGTATTCACTGTCAAACAGTTGTATATTTTCTATCATTTTCTTGCATGGATGACAATTTTTACCCGTTTACCGAGCTCCATATATCTCCAACTCCCTCAAATGCACGGCAGAAGGAACTGGCTTCAGCTCCATTCTAAATGACTTTATATTTCAAAGAATTGTTATGTTCACTGCACTATAAGTGTCCATAAGTTCACGCACTGTCGTCATCCTCTCTCCAGCTCCTCTGCATGTCGTACTCTTGTTCTAAAGTGAGCGGCTCTGAGGCAGTTAGCTTCTGCAGCTCTGAAGAGCACATCCACTGGTGATACCTGGTGAGGAATACATGCAGTCTACATAATCACAGATACATAATGTAAAAACCACCAGCTCAATCA
This sequence comes from Stomatorhinus ivindoensis, assembly GCA_019775895.2. NCBI lineage: Eukaryota > Metazoa > Chordata > Actinopteri > Osteoglossiformes > Mormyridae > Stomatorhinus > Stomatorhinus ivindoensis. The sequence continues at coordinate 11,093,562 of JABFEB020000092.1, read as the reverse complement.
ACTGCTTATCCTGGACCGAATCAGGAGTGGCAGCATGTGGCACAAGGGTAGACTAGACCATAGACACAATATATTGCAGGGCACTCACATACAATATGGGCAATTTAGAGACTGCAATTAGCAATGTCTTTAGACTTTGGAGGAAACGTATGACAAGGTGCAAATGTGCAAACACACGCAGAGTGAAAACAGGATTCAAACACCCTAAAGGGGTAAGGTAACAGTGATAATCACTATGACAGCCGATACACAACTGGTGCAATCGATTTATGTATGGGATGAGCAGTGTCTGGTCATACCTGGGTACATGGTCTGCATCGTAAGGCACTAAAACGACTTGATTCCCTTCCAAGAAGGTGTTCCCGTTTATTCTCATTACGTATGACGTGAAACCTGAATGAATTTAAAGAATTAGTGATTACGACTTAGCACATACTTCTATTTCTATATATGCTGGTCATCAAACAAGAAATAAAGATGTACATCTGGCGGTAAGCTAGCTCAGAACACCACATGTAAAACAAGATGCAAAAAAACACCACACACAATACTGTAAAAATATCAAATCTATAATAGCCAAACATTAGTTGGTAAGATAAACTGCTAGCCACGTACCTACAGGGCTGCGTTTAAACTTTGTTAAACACTTAAGATATATAGCTTGCAGTAGCTAAAATAAAAATAATATCCAAAACGCTCAGACATCATAATGTGAAAAAAAAATAATTGTCGGTATCTGTAAATCATAAAGGTGATATCCTAACGTTGGCATCCCATATTTAATACCCTGGACAATCAGTGCCCACCTCCATAGTTTCGGAACTAATCGGGGAATCGCGGCTGGCGTGCGTACCCATCATGCACTGCGAGTGGCTGCGTGCGCGTCACTGTTTTCCTCCAAACGCTCTTTGGGGCGTGGCTTGTCATGTTTGCCCTTAATTAAAACGACACGCTCTACATGTACGGAGCTGAACGCCCAAGAGCTGTGTGTTGTATTTCAGTAATGCAGCATAAGAAGCCGAAGCTTCGGCGTATTAGGTTAAGGCATTTTTACAGAAGTTCTCCATCAAGATGTGTACCGCATTAACTGAATCACGGCAATGGTAGCGTTTGCAGCCTCATTAGGAACACAACTTTGTACTTATTCCTATCTGTAAAGTTGTTACTAAGTGTTATCACTCATGGAATGTTTTTGCCTTTTTTCACAATTACAGTATTTGGGCAATAGAAAGCTTGTTCAGATTTCGCTGAAGAGTACCTGACGTCGCTCAAGTTGGCTCCTTATTCGCAGCTCCTTATTTAGATTTTCCGGTCCACCTTAAATGCGCAGCCGAATGCAATGGCGCAATTGCGCCTGTAGGAGGACTCATTTAGCGAGACTTATTACCTTCAGAATTTCATTTGGCTTTCGATTCGTATTAACTGAACATGATTCTACTGACTTGTTACCACTTTGAGGAAAGAATATATATATGTGCAGTTTCAGTAATAGTATTTGTGTATTTTATCAGAAAATGAGACAAACGCAAACATCTTTTCACTCCCAATCAGGCCTGGAAATATGCCCGATCAGGCAAATTTGAACTTCTCAGTATACGTCAGGTGACATTGTCCTGGCCCAGTCTGATTTAATACTTTAAAAATCAGATGGAAACAAAGCATGTCACACTATTGTGCACAAAGCTGTGAATGAGAAGCCATGCCTGTTTTAATACCATAAACCTCTCTGGGCCAGGCAGATATCGACTTCTTAGTACAAGTTAGGTACCCAAATATAGAAAAAGTGACATTGTCCTGGCCCAGACTGATTTATTATTTTAAAAATCAGTATTTCAAAAATAAGTAATATGACACCAACCCCAGGAAACCGTGATGCTGCAGGGACCAAGCCTTTCCCAGACTGCTGCCAAACCTTTGGTATTCACTACTTGACCCAGGAGCAATGTCTCACAGCACAGCAGGCTACAGTTCTTGGGATTGAGATGGATGGCAGTAAGAACTTGCCTCAGGTGGTGCATGTGCTGGCTGAGGACTGCCAGGGTGTCGATTAGAGGGCCAAGGTGAACAGTGGCTGCAGAAACATACATGCCCCGGAGTGCAGCAGTTGGTCCAGCCTCAGGATGCAAGGATCTTGAACATCAGCCGGTCAGAACTCATACGTGACCTCAAATTTGCAGGAGCCTCTTTCATCTTCAGGCATTTGCCAGTCAATGACCTATTATGGCAGTGGACCCCAGAGGGGTGTTCCACCAAGCAAGATTTCTCAGTTAGGTTAACTTTAGTTAGAAGTTATGATTGTCCAATAGGAATTCTCCTTACCTTACTCCTATCTAGCTTAAGTAAACCTAGTAAACTGAGAAATCCTGCTTTGTGGAACACCCCGCAGGCTAACAAGGGCCTGGCAGTACTGACCCTCAACACTGCAGTCCACAAACATTCCATGGGTGTGGCCCCGTGTGGTAGTGTCCCCAGCCTTGTGGCCCTTAACTCCTCACTCAGGCATGGTTTCAGGCATCAAAATGTGTTTTTATGACAGGTCAGCGCCCCTATAGGAAGGGAAACCACAGTTTAGCATGCTTTAGTACCATATTTCCTACTTTTCAATAGACTCTTGTTTCACCCTATAACCACAAAATTAGGGTTAGGGTTAGCAAACTGTGGGTTGGGTTAGAAAAAATATGGCATTTGTAGGCAACAAAATGTGTTTTTGTGACAGGGGACCAAGACCCTCCTTCTACTCCTGGCACACAACCCTAACCCCTACCACACCGGGGGGTCTAACCCTAACCTCCTCCTATATGTTTAAATACATACATAACTGATCACTGTTCATTATTATATGCAATGTGGAAATGATGTGTTTTCAGTTTAGTTTTGAAAGCACTGCGACGTTCAGTAGCTCTCAGGTTTTCCGGGAGAGTTCCAGCGTTTGAAAGCATACTAATAAAAAGCCGCCTCCTTCTTCATCAGCTAAATTTTAGGAAAAATCAGTACATTTCTTTCAGATGATCTGTGACATCTGCCTTGGACATACTTTGCAGTCATGTCGCTGAGAAAGGATAGAACAAGGCTACGGCTACATCCAAAACCACACACTACATACTATGCACTTAAATGAGGGAAAAGTACATACTGCAGCAATGGTTACTTGCTTACTTACTTTTGAACGGCTGGACTTTGGCCCTTAAAGATGGATATACTGCATAAGAAGAAGTACTGAACAAACCTCAGAAGGTGCGTCTAGGATTGCGGGGTTGAGTAATGTACAGTGTTTGCACACTTCGGATTTTGAGAGTATGTAGGGTACACTAAGCAATGCACACCTATAGTTTCCGACACACTATTATGTTTTGTGTACTATTTTGGTACACTATTTAGTGTGGAAGTGTGCAATTTCAGATACTGCCCATATGAACATTTAAAAGTTAGAGAACAAATATCCTAACTCAATCCTAATATCAGCAGGAAGCCAGTGCAGGGATTTAACAGTGGTGTGATGTGATCCCTGCGACTGGTGCATATTAACAATCTGGCAGTGACTTTCTGGACCCGTTGTACATTTCAAATACATTTCCTAGGTAGACCAAACGAGTGCTTTACAGCAATTTATTCTACGTAAAAGAAAAGCATATATGGCATACATATGATCACATACCATGGACTCCAGTTAATTTTCAATGCAAATAACTGAATTTGAAGTTTCAGGTTTTAGGGAGGCTTGGGCGTGGTTTGTATCATAGTGACTTAGCAATTAGCAAAACAGGGCAGCTGCCTGAATATGTTGATCCACATGGTGTATCTCATTGAAAACATGCATCCATCTTCTAACTGCGTACCCAGATCAGGGTCTTGGGGGAGTCTGTAGCCTGTCCTTGTCAGCACAGGGCGAAAGTATCCATTGCAATATTCAGTATTCTATTAAAGTGTAACTGTTTAAAATGATGTTGGCAATTTCCCAGCCACTAAAGATAACGGTGATATCGGATGAGGTATGGTACCCTTGGAAAACAGACTTTTTTCAGAGGGTAAAATGTAAGATAAAGATTGTTTAAATTCTACAGTGCAGGGAAAGTTCCACTTAATTCAATATTAGGCAAAACGAGTAACCAAATTCATTCCTGCTCCTAAAACAAAGGAGATTTTCAATTAAAATGTACTAGAAAGCATTGATTACCAAGGTTTAAAGACTTAAAGTAGTAAGCTTTTTAAGTGCTCCGAGCACTCAGCTGGGAAAGGCTTCAAACCCCCAGCTTTGGAGGCCTGACGCTGCTCAGTGCACAACCCTCACTCTCAAGCCTCTATGCAATCTTCAAATGAAGGACAAGTACAAATTCAGCTTTAAGCAATTAAGGGTGGAACTTTGATGAATACTCTTACTTTACACCTGCAGTGCTGTGGGTTCAAATTATGTTGTGTATGTGGAATATAAACATTCTCTCAGTTCAGAAAGACCTGCAGTGAAGTTAATAGGTATTTCTTAATCGCCCATAGTCTGTGCTCTGCAATAGGGTGACACCCCATTTTGTGTATATTGATGTGGCCTGGGATAGACTCCAGGCTACATCCCTGACTGAGTTACGTGGCTGAGAAATGGAGTCCCATTCTCTTGTTTCTGAAAAATCTCTGCTTCTCTGTAGAGACTGATGATAAAAAGCAGTGCAGCTTTCTATTTTGGGAAACAATCAAATTTGCATTTGTTAAGCAGGTGGATTTAGTCGGCATGTAAGCTTGTGTGAGGGTTTTACTGTGGCTGGCTGTGATTGGCTGAACAGTGTCAGCTGATGTCACCTATGACTTAAGACAACGGCGTCTGTGTTTCTGCTGTTTGATTTCTCCAGTTTCCAACAAAATACGTGTTTTTAGTTAGGCACTCCAGCCATCGCACAGGTGTGATTATAACTTTCATCATGTGACATGTTATAGTTGTCTCTTATCCAAAGGGTGTACCAGTGACAACATGGATAACTGGATATGAATAACAATAATAAACCTATGTAGGGCTGTTACAGTGCTCTCTTCAGTGGATTTGGTGTTTTATGACTCAGAACTTATTAATATGCTTGATGAATGGTGAGAGAGTGAGTAGATACTGGTGCACGATACAGCGGAGTGCTTTGATTTGTAGACTGCCGTTCCTGTCCCAAGGGGTGAGACGGGAAGGAAATTAATGATCTGCTGGTGGCAATGAAAACAGCTTAATGGAGCATCCAGATGACCTGCAACCATTTCAGACACTGTCATACATACACCAAGTATCCAGCGCTAAAATTACTCATTTTTTACTTTATTCCATTTTTAAAGTGGGACAACACAACTTTATTTTAGATTTTTTTTTAACTTTTTTATTAATATTGTACAAAGGGTACAAACTATGCATGCAGCTAATCACACAGAATGTTCGCGGACATTTAAAATTATTACTTCTCAGTCTCTATCTATCTGTAGTATGTGTGTACATATATATTATGGGCATGTGAAGAGCCTTCCAATGTACCTGTACTTGTGCTTCTGCAAATGGCAAATAAAGCATAATTTAATTTAATCTGATTTAATTACGGTTTAATTTGAAGGCTTCGCAACAACTTGAGCAGGAATTCCATGTCTCCACCAGGGGGTACTGTTTGTCTAGAAGTCGACAAGGGACCTTTCTGAAAAATAATGTCTTACGAATTTGTGCAGTGTAGCGTTTCCCTGCACAATGGCATGACTCACACCTTGAGGTTTCCTCCATGTGATCCCGGGTGATAAAAAGGCTTCTTCTCTTCTGTTTGACGCCCTGATTCAGAGAGCCCCAGGCCAACTCCCTCGCTCCCTGGTGGTAATGACACATGGCGGGCTTGTTTGCTGAGGAGCCGTGACGATACAAACCACAGTACTTCAGTCTGTGTGCTAAATGTGTGATGAAACAGACAGAACTTGACTTTTGTGCTATTCATTTGAAAAGAAAACATTTTTTTTACATTAGTGAATAATCATGACCACCATCATTAACTTCCACCAATTTAAACTGGTCATGTTCTTGAGGGTGGGGGGATATTAGTAGTTATCGGTTCTTTACTTTTATCTGTCAGGAGAAAGAATAGGCAAATTCCAAACCTTTAACATTTAGTTAATTGTTGTGAAAAGAATCATTTCTCAGCACACTGAGAAAGAACATGAACAGCTCTGCGCTGAAATTTGGCTCTTGCACGTCCATAGGAGTAAAACTCATTAAAAGAATTCCTCACAGGATCAGCTGTAAATACAGAATAGAACAGAATGAAAATAATTTTCTATTGGAATGGGATAATCCAGAGTGATTATTTTTAAATTGTGTCTTTTAATTGCAGCTTCTGTTCAGATAAACAGGCTCCAATATCGCTTTTGCTACAGTTGTTGTTAATTAGGTCGATGACATCCTCAGTGTTGACAGTAATTGGACTTTAATTTAAATAAATCTGCGGCAGGTTTAAATGAGGAAGGTTTATTACAGTAGTTCTTTAAATGGAGCCTTTTCAAATATATTATACATGTCTAAATTTCAATAGCATCCTATTGATATGTAATTTTCATACTTTGTGTTTAAAGGTATGTGCATTTGCAGCATAATGCTAGAACAACAGGCTTGTATAGTAACCCAAAGCTGAGGAGGTTACATCCTCGGTATCCTTGGTATTGGAACAGTGTGTTAAAGTCTTCAGGCAGATTGTTTTTTGTCTTCATGTCAATGATAGTGATTGCACTGCTGTCGTAATGAATGGGATTTTGGGGTCGATTGTAACCTTCACAGCACTCAGTCTGTCAGTCATCTGTACCTGCATGGATGCCATTTTTTGTACAATGAGCAACATTGATTTCACCTGTGAATACACTGTAAAGGGGGATGCTTGCACCCATTCAAAATCCAATACGACAGCAACACTTAACCTTTTCTCAGAAGTTCTGATTTCTCATGGCTCAAGAGAATGTTTCCATAAATCACTTTAAAACTTTTTTGTTAAGAAAGTATGAAACCTTTCAGTCATTGCATTGTGCTTGCTAACAGAGATCCAACACTTCAGTATTATTTTCTGGAATTTTTAACATGACATGCCATTAAAACAGGTTGCAGTTTTTGTATTTGAGATTAATCTGTAAAATTAATATTTTGTTATTCTGTAGATTATGACATTATAGCAGCACTGACCACTGTTCTTATTCTAATATCAAGCAGAAGATCAGATATAGTTGAATGGTTTTATTTACATGAAATAATATGCAGAGAATATGCCTTTGGTGTCACTTAGCTGGATCAGATCGCTTTGTGAAAGTGCTTTAATCTCCCAGCACACAGACACTTAGTGGTGATACATCTTGTGAGAAAATAAGCCTTTACCCTGTGATGGAAAAACAAAATTGTAAAACATAACGATTTACCCAATATACATTTACTTACTGTTACTTTGTATTTTACAAGTGAGTGTGAGGCACTTTTTTCAAGCTCTACTGATTTTCAATATGCTCAGGTTACTTGCGTTAATTTGATTTTAAGCCAAATGCAAGGTATCACAGTATCAAAGCCTGGATCCGAATTTCTTGTTCTAATTTCCAACCACTAGGTGGAGAACACAGTGCATAGACATCTCAAAAAAGTCTTGCAGTGTGCTGGACAGAGCCATGTAGTATTTTCCAGTGTTTCCTGCCCATTTTTAATGTACATGTGGCATTTTAACATTGTATATGTGACTTTTGAAAGGGCAAAGCATAATTCATTACCGTCCTTTGCCTAACAAGAGCAGGAGGCACTGGGCTGCCTATTAAATTGACTCCTCCCTCTTAATATTGCCCAGTCTCTTTAATCATACTTTAAGTAGCTGGGCATCGAGCCCATCCTGGGAAGCAGAGGCCTCAGGTCTTGCATGTGGCTAAATGGCTTTGGAGACATCTGCATTTAGGTTTGTCAAGGTAATTCCTAACAACTTCTAGGTTCTGTATGTTGCTGTGTTTAGAAAGAGCATGATGATTTAGAGCAAGGCAGATCATCTGTGAAAACTTATTTTTTCAGCGGAGGCGAATGACAGTTGTGAAAGTGGTGTATTAATATAGCTTTAACAGTGTTCAGTTGGTCCAATGAATAAAGTAATGCTTGCAGTTAACTACAGCTCGTAGTGTATAAAGTAAGAAAGAAAACATTTATCTATGGTGAAGGAATCTCAATAACCCAGTTATTCAAGAAACTGGATCTTCACATGCCACAGAGTCCACTGTATGGCTTAATTTGGTGCACTTGAGCAGGAACTCATCTTTGATTTGCAAAGCGTGTGACATACATTGTGACATACATTCACAGTTCAAAATGCCCCAGACAGTGAGCTGGATAGGATTTCATATGTAAATGTTGCATCTTAAAAAATGCTTTACTTCTTCTTTTTTATGACCATTATCAAAGTTGTGTGACCATTCTGTTGTACATTGGAATGCAGTGAAACTTAAAGAGATTCAACCAGGTAATGGTAAAGCAGATGTATACGTCTGGATCAGAGCCTCAGACCACAGGCAAAGGCACATTGCAGATTTCTCTACTATAGCCTGGCATTAAGATAAACTTTCAGAGGTTTTCTTTGGAAAGGATATTACTGCAGACATTTACTGTGCATAGTTCACAAAGACAGAATAACTGTAGGTCTTCATGCCATTTAATATGAGGCTACGAGGAAACACGTTTTTTCCAGGCATCAATTAACCTAAAGAATGAGACTTAAAATGTAAACTGCTATGTGGCTCTCCTGTAATTATAATTAGTCTTTTGGCAACAAAAGATACCAATCATTTAATAAATGAACTGCAGAGTTCCTTCTTGTTTGTATTTTATACTAGGTTTGGAAGTAACATATGTTTGTAATGTTCAGCTTAAAAACTTTGATTGATGGGCACATTTATGTTTAATCAAGATTTTCGAGTAAGTTTTAAAAATATTTTGTAGAAGATTTTGGAAGTAGCTAATTGTTAATGTGTGCATGCAATGTAATACATTGTTAGAAAATATACTGGCATAACCTGTCCAAAGTAAAAAAGTATAGTTGGCATATATTGCCAACATTCCAATATATGAGTGTCTGAAGAACATGTCTCGTAAACGATTACTGACATCATAATTTATGAATCAGGAAAGTAACATGCAGCTTTTACGACAATGAATGCTTTGATGCTTTGACTTGGATTTGAATGGTTCTGCTTTTCATCATGCTGCTTACAAAGTATAGACAAAGGCAGAAAAGGAGCCATCATTTATACCACCAACTGAGGTTTCATCAGACAGATATTACATTTAGCCGATGCTTCTATTCAAAGCAAAATGCAGGGTCTGATTGATCAATTGAGAATTAAAGGCCATATTCGAGGACCCAGGGGTGAAATGACTCTGCGGATCACGAGATTTGAACCAGTAACCTGAGCAACGAGTCCTAACCATACAATGCCCCCAAATATTCATGTGATGTGTAATAATTTGTTGGTACATCTGTATGTTAGTTTCATGTTGTACCAGAAATAAAAGAACTAGGGCTCACTAATTTTATTAACTGGACACAGAAAAATCTTTTGACCCAGAACTGATTTTGTTATAACCAAGGGTGCACCCTCTAGAATTAAAATATTGTGAATAAAGGTGTATAACAAAAAAAAAAGAAAAATTCTGATTTTAGTAATGGGAAATAACCTTCCATACCTCCATTTTTCAGAACCATTTATTCAGAGTCGTGCGGGCCGGAGCTTATCCCAGAAGCTATGGACACTAAAGGGGAATAGTTCATATTTGGAGATCATTATTGACACACCACAGTGCACAACAATAAAATGTATCCTCTGCATTGAAACCACATGTAACGTTGTGACATAGCAGGGGGCAGCCACCATTATCTACTTAATGGTTGCATCTATTAAGCTTTTATCTATTAAAGTATTATCCTGGAAACTACAAGTGTAAGTCAGGGAACAAACCGTCATAGGATGTAAGTAGAATGTTGGCTCATTTAAGACAAAAAAATATATATGTATTTATATATATATATATTTGCCTACTTTGTCAGGCAAGAGGCAATTTATCAAATGTACTGTTAGGTTAAGGACTAGGTTAAGACCAAATATATCTATATTTGTTAGGTACACAATAAATTTTACATGGACATGCAGAAGATAATGCAGCACATTGTCAGACAGTATGTGTTTGCTCCCAATACACACAAGTAATTACAGATAGTCATTAATATTCATTGGAAAGCATGATACAGTATGGCCAATTATAATGAAATCTATCAGCAGGGCCAGGGATTTATTGTATAGACAGTATTTTTCAGGGAATTACAAAGGGCAAAACTGATATCGAAGTATATTTACAGGAGGCGACATTAAAATGCATGATATTTTTTGTGGCAATACACTACATACATAGATTGTATTTAGCAAAATAAATGCGTACAAGCACATGCAAAGTGAATATGGCTTGTCTGATTTTCCAGAGATAACGTGTTTCTTGTGCCATTGATGGTATAGCTTTAGTTTGTCCTGAAGTGCGTCACTGCTGGGAAGTAGTTGTGAGATTTCTTACATGGAGGAACTGGTAAACTGAAGGGTAGCCAAGTGTAGGGAAAGGAGTTTTCTTTCATTTTCTTCAAATTTATTTAAATGACCAAGAATTTTTTTCATAAGAATCATGGCTTGTAATGGTACCTCATTTTCAGATCTCCACAGAGAGATAAACACCTTCATCAGTTCGTACACCCCAGGGAACATGCAAGGGGACATTGATGCAGGTAATATGCTTTCAGTGGTGGAGTGTAAAATTTTTAATCCTTGTTAATCCAAAAACTTTAATAATTCCAAAAGTACACGATCAGCCTCAGTAGACGACTTCAAATGGTCTAAGGTGTGTCGACCATGACTAGCACTTCATTTGCATATAAATTGATTCTAATTGTAAAAAACAACCTGAACTCATATTTTAAGGTTTCGTACGGCTTTAAGACAGATTACGCCTTGCGACAGCTGAAGGGCTTCTTTAAACATGATTAACGGGTTCTGGCCAACCTCAGGGGCGTCACATTTTACACACTTTAGTGGAACGGCCGCACATGACAGGGCTGTTCATAATGACCTGTGCTTGCACATAATGGTAGGAGGAGTAACTGTTTCTATGAGCCCTTTGCTCGTCTCCAAAGCCAGTTCTCCAGGTCATTACCTACACTGGACAACTTTTATGCACTACAAGGAACTGCAGCGATTGATTTCACTTTTATTCGGGTAACAAATTAATCGGTTACATCTCCAAAACAACAGCTCCTTCTTCTTCTCCATTTAAATGTAATGGCTTCTCAGCTCTTAATTCCCTCAGCTGTAATGAATTGACTGATGAAGACAGTGACATCACAGGGCTTCCTTCACACGATAGATTTGCCGCTCAGTATGACAATCTGTCTTCCTTTGATGGCTGCAGGTTATTTCGGCACGTCGGCCTGGATGGGAAGGAGGGTGGAAAATCAGTGTGGGTGGAGGGGTGGAATGAGGATGAGCTTGGATGGGAGCAGAAAATTAAAACTTTTGCATAAATTGATTACATTCTCAATTGGTGTGATTAATATTCTGCCAGCAGAGAGGTTCCATTGATGTTGCTTTCCTGTCAGTGGAGATAAATGGCCAGAATTAAGGAGGTCAGGAAAATAATGTGCCCCGGCTGTGTTCGTATTGAGTTTTAGTATTTTGCATTTTGTCCTCCACATTGATAAAAAAAATAGTATTATGAACTAAGGACTCTGTCATTACTCCTAGAATCACTTGGGCTTTTGGCCAATTCATTCTATTGAGCTATAGTGTGTTTTAGTTAAAAAGCTATATAGACAAATAGCTGGATGATTACTTAAATGGTGCACAGGTGATACTGTGTGGCAGGACTGCACTCCAGGAGAAGGACATCCCTGTCCCCCCCCCCGGTGCAGGAAGATGTAAGACAGGTATGGCTTAGCAACCAGCTGCTAAGTTGCTAACCATATGTCCAGTAATGATCAAGACCATTTCACTTCACCTCAGATCCAAGTTCTTTACCTCAAGCCCTGGAATGCCTTGCCGCTTTCCTCTGGCAGCCAACTGCATAGCCCATTTGAGAGACTGTCAAAAGTAATATCCACACTAGGTGTCAATTAAACACCCACAGACAATCTCAGGTGAGGAATTCGGTTGGCTTGTTGAGGTATCCTCTCTCTTTCACCCCTTCCTCGCAGGGTTCCCAATTGCCTTGACTCTTACCCCCATCTGTCACCGGCACGAGAAAAACCATAACCAGACAGTTCAGCTTGTCTTGCTGCATTGCCATCAGCATTCCTCCTCTACTTCACACTGATACACAGCTGCCCCCACCCTCTCTCCCTCACAGTACCCCCCCCCCGGGCTCTGGCCCGTTTACTAATGTCTCCCCTAGCATTTCAGTTCTATATGATTAGCTCATCCGGCCACATTTGCATCTCGTCAGTTCCTTCATCCGCATGCAAATGACTCATTTACGGTTACACTATAAAATATTTAACCCCTCAAAATATATGGGTTAAGCTGTAGGCCTGAATAAGCTCTCCTCCAAAAAAATGGATGTTCACAGTTAAACGGTGTAGCATTTGCCTGGTCTTAGAAAACAAACAAACTCAAGAGGACGGAGTATGAGAAAATGCTCCATCTGTGAAAAGAGTACTTTGTTGTTATTGACCTGTGTACAGTGTACAGTGCAGAGCTCAGTTCCACACTCGCTATTCATCAAAGCTGAATGTAACTTCTTCAAGAATCAGAAAGACTGATGCCAGTGAAGGTTGGTGTGAAGTTGAGGACAGATCTGGTGGAAGGAGGTGGAAGGCCATCACTGATGACTCAATAGCTGCGTGATGCTATCTCTTCCTCTTCACATGGCATAAACAGTATTAAACTGTATCCTCATACACCATTACTATATGTACATGATTTATACATTTCACTTGTACCTTTATATCCATTCACATATGTTATAGAGGTATAGATCAGAATCCCATAACCATTGTAAAAATGTTTTTTTTTTGTACTGTATGTAGGGTCACGGTTACTCAGAATGACCTACATAGGCAAGAATGTACAATACAGGTATACTGATGGACAGAACTTTCAATCAGTACTTCAGTCACTAATAAATCTTGTACTTTCCTGTCCAGGTAGGCCAATCAGATAAGCCCCCAAGAGTGATTCCCTTTTGAGAGGCAGATTTAAGGATGATGTCCGCAAAGTGTTTGCATCAGTAAGCCGTGTGCGCAGAGGGTGAGGAGAAGGATTTACAGTTTTTCTAGGATTTGAGGTGAAGCTTTGCAGATCTGCTTGACGAATGGATGCTTTCATGTGCTCACTGAATTCCACGCAGTCAATCCCGCTGTAGGACATATTTTCAAAGTGTTAATAATTACGTTATAATTATCCCTAGGGGCCCAGGTGTGTTATATCAGTCTATGGCCAGGTAATTATATCATTAATGAGACAACCAGTATTGCTCATAAATAAAAATAACGAACTTATGAGGATTCACTGGTTCTGATTTGCATGTAACCTGACGTTCCATGTGAACAGAAATCCATCTATGCACCCATCTTTCAGCTGGGAATACAGATTGTCACTTGGACTTGAGTCCCTCGATGTCCCACTGTCCGTCTGCTATTTGGAATCCAGACATTTGATTTCCACCCTCCCTGTCCCATATAGCACTGTGAAGTAAAATTCCACTTGTACATTAAAAAGGGATGTTGCTTTTCTGCAATATTGTTCCTGCACCTTGATACTGTAAAGCATTCACAGTATTTCACTGTGCTTTGACCCCTGATGGAAATCTTATAATCTCTGTCCCACTTGATAAATCCCTGAAAGACAACTTGCTAGATGAGTGAGCAACTTCTAAATCAATTGTTATATATCCTGCTTAGTTACTGATGTATGTGACAGCTTGTCAGCACCTTTCCGGCATGGTAAGACCTCCGTGGAAACATGTGCACTTCAGATCTCTGGGGAAATGCCAGGAGGGCAGAACATTGCTGCACTTTGTTCTTGGGCTATTTGGGAAGAGCAAGGTGAGAAGACAGCTGTGAAATCAAGCTTGTATTCTAATTCAGAAAGGCATACTGGCGACGCCCTGCTCTTACCCTTCATTGGCCCCTGGTCTAAATTATACAGTCCCAAGCACCATGAACGGTCTAGTGTGACAACACAGTTGACCTTAGGCCTCGTGCTAGAATAGAGTAAAATGTCGCGCCTATTATAAATGACAGTACAAGGCACAGAAGTCGCTTTTTTCAGGTTCTATTCTCTTTGTTCCTTCCCATTATAACTTTTTTTTCGGGAAAAGAAGGAAAGAAAATCCACAGTTAAAGTTTTAAATTAGGCTTGTAACATGGGAATGGGAAATAACAGATTGGCTGTGCTGTGTGTTGTCAAACTGAAAGACAAATGAAACCAAGCAAAAAGAATGACTGCACTTCATCACCCCATTCCAGATAAGCCCCTTTGCAACACATTTAATAACTGATTTATAATTTGTCTGATTTATTATCTTCTGCCAGTTTGTTTATTCAGCAGATTTGACACTTCTTGGCTTTTATTTGTTTCTTTGATGGAAAATATATATTTTTTATTTTGTTGCAAGTTAGACACTTATTTGCGAAATGCTCTCAGTGCACTTTGCTCTTTGCTGTAATTATCTATGACAAATGTACAGGAATATAATACATAGTGACTTCCCCATTTTTTCTTGTTAGCTGTTTATAAAATCGATGCGCGTTCCACGCATTTCTTTAGCAGCATTTTCATCTGCTTGCTTTGAATCAATGCGTCGACAATATATGCATTTAAACAATTCTCTGAAATGAAGGAAGTAATCAATTTAACCTGTTTTTCCAAGTGTTACATTATATCAGTTTTCCATCCATCCATCCATCCATCCATCCATCTTCTTTACCTGCTTGTCCTATTCAGGGTTGTGGGGGTCCAGAGCCAATACCTGAAGCTGTGCAAGGAATTATCCAGGATGGGGCACCAACCCATCACAGGGAACTCATACCATTCACACAGATTGGTAGCTCCAGCTCCCCTTAGCCTGTTTTAGGCCTACTGGTGGAAGACCACCGACAAGGGGAGAACATGCCAGCTGGGGAGGATTGGAGACTCGTTTCCTTAGAATTAAATTTATAGGGATGGGTCATCCCTTAATTGTATCATAAGGCTGGATGCACTAACTGAGCTTAGCATTTCCACATGGCCTGTCGGACAGGGGGGCGACTTCAAAGCAGAAGCAGGCATGTGTAATAAAAGCCCCTCAGAGCAAAAGCAGGCATGTGTAACGAACTCCCCGCTCACCCACTGCATCCGCATCGCTGCACTTGTTCACGTAAATTATACCACGAACCCTCTGTTTTCATGACAGGAACTCGGCTTTTCTTCATGGTGGAATCCAGGGCCAGATATAAAGCTAGATAGATATAAAGCTCGCTGTTGGGTAAGCAGACGGTGAATTCTGAGTGAACTATTGCACTTAAGAATATTTACAGAAATGCAACTTTTAATTTCATTTTATATGATTGGTTGTATTAAAAATGAATGGAGAGACAGATAATAAAAACATTTTACTACAGTCTGTGAGTTGTAGCTAGGCAGTTATATGATATACATCATGATGCATGTACTGTAGTAGTCAAAATAACAGTTCTTATCGATAGATATCGTATCATTTCATACTCGCTGTTGGGTAAGCAGACGGTGAATTCTGAGTAAACTATTGCATTTCAGAATATTTACAGAAATGCAACTTTTAATTTCATTTTATATGATTGGTTGTATTAAAAATGAATGGAGAGACAGATAATAAAAACATTTTACTACAGTCTGTGAGTTGTAGCTAGGCAGTTATATGATATACATCATGATGCATGTACTGTAGTAGTCAAAATAACAGTTCTTATCGATAGATATCGTATCATTTCATACCACTAAAAATCGTGTAGAACTGCTTTAAGAATTAGTCTGAGAACAAAAAGAATGATCTAGCTGATGCACTTTGTCTGCCCCCCCACCCCTCCCATGGTGCTGCGTGGAGCCGCAAGACTTTATCCTAACTGCTGTCGCCTGACTTGCTCACTGGGGGCATTCAGCAAGGACAGCATTAGGTGCTTCTAGACAATGTAATGTTGTGAAATATGGGGTATATAAATAAAATTGATCTTCCTTGTATGTCTTTTTAGAAATAATATAATGAAAACCAAAATTAAATAAATTAAACAAAATTAAAAATTAAACAAAGCCAAATGCATTAAAGGTAAAAATTCATATGGGAGAGACGTGGTTGATTATTAATTAATAATTACTTATCTGAAAGCATGATATGTAGTAGCAGCAATTTCATTAATGAACATGAAAGCCAGCATTGAATTACCCCTAAGTGGCCCATTTTGTTTACTTTACTTTGGAGCTGATTCCGTTTTTTTTCTTTGATGAGTTATATTTCTTGGGCTACTGTATTAAATAAATAAATTGTGCGACAGAGTTTGAAGCTCACGTATGTAATGCGCAATGTGACTGTCCAGGGAACTTGATCTCTGCCAAGCCGCCTATCAAACAAACAATGACTCTCCCTCTTTCTGCGTTTCCACATAAGTTGTTAGAATATTAAATCTCTGTTCAATGTGCTGAACGTCTCTTTAGCTTATCGGGTGACTGGAAAAACAATGCTTGCGATTTACATCAGTATTTTAAATTCATTATTTTAAAACTTCCTTCACAAAATTTCCATTTTGGTGGCGTTTCGTATTTCAGCCACTGGCCTTCAACTGAAGCTCTGTTGATGTTTGCTTTAGATGTAGATTTCACCCAGGCATGCTGGAAGAAACAGCAAACATTGCTAAGCAATACTGATATAATGAAATTATTAATACTAATATAGCTACTGATCTATGACTGATGGTCATGAAGACATGTAGGCTTCCACATCAACAGCTTCAATGTTAATATAGGTTGCAGTGAGACAGCATAGGGTAAGTCTAGCTTTCTCTAAAATAGGATAGAATGGCATGTCTCCTGTCTGAATTTAAACGTGAACTTTTCTATAAGACCTTTTCATTTGTATTGTTCTTGTATGAAACTAAAAGTTTGTATATGGATACACCCAAGTTCTTGTCACACGTGGTGCCTGCAATTTGATTGGTGCCATTTGATCTAGAGCTCTCTCTTGTTATCATGGCCAGAATTTAGCTACACGTGCTTTTGTGTGACAGAGTATGTTAAGTAAAATAAATAGTAAAGCTATGAATGACTAAACGGATTCTAGATCGTCTTTGGTTTCCATTTCTGCAATATCAATTAATTGCAAATGTGAAATAAGAAATTTTAAAAACTGCAGTAGTACTTAAAAAATCCCATTTTAAAAGGTAATTTTAATTTAAGGTGGTGATAAGTAAACACAACTAAATGACCTTTGTATTGTATTACATTATAACTGGATATTACTTTATCTTTCTCAGCTGAGTCCACGACAGTTACACATGACAGTTTGATGGAAAAGGGAAATTAACCAATTATTACTGGAAGACCTTTCATTCTAGTGTCTATAAATTTATCCCACAGAAGAAAAAAAAGGCTATTTTCTGAACAATTATACAGCTTCATTGTAGTGATGTTCATATGCATTTATCCTATCCCTCGTAGGCTGAAGTTGTCCTGACTTGTACTGGAATCCCAAAGAGAAAGGAGACCCTAAATCTATTCACACATATACCGCATGCAGCTTAGCTCAGCAAGGCAGAGCTGCAGAAATTGTACTATATCTTGACTAGTTTGCACAGGATTGAACATTTCAGCAAATGAACCCTTCAGAGACTGTGTCCATGAATCTGTCGGAGCCTAGCTAGGAGAATCAGGCCAATACCTTTGATAGAAGTTCGCGGTACATCCTACTCGGCGTGGAAGAGCAATGACACTAACACTGCCTTCCTGGGCACAGGGTCGTGATATATTGACACGTAGCCTAGTGCACTTTCCCTACTGGAAATGACCATAACGTTTCATGTCCAAGCATTCAACTACAAGGTCTAGTTTATCACACAAATAGCAGACTTACCCATAGCACTTGCTGAGAGAATGTTTTAATGTCTGCATTGATTATATTCAATCAGGGTTTGTAATTTTTGCATTTTATAGGCACGTTCATTTAAAAGCCCAACAATGCAACACTGAGAGATGTTTAATTATTTTGTTTTGCTTTATTGAGTGAATGTTAATGAGTCCATTAAAATGTAATAGTCTCATTTATATGTAAGAAGTCATCTATAAAAAACCTGAATATAATTAAATTTTATTTTATTGTGTTTCATTTTTAATGCCTGCTCTCATTATTTTGCATTGGCTGCTGGTGATTGCATTCTGTTTCGCAATAGCTTTGCTGTGATAAAGGCAGTAGTTTTCCATGAAAGTACCGCAGAAGAAACGTTGCTTTTCTGGACTTCAGAGTGTATGAATGTTACTGTCTTGAGTTTTATTTAGTCTTAGCTTTGCTGACTCTCACACACAATCCTTTTTAGCATTAAATCATTCTTCAAAGAATACTAGATATTTTCACAAAATAACTGGCATTTAGGACCTAGACAAATTGGAAAGTGTGAATCCTTGGCGTGCTGTGTAGTTGTGTTTTATTACTGCACTAAATATATCAATTCTCTTTCTAGTACTCTTCTCTTATTTTACATTATGGGTGATATTATGTGATTGGAAATTATCATTAACCCCTAAAGGATTAATTCTTCATTAAACATTGATAACCATTTGTTGCACTTGTAATGGGGCATTGAAAATATTACGCTAACAGCTTAGGAAATAAAAGATTAAAAAGAGCAGAATTAGGCTGTCAGATGTTACTTGAAGTAACTGAAAGGTGTCTGTCAGAGAGGGAGAGTTCAGCTAGTACCAGAGTCCGAGACAGTTCTTAAAACATCTTCAGATGCACCTGAACACATCATCAGTGATATAACCTGGGGTCCTCGGGCGTTTCGGGTCTTTCAACATCAGACACCCTCGCCCAGGCGACCCAGCCACGGCTGATCA
>JABFEB020000092.1:11055556-11070786 GCA_019775895.2 Stomatorhinus ivindoensis | reverse complement strand
ATCTCCCCCCCCCCCCCCCCAAGCCTGCCTTCTCCAAAAATGGCAGAAACATGTTTTGTAGTGACTTTGTTGTGATTGATGTCGGTGGCGATCTGTTGTTGTAATGACATTGTTGATACCATAGTCTATGGGGAGCTGTGACGTCAGAGTTCCAGCCGTAGCTATATTGAGTTCTGAATCTACACAAAATTTTAGCGAAATAATCTAACACCATAGATTGGCACATTCATAAGAAATAGTCATGAAGCCATTTACCATTTGCACCAATTGTTGAACCATCCCACACACTGACAAACTTGACTCTTTTTTAATGAAGCTTCCTGCTCCTGTGATATTCTCAGGGTACTTGTTCAGAGAGGAAAAGTCAGGATGGGCTCTTAATTTCACACATTCAGGATATATCTTTCCCTAAATGGCAGTTTTTGGGGTATTAAGCCATTACAGACCACACTGTCAGACGGGAGAGAACCGGCTGCAGGGAGATGACAGTGCAGATGGCTTAACGGAGATTATCTCAGCTGGAGGAAGTGCTTGAGTGCTGAATTAGGGAAAGGGCACAGCAGTCATACTCCATGCCACAGGTACGTGGACTCAGCAAGAGGTAGGATCAGAGGATTGAACATATTCGGCCAGGTCAGACTCGTCTGCAAGGGAGGTTGCTTTCAGGGGGTAGAGGAGGGCAGAAAGAGGACAGGGATTTAATGCTCTGTAATTTTTCGCCAGCAGTTCCAGATCAGGATATGTCTGCAGTGAGACTTGTTCCCGAGTGTGGCTATTCAGCACCCTCAAACCTGTCCCCATTCTCCCTATCATTCTAATAATCCAGCTGCTCATACAATCAAGTGAAGGCTGCACTCAGGTCAGCTGATTAGCTTAAGCAGCGTTAACCCACAACGTTGCTGAGATAATCTAGGAACAGTGTGCAAGGAAGGTTTTCATAAAACATTTTTGTAAACTGGTGATGGATGTACATGATGTAAGTTAACTACAGTGTTTGCCACTAGGTTGCCCCAGTGGAACATCACTGTCATTCTTCCAGAAAGGAGAGGTTGTAATCAGTCAGAAAATCTTTCCCAGTCAATAACCACAAAATACAAGAATTACATTGTCAGTTCCAGTAATTTCTAAGTAGACGGAACATGGGTCCGTCATGGGTACCAGATGGTAACACTGGTGTGAAACAAATTTGTTATATTACAGTTGATTTGAAAATTGATTTTATCCAAAACAGACACTTGACACTACAATATAGCCGAATGTGCAGTGAATGAATTAGTTCTTCCCTGGAATTCGGGACTGAATCTTTATTGCTGTGAGTATAACTCGCTGATTTATTTAACTCCTCACTTGCCTCCTGCTTTTAGCTTTTCTCATCTTCATGACTTAAATCTGTATAACTGCTTGAAACCTTAACTTGTAAATGTTAAATATGTGTGGTATGTGATCAAAGTTTAGTGCGACAAGTAATGAGTTGACTTAAAATACATGTAACAGGAACAAAAAATTCAAGGACAACGTTGTACTGCAAATAATATCCCTCCTTATTCATGTCAGTAAACTACACTCACAAGGCTCACTCTTACGACACTAAAGTGGGGAATGTATGATGGACCACTAAAATTCCATATATATTCAATAAGGTTGGGTGATATGGAAAAAAATGTATCATTTTTTTTTCATATCGATAATTATTGCAATATAATTCAAGTCATTAGTATTTACTTCAATGCACCTTTTTTTGCTTAAATTCTCATAGATTTGCCCTTACGTGGATTCAGATGGTATGTTTTGTCGCTAGGTTTTGTCTCAGACTGCCTCGCTGCTTGTTCCAGGGAACAAGTTTGATTAGGGCTGGGAGATACACCCTAAAAATAATTTCACAGTATTTTCTGAGATTTTCACAATATTTATCACAATATTCTAAAATTCATATGCAATTCATAGTTTTATGTTTTTCTGATTATGATGAACAAATTGTTTTACTAATAGTTATGGACTATGTGAGATGTACAATGATAAATGATGCCGACAACAGACTCAATCCTTGACGGAATAATGGAGTACATTATGATTTAGTTATTCAGCTTAATTATTTAGCTTAATTATTCAGGAAAAGAAGGGTTTGGGCTATACCACGATACCGGCGATATTCAAACTGATGGCAATATGAATGTTCATAATAACAATGTGATATTTTGTTGATTTATCCCCCAGCCCTAGTATCCAATATAAATTGTAGAAGCTTAATAAGTTATTACTTCTTGTGCACCTACAGGACATGATAAACGAGTTGTCTGTTGCTCTGTTACCCGGTGGATGCAAAGGATGGTCAGTTTCTGTCTGGGTTCTTTGCCACTTCACAGGACACAGTATTTTGGCATAACTAATTAGAATTAATAAAGATTCACACTTCATAAAAAAAATCACTGGCTCCACGCTGAGTGCATTATTACTTTGGTTTTGGAAAACCGTACTCTGTGGTACAAGGGCATTACAAAGTGATGACGTGGTGCTGTTCAGCCAGAGAATGAAGCCAAACCTGATTCGCATTACACAGGCCTTTGCAGTCCTGACTTCTGGACCATAAAGCCTACTTTCTGCCTCATGAACAGCACATGGCGTTTCCGGGCTCTGACCAATACATCTCATCTCGTTTGTTTACAAATGCCGATAGCGGTGGGGCATCCACACTTTGCAATTAGGTGTGTGATGGTCCAAAGTGTTCAAAGTAACATGAGCCAAATAATCTCCTCGGGGGGGAGCCCATGTTTTAGCATTCAGCTCTCTGGCTTTATTGGGGGTGTGGAAAAGATTAACAGGAAATGACAGGCAATACAATTTATATCGCTTCAAAGCAGCTTGTCCGCATCAATTACACCTCAATTTGGATCGCTTTTATAAAAAGCTTTACCATCACTACTGCGGTCCGCGTTGGACTTATTTCTTTTTGAAAAGGCCCATCATCCCCCTAATTTATTCGGACAGCTTCCCCCTACAACGCAATGGTTCCCTCCTGCAGGTATTAAGGTGCTCGGAGCAAGAGTCCAGTTATCCCATTAAACGTGATGCAGACCTCAGTTTGTTATTTTCACCCTGGCATCTCCTCTCAACCCTTTGCCTCATAAATCCTCAGTGTGACTTCATGGGGGAACCAAGGCCACACACCCAGGGCTAAATTTGCCACATGCACTGCATGTGTATCTGACGTGAGGATGTTACCTACAATCCAGAAGTCGTTTCCCATGAATTTACCACAGCTGTTTGTACCTGCAGTTTAAGGACTCAGATTAGCAGATTAAAAGCAGATTAAAGGGAGTTCACGTGGATTTCTGTTTCATTCAAATTAATATTAATATTAATTAATATTAAAATTAAATTGCCTGCAAATCAATGCTTTTCCAGCTGGGTATAAGGGTTAAAGTGTTTATTTTATACATTATGAATATGTTATACTTTACAATGGCATTACACTTACCGTAAAATGATGTGAAAATGTTTACTGTGAATTATCCTCCTTGTTAATAATAATTCCAAGAACAACAAATATAAAATTATTCAGGTAAGTGCATTTCATTTTTTATATTTCATTGAAAAGGAAAAATTTGCGCTAAAACATATTACTGGAATAGCAGTCATCATGCTCAGACGTATCTGACCCTAGATTTCATATCCAAACAACAACAAGAAACTGAAGTGCTGATTAATGGCTGATTAAACAGTGGAGGTTTAGTTGTAACCAGGTTACCACTGTCCTATTTGAGTGTGTGCTAGCCATGTCAACTCGGACTCATCCACCGTTTTCTTGTGCGGATGCCCTTGTCTTATGCACAACTGCACATAGACAGGAGCTGAGAAAGAACGTGACAAAAACTGGAGAGGTGTCAGTAAACGGATACGAGAGAGTGCTGCAGGCACAGGGATTATGCTGAAGCCTGGAAGTCTGCTCTAAGATCTTGCTGGATCTCCACAAGTGGAAACGATGATGTCCGTAGGAGAAATCCATGCCTTCATACATACAGTGAGTGCATGAAACATTGAGGAAACATGCTTTTTCCTGTTAAGTTCATTCTCATCAGTGTAGGTGAAAAGGGAGCGCCTGATTTGTAAGGCTTGGAAGCAGGACCGGTCAATCCTATACGCTACATAGGCGGCCGCCTAGGGTGCCAACTCCTGAAGGGGCACTGATTTGCCTGTCAATTTCGCTTTCTCTCAGACGTGGGGCGCCAGCGGTGATGCTCGCCTAGGACACGACGTTAGCTAAAACCGGTACTGCTTGGAAGAATAGAAACACAGACTGTGTATGTGAAGGAGAATGAACAAAAAGATAGATTTAAGTGACTAAATGGAGAATGTGTCATGTCTGTCCTGGTTCCCTGACGTTACAAATGATGTTAGGTGCCAGATTTGCTGTCTGGGTGCATAAAAGTCTGTTGGGTCTCTCCAGATCAACATTGTTGAGTGCATGACTTTGTTGAGTGCATGACCTTGTTGAGTGCATGACCTTGTTGAGTGCATGACCTTGTTGAGTGCATGACTTTGTTGAGTGCATGACCTGATGAACTGAGACATTCTGGATGAAGAAAAGGGGCCATAATGTAATGCTAGGGAGGCATTTAATTTACACACTTAATTCGTCTGTAAATTTCTAATGTTCTTATGTAATTCTGTCTGTTCTTGAGCGTCCCTGTTGCGGCTTCCATTACTGTGAATATGACTAGTCACAGAACGGGACTGTGGGCTATGAGCATTAATTTTACCTGTGAAAACTTGAGAATATTTTGATCAGCTTATATTTACTATTTGAACCTCTACTATCTCCCAGTAGAGGTTTGGAGTGGAGACTGAAGGAGAGCGTGTAACGGCAACATAAGCTGTGCTTAAGAAGCACTTCATACAGACCTATGAACGCTCCTAAAACACTAAGAATCCTTGTGGTGGATTCCATTATGTCACCACGAGAGAAGCGAATGGCCTGTGCTTCTATGGTAAGCGTCTAATCCTTTTAGGACTATCCAGTTTTATTGTGCATTATCTTTAAGAATATATAGAACTGTAAAACAGAATGTAATCAAGTTGTCACTGTGGTTCTTATTTCCCATTAATCCATGTTTTTGTTTTTGTCCTCTTGTGACACATAGATGGCACCGACTCCCTTTGATTCCTTTGCTTAAAGGAAATGCTGCCAGTTATGGTTAGATGTCACATCAAGCATCTATTCTTCTTCTTTGGGTATTTATTTAAGCTTATATATGACATTTAATAAGCCTACTGGCAACATAAAAAAACAGGAAATCTGGAAATACCTTTTGTTGTTCTGGAAATTTCAGATGCAGTTTGATTGTAACTTAGTGCTATTCTCTCTGGCCTTGACAAACACATACAGAATGAAGTAGATGATGGTAATACACTACAATTAAGTCCAAGTCATCCAGAAGATATTTTTTATTTAATTCTGTTTTATTTCTGAATTTAGAATTTTAGATTTGTGGAAACTACTTTTTTATTATTTTAAATGAAATATTTTTTTCTTCTTTAGAGACAATGTCTTGATTGGATATGTGCATGCAGGAGAACACAGCAAGGCTCTATTCAAATTGATTTCTTTTTGCATCATGTGAATAAGTATGAATTCAACCATAATTCAATGCTGTATTATTTTCTGCACTTTTGACCACAGGGCATTCCTATTCTATCCCACAGGGTAATTGAAGGTGAAATTAAATTGTCCCCAGCTGACCTGGACAGAAAACCACCTAGCTAGCAATTATCTTCTGCCTTTTCTAGTTATTTATTTAGTTTTTGAAACCTGCGGTGGGGCGGGGGGAACGAAGCCCGACCCTGTACTACAATATTAATAATAACACTTAATTATTAAAGTGAGAAATGAATACATTAGTAGTTAAGAATGCTTATGCTTATTTATGTATGATTCGTTAGGTAATTAAGGTATATGGTTCAGTATTAACCTATCGAACATCTAATGTTCTAATCATTAGTGAATGCATTAACTCATCATGACTCAGGCATTAGTTCAACTATTAATATATGCTAATTTGTGTACCAGTATTGTAAAGTGTTACCACATTCTCTTGTTAACAGAGGTAGTGAAATTGTGAACATACTGTAAATTTATTTCTTAGCAAAGAATATTGACTGTATTTTTAGTAAATGTTAAATAAGTAGCATGCAAAATCTCAGTGTGTGCAAATACTTTTAACTGGTAGTGTACATTGTCACCTGCTAGTTCCATGAAAATTTATATTCACCTTATATAATGATTTTATGCAATGTAATTAACGCCAGTATGTCTTGATGAGCTCCAGCATCACTGATATATCTCAAGAATAGCTGTCCTTACGGCAGGGCCAGAGCTTAAGCCGCGTCCAAGGTTGCAGCAAATTTACCTGAAAGCGCTTGCTTCCATAATGACTGCTGGAGATCTCTCGCATTGACAGTGACAGCTGTTTTGCCAGGCCTGCTTTGATGGGCATATTTTTCATGCACAGACGGACAGGGCCTGCGAGTGCCTGGCTATGAGCTGGCCTGGCTGCTGACGGACCGTGCGAGCTGCCCGTGAGCACGTCCACTGAGACGCAGCAGTGGCCCCTTATGTCACTGAAGTAAAGCCTTTCATGCATTTTGCTCAGCATGGTGCTTGTTTTCCAAAGGACCTTTATGTTTCCTGTTTCCATTTCTGCTATTTTTCTTCCACAACGCTGTAGGCATATTCGAAAATATAAACTGGCATAACAAGACAATACACAACATTCTAACTGCAGATTTTTTACTGGTGATCCCCATGGAACTGACAGGCATAAGTGGCTAGCTTTTACACACGATAATCGTATTAGTATGAGAAGTCACCGGACATGTGCCTCTGGGGTCAATTTGACCCCAGGGTACATATGAGAGCTGGAGGAATGGATGGATGCATAGACTGCAATTTCTGTGCCGGGCCTTTTTTGTGCAGTTATCTTCACAAGCTAGCAAATAATGTGGTCGTTAAGCATCGAGGCTGCTGTTGAAGGCCTAGATCAATGCTTTAGCAAGGTATTTGACCTCATTTTCCTCAACCCTTGAATTGTATTGCATAAAAATAGCATGATGTTCATTTTATTTAAATTTCCTTCCTCAGTCCTTCACCCCCTAATATCTAGGCGAGTTTTCTTAACCAATGTCATAAGAATAAGTATAAGTTAAACAAAGGTCAATGATGTCAGGCCTTTGCTGGACACTGTGACATAATATCAACATCTGCTGATTTTATTCTGAAAGTTTGTGTAAATTGCAATGGTTACATAAAACCCAGATTCTGAAAGTTCTACAAGAAAAGGTGTGATCTGTAATCTCAGTCCAGACTCTCCAGTTAGGCAGATTTAACCTGATATTTCAATGTTAATTATAAATATGACCCCCTGCGATGGTGATTTCTCAGAGTAATTAAAGTTAGAATTGCAGCTGGAAATGGCGAATGCCAGAGGCGGGAGACCAAAAAGCACATAAGGATTCCGGCCTTATTAAAAGGTATAACCACAGTCCCATGGTCAGGGTTTTCACTTTGGACTTGGCTGGTAATTTATTCATTTTTAGAGCTGTTTTTGTTCGCTTCAGATCTTCTCTTTCAGGAAGCAGAAGCATCTCATTTCTCCTTTTTGGGGGAGGGGGGACTCCTTTGGTGATGTGCTTCTCTTTCTGTCCTTGTTTCATTGTCTATTGTGCCAGAGGACTGGACACCTCAATACAAGCTGTACTTGGCAGGGGGGGGGGGTCACATTTGTTCCACAACAAGGGTTTTTTTCTGTAAAGGATCCAAGGGGAAAATGGATTTAATGAATAATGTAAAACATTTTCCCTTGGAATTAATGGCAGTGGAGAGGGGGCTTGGTGCGGCTCCTGGTCACGCCACACTCCGGGGCCCATGCGGCAGCAAGCGAGATGGGGTGACACCGTCGGCAGCTGGTGTCGTGTCCTCACTCACAATTATGGTGACTCATTCTGACAAGGGCCGACGCAACAGCAACCTTTTCTCCTCCAGAGCCAACTTCAGGGACTTTGAGGGAAGTTGATGATTATTGAAGGAAATACGAACAAGAGTGTCTGAAATCGTTAAGGCTGTCTGTAGTGTGCAACACATTCCGGTCAACCATCCATTTCCCGAAAGCACGTGACCCATTCAGGGACATAGGTGGTCCGGAGACTATCCCAGAGGCTGTGGGCGCATGGTGGGGAACAACCCGGAATGGAGCGCCAACTCATCACAGGGCACATTCACACACACACACACACACACACAGCTCCAGGCAAACCTGCAACACTATAATGTTGCTTCTTATAAGTAGAAAAATGACGTTGGATTACTATCAGAGGGTTAATGTCGTGAAGAAAGTTGAGAGAATAAATAAGGAACGGAGATCTAGGATTGGAATTTAGGGTTAGTCAATCATGCTCTTAAAGTTCCAATGTGTGTAGCTGAGCCTGAATCTATATCGCTACAGCATCTGCACCCCTTTTCTGAACCATTAGTAATATCAGAAGTAAAATTCAACATTGCGTCTAAAAAGTTTGCTGCTTTATTCACTATTTCTTATGATTGCTTTGACTTAGTTTTAGCAAATTTCCCTCTCTCTTCTGGAAATAAACACTGATGACATTTGTCAGGGTTTCACGCTCCTGGTATCCCACTGCGAACCCTGGCTTTCCATACAGATGACTTCATTAGTCATCCTTGATTAAGCTTGATTGAATGCATCACGAGCACTTGTTATAATTTTTCAGCTGTATTGAAATGTGTTGTGTGGGTAAATGTATAGTGTAATATACAATTAACTGTCTGGGACCGGCTCCAGGCACCCACACCGCCCTGACCAGGAGAACCAGTTGAAACTGGATGGATGAATGGTTGGTGAGGTGGATATATGGTGAGATGATCTGAAGAAACATTAGAAAACCTAATAATATAATTATCCAGTCTTATCTGAATCGAAGTTTTAATACAGAAGCAAATGGAAAGAAGTCTAGATATAGACTGAGATACAGTCTAGATACAGCAATCTAGTTTTTTAAGAGACCTGTATTTTTCAGAAGAAAAAGGTTGATTCTGGGGGCGTGCAAGGTGAGTCACAATGATTAGTTTGTGAGCCTTAGGGAAATAGATGAGCATAGCAACATTTAACCCCTCTGTGTGTTTGAACCCCACCTCCTCTAGTTTTGGATTTTGTTCTCTAGTGTTTCATTGGTTTCATCAGTTTTTCTAGTTCCTGTGATTTTGTGGTTTGTTTTCTGTTTTGGTTTCTTGCTTTGTGCTTTGGTTGTGTTTTACCTGTTTCTTATTCCCCCCATGTTAGACTGTATTTCTTGTTTTTTGGTCATTTTTTAGTTCCTCCCTGTGGGTGACCCACTTGTGGCTCACGGGAACAGAAGGGGCCATTAATGTTGTGTGACGTTGTGATGTGTTCCTAAGTGTGTTTTCTTTGTTTGCCTGATTTCGTGACTCCTGCTCCTGTTTCCCCGTAACGTGCTGATCTTCTATATCAGTTTTGCATATAATGACTGGTACTTGGACTTATGTTCTCATGACTTGGACTTGAGTATAGATTACTCTGACTTGGACTTGGGTAAGGATTACTCGGACTTGGACTTGCGTACAGATGCCTTGAATCGGAGCACAGATAACTCATACTTGAATTTGCACTCAACCACTCATGGCTCATGACTCAGACTTGGGGTGAAATGAGTTGATTACCAGCCTGTTAATTACTGAGAAGGTTCCATATTTTTGCAGATGGATGCAATGGTACTCTAACGTATTATAGTAAATCTCAATAGCAAATCACCATTGCTTGTTAACTGAAAAAACATGGAATTCAGTTTTATTTGTACAGTGCATTTTCACAACATGACACGACATTTTGTGAAAGGTTTCCTTCATCTATCATCAGCTTACTAATAATTTTTCACTTGACAGACATAGTTTGTTTAGTTTTTTATTATGTATAATTTTATATATTACAGCTACAGAAATACTAGGTGAATACAATGAATATAATTCAATAATTTATTTTCATATGAAACTACATATTGATAAAATAATGCTATTTCTAATAATTTTAAAATTATGTTGCTAATTCATTTGAGACAGTTAAGGATTTTCTGCCCTTCAGCAATAAAGTAATACAGGTTATAACAATACAGGACTTGAAAAATATGCATATCCTTCTTAATATTTACTGACTGATTTGGGAAATTGTAATATTTCATGTGAATGCAGTGCAATTAGGTTATGTTTATCAGCAAGGGGTGAGTATATCCACGTTAGCAGGCAGCCGCATACTCAGCTTGCTGAGCCGAGCCTTGCGGATGATGGAGGACCGGGAGGACAGGATAGCCGGCGACACCTGCTGGCTAAATGAGGAGAAGACACAAGATTGGGACAAACAGGTGCTGACCCTGACAAAAATAAATGTACAATCACACAGAGAAATCTAATAAGCGTACTGGTTTTTATCGAAATGTTGATTTAATGAATTTAGTTTTTAATATTCCCTTAGTGTTCACTAGAAATGTGATAACTAGCAAAGAACTATCTCTAACAGTATTACATGTCCGTTGACAGGGACAATGTAAAGGGAGGGAAAGTTAGGACGATTCCAAGGACCCCTTTGTGACAGTGGCACAAAACAATTTGGAACAATAGAATATGCTGTCAAATAGTCCAAAATCTGACACTATTTAAGTGTGTCCGGTATTCAACACTGTGCTAGAACAACAACTTATTATAACATTCGGGTGAGGGGGGGGGGGGGGCTGCGAAGCATGAATATGACATCTGCCACAATCAGGCTAAGCATTAGTGATGGAAATTAGCAGAGAGCTAAAAAAGATAAAGAAAGAAAAAAAAACTATGGCTAGATATGCAACCATGCTTGGCAGAAGAGAACATGGGATTTAGTTCATTATGATTGTTATGATGCAGTCTTATTTTTGATTATTTTTTATTTTACATAATTGTTTTTATCTCACAAATGAACATCTCTTAAGTTTTGTTATTCAGACATAGACAGACACATTGTCATTGTTCCTAATTATGATTGCAGTTTTAATAATAAATAGTTTCAAAATAAATTGTTTTCCTGCTGTACCGAAACTGCACCAAACCATGAACACAAGCAGATAGCTGTACTCATGTCTAGGTGTTCGTTTGCCCAGACTCTGGATTTAAATTGAAGATGGTGCAGGGAAAGTCTTTGCAACACATGAGATTCACCTGTCCTATAAAAATATCTGGCAGTGTGCAATTGGGCAAACATATCAGCATAATTATCTACATAATTACAGTATCCTATTCTCATGGCAATCTAATTTGCAACAGAATCAGTTCCCCCTTCCTTAATAAGCATTCATAGATGCACATTGTAGGTTAGTAGATTTTAACATTTTAAAACTAAATGAAAATGCATAATTCTGACTCTAGATGTCTTTTCAAGATTACAAATCACAAACCAGCCAATCCAAGCCCAAGTCATAAAAGTAAATCCAAGTGCAAATCCAAGTCACTTACACCATATTGCTAAAAGTATTGGGACACCTGCCTTTACACACACATGAACTTTAATGACATCCCATTCTTAAGGTTTTAATATGGATTCGGCCCACCCTTTGCAGCTATAACATCTTCAACTCTTCTGGGAAGGCTGTCTACAAGGTTTAAGGGAATAAATGTGTGTTTATGAGAATTTTTGACTATTCTTACCGGAGAGCATTTGTGAGATCAGACACTGATGTTGGATGAAAAGGCCTGGCTCGCAATCTCCGCTCTAATTCATCCCAAAGGTGTTCTATCAGGTTGAGGTCAGGGCTCTGTGCAGGCCAGTGAAGTTCCTCCACCCTAAACTCACTTATCCATGTCCTTATGGACCTTGCTTTGTGCACTGGTGTACAGTCATGTTGGAACAGGAAGGGTCCATCACCAAACTGTTTCCACAAAGTTGGGAGCATGAAATTGTCCAAAATAGCTTTGTATGCTGCAACATCAAAAGTTCCTTTCACTGGAACTAAGGGGCCAAGTCCAACCCTTGAAAAACACCCCCACAACCTAATCCCCCCCCACCAAACTTTACATTTGGCACAATGCAGTCAGGCAAGTACCGTTCTCCTGGCAACCACCAAACCCAGCCTCGTCCATCAGATTGTCAGACAGAGAAGCATGATTTGTCACTCCACAGAACACGTTTCCACTGGTCTAGAGTCCAGTGGCAGTGTGCGTTACGCCACTGTTTCTGATGCTTTGCACTGCATTTGGTGATGTAAGACTTGGATGCAGATGCTTGACCATGGAATCCCATTCCATGAAGTTCTCTAAATGCTGTTCTTCAATTAATCTGAAGGCCACATGAAATTTGGAGGCCTGTAATTATTAATGTTGCAGATAGTTCTGTACACTGCACGCCTCAGCATACATTGTCCCCGCTCTGTGATTTTATGTCGCCTAACACTTCGTGGCTGAGTTGCTGTTGTTCCTTATTGCTTGCACTTTGTTATAATACCTCTAACAGTTGACCATGGTAAATTTAGTAGCAAGGAAATTTCATGCATGGCCTTATTGTACAGGTGACATCCTATCATGGTGCCACGCTTGGATTCACTGAACTCCTGAGAACAACTCATTCTTTCACAATTGTTTGCAGAAGCAGTCTGCATGTCTAAGTCCTTGATTTTATACATCTGTGGTTATGGAAGTCATTGGAACACTTGATTTGGAGGGGCATCCCAAGACTTTTAGCAATATAGTGTATGTGTTGCGTCAGAATCAGGGTTACACAGAAATGTGACTTGAGTAGTACAACCCTGTCATTTCACATGCACTTTAATAATGACAAAAAAAAGACATCAGCAATGCAGTTGATAATTAAACAATTGCTATTAAAAGCTATAATTCAATTGTTTGATTTAGCTAATGCTGACATTTAATTAGGTTTAGCACTGCTTAATTAGAAACGGATCAAATTTAATCTAATATATTAGCCATATTTAATGGGTATAAGAACATGACGTAATCATATCAATTTGTATCAAGTTGTCTTCAAAACATAGTTGTAATAATTTTCTAAAACAATTGATCCCTATGCTATCAAATGCCTCAGTTTAATGGTGCACAGCTTGTCCTTATTACACTGTCTTACTAGGAATTATTAGTTTCACCTGGATCAAGGCAATGACCTGTGTTGTGAATCATGTTTAAGGTGCATTGCTGTCCTTTTTAAATTGACTTTAGTGATATTAGCATGTGGCATCATGGGTTTGACTTCTGAAAAGTTTAAATATTAAACTGATTTAAAACTACACTACAGTCTGATCTATGCCATTTACTGTTATGGGCGTGCGGCATAGTTCAGGCAGAATGAAGTGATTCACCAGCAGCTCCAAGACAGAGAGGTTTATTTGGAACAGAATTAACCAATCACACTGGGAACAAATAGCAAAAAAACAAAGAACACAAGGGGTCAGAAGTATGGGGAAAACACTACAAACTAAATCATAAATAAACCTACATAGGAAAATGGGTGATACAGTAACTATGAAGCCAGGCAGCATAATACTCACAGACCAGATCACAATAACTGACTGGAGAGACTGACAAAGGCAGGCACTTAAATAAAGTGATACTGAGGAATAACAAAGGGCAGGTGTGAATAACCAAGAACAACCAAACAGATAAAGATAAAGATGCTTTATTGTCGTAAGTACAATGAGATCAAGTTTGGAATGAGATTTAGCAGATGCATAGTAAAACATACAATTAAATTGAATTCGAGGCATAAAATAGAATCAAAGATGAGGACTGGACAAGGTCAGCTCAGGTCAGGTTGGGGAGCTTGCACTAATACAGTGCCCATCATATGGCAAAACTGCTCAGGATCCTGAGAGGTGAGCCCCCAGGCAGAATCACAGTCCAGTCCCACCCTCCGGAGAAGGTCATTCATCTGTTGCAGCCAGTTGTTATGTGGGCGTCCCCTTGGCCTGGTCCAGCCGCTTGGGTCCCTAGCAATGAGGATCCTGCGAACCGGATCACCCTCAGGGAAACGCGCCACATGGCCGTAGTGCCGTAACTGACGTTCCCTTACAATGCAGGTACTGTACTTCATTTTGGACTCCTATACCAACTGCTCATTCGATGCAAAGTCAAACCAGCAGTACCCAAGGATTCTCTGAAGAGACACAGTACTGAAGGAGTCCAGTCTTCATCTCAGCTCATTGGATAGCGTCCATGTCTAACAGCCATAGAGCAAGACAGGGAGCACCAGGACTCTATAAACCTGGACCTTTGTCCTCTTGCAAAGATATTGAAAGCGCTATGCACTTCTTTCCAGCGACCTCATGACCCCCCATGCTCTCCCAATCTGTTTGCTGACTTCATAGTCACCAGAGACATGAATGTGACTGCCGAAGGTAAGTAAATTTCTCAACAAGGTCGACATTCTCCCTGCAGACAGACACACTACTGATGGCTGTGCCTAAGAAGTCATTAAATGCCTGGATCTTGGTCTTTATCCAGGCCACCTGCAAGCCCAGGCACTCAGACTCCTCTCTGTCTGTCGAGAGCCCCGATAAGAGCCTCCATTGATCACAGCATCATCGGCAAAGTCAAGATCAGTAAATCTTGCTTCACCAATGGATGAAGTTCACCCTGGATACCACAGATCCCTGTGGCCTTCCCTACCCCCAGGTGATTCACCACCCATGCAATCTCAGTGAGATTGGGTGGTTCACAACTGATGGGAAGATCACCTGAAAGAACCGTGGACCCAGAGATGTTCAGTGTCCTAGCTGGAAGGTCAGTTTTAAACAGCTGCTCAAAGTAGCCAGTCCAGTGGGTCACAACTGGAGTGTCATCCTGAAGGACTGTTCTATCACCCACCCTGACTGCAAGTCCCCAAGGAACCGATTCAGATGTGCATGATGCTTCAGGCAGGACGTGGGTCACTATACCACAGATGGTGTGTCCCCTGCTCAAAGATTCATCTAACAAATGCCTCCTTATCTGCCATCAAAACCCTCACAGCCGTCCTCCTCTGTTCCCGGGACAGACTGGAGTTGCTGCTAAGTCATTGTGACTCCTCTTGATAATATCCAGGGTCTCCTTCTTAGAACACTGGCAACATAAGAACATAAGAACATAAGAAATTTACAAACGAGAGGAGGCCATTCGGCCCATCAAGCTCGTTTGGGGAGAA
>JABFEB020000092.1:11037071-11047217 GCA_019775895.2 Stomatorhinus ivindoensis | reverse complement strand
TGCTTGCATGAAAACATCCCACACGACATATTACAGTCTCCTACAGGTACTACATACATACCTACCTGACAGCAGAAAAGTTATGCAGTTCATACTTAGTGATCCACATTTGTGTGAATGATGTGGCAGGTGCTGCGCCCGCATGGCATTCCAGATTCAGGAGATAATCCAGTGTAGATTCTGTCCGTTCTTCATCCGCAGTGATGCCGATGAAAGTTTCCCAACTAACATTGTTTACGGGATGCCAGCAGGCTACCTGATTTAACATTAGCATAAAAATGTGAATATATATTTATTTCTATGTGAAATTAAAGTGTTTGCATCAACTACACTACCCAATGCAAGATAACTGCAGTAAAACTGATACGGTAGTGTTTTTTTGGTTTTATTTTAATTTCATTCATATTTATAAGGTGTTATTTCCTCACTAATTAAATGAGGATGGGATGCTGATTATATTACACACATTGATTATGTTCCCTTCCACTATAGATGCCTGTTTACTTACTATTCAAATATATAATTTTAATGAAATTTATCATTTTTAATATAGATGTTTAATACATATTTCTGTACTAATTACAGTTACTTTTAAAATATTCTCCACTACAGAGAAGAGTGTATTTTTAGCAGGACTGGATTTAATAAGATTATGCTGTTAATTTTTAAGATTAATAAAAAGTATAAGAAATCTAGGCACGGTTGGTATCAATGTTGCCTCACACCTCCAGGAATGGGGGTTTGAATCTCGTTTCCACTTTGTGTGTTTGTATGTATTACATTATAGGTTTCAAATGTCCCAACAATGTAGTGATGTTTTGACCTTGTGGGGACATTTTTTTCACAATAATAATTAATTAAGTTTGTGATTAATAATAATCACAAACTTGTGTGTGTGCGTGTGTGTGTGGTCCAGGTATACATTTCATTGTGGGGACCAAATATCCCCATATTGCTATTTTGATGTTGTGGGGACCAATTGAATTTTATAAAAATCTGTGAACACAATCAAAAAACTAAAAATACCAAAAGACTTGTATTTTGTTTGGTTACTTATGGTTATGGTTAGGACTGCATTGGGGTTAAGATCATCATTGATGGATTAGGGATTTTCCCATAGAAATGAATGGATGGTCCCCACAAAGATATGTGTACGGACTGTGTGTGCGTGTGTGTGTGTGCAGGTTTTCCCCCTTAGCCTAAACATATGCTGTTCGGCTGATTAGGGTCCCCACAGAGTATGATTGCGTGTACGTATGCACACTGGGATGGACCGACATCCAGTTTGTACCCCAGCCTTGTGCCCTCTGCTGCCTAGGGTGGATAAATCGTGTGAGGACTCTTTAAAAACATCATAGTTCTGTAGAATCCATATACATGTCAAAGGATATAAAGTATTTCCTTTCCTATTTTGCACGATCAGCTACACTTATTGACAAAAACACAGAATGAAAGTGAAAGGACAAGCAGACAGATGGACTGCTTCCCATCTCCGGATTATCAGAGTGTTTTTTGTGATGTGGGAAAGGTGACACTCTGTATCGTTATTTAGCAGGGAGATGGTTTTGGCTAGGGCGCACTTTGAATATTTCTGGCAAGCCTTGTTTTGTGCATTGTGGTGGGGGAGCGTGGGGTGGGGGAGCGTGGGGTGGGGGGGGGGGTGGCGTTAGACTAGAGAACCGTTCGAACACCTGTGTCATACATCAGTATCATTTCATACGAAAACAGCCTGAACTGGCATCACTCGTTTGGGCTTTGTTCTAACACTACTTATCTCTGCTGGATGTTTGTTTAATGTAAAGAGCTTCAAAACCTCTGTTGATAGATTAAAATGTGCAAACACAGGGTAACCATGAACACATTTATTCAACTTTCTTTTAAAAGTGCACTGGGGAAAAGGACCAACACAGATTAAGAGGATTATATGGATATTCGATAACTCAAAAATATCCATCTGGAGGGCAACTTAAATTCTTCAAAAATATGTTTTTTTTTTTAATTATGTATATAAATATATTTTTTCATTTTGCTTTCCAACCACTCAATTACCTTTGAAAGACTGAACTTTTGAAACATTAGAGATTAAAAACAATTCATATGACAAATATAAATATTACATGTGCTATAGAAAAATTACAAATGCTTATCTAAATTACTGTTAAAGGAACTTTATATATGCCATAGTAAGTAAAGAAATATATATAATCTGTCTAACCTTCTTCTGTGATGGCCAGAGAGTCAATAGACTGTCATTGCATTTGAATACTGATGAAATAATCAAACATTTGGCAAGTGTACAGGGATCATCTACAGACCCTGAAAAACTTACCATAATAATGCCCAGGAAATATAATTCAAAAAGTGTCTCCACTTTGCATTCCATCTTTTCTTGGGGGGGTCACCCTTTTGCTCTGGACTGCCATTAAGGGCAGTGGTAGCATTTATAATCCACCCAGTCAAATGCAGCAGATGGACGTGTTTGCAGGAGCACTAAGCTGAATTTCAAAGGAATGCAGTACTTTGATCAGACATTTTGTCCGGAACTTTCTCTTCGGAGCATTTCCGTCAAATTGAAAAATTGTTCCCTAAAACCTCCTTCATGTAGCAAAATGGAACAATCTATTCTAGATTTTGCCATCTTAGCTTAAATATTAAATGCAAAAATCAGTGATGGATGCTGAAGCACGTACCCTTTTCCTGGGTTAATTGAAAATCGTTGTCATTCTATTCAGAAAATACTTTTCAACAGTCTTATACATCCAGTCTTAGGATGTAGGCGATCTATACCTGGCCAGAAGACTTGGTGCCACAGATGCTGTCTAGTAACAAAGAGATGCAGCTCGAGTGATTTAGCATCATTAGCTGACCCAGCAGTGTAGCCCTGCAAAGGCAGCAGGCCAAACTCACCACCGGTGGGGAAGGAAGGGTGTGGACAGGGAAGGAGGTCATCCACAGAATATGCAGCGTAAAGAAGGTACCGGTGTTTGCTGGGACACAGAGAGAGGATATGTTGCATTTAGAGAACAGCAAGGGGGACATGTGAGATATGATTCGATGGTGTCTTGGTTTAACAACAGAGGGGATGCTGGTTGATTTTTGTCCACTACCTGTGAGTGATGGCCCAATCAAGGCTGGGACTGGCTGTCAAGGGTGTTGGGCTGAAGGATGAGAGGAGATGGGAATCGAAAGCTCAGGATGACGGGGGAGTGAGTGGGTGAGCGACGAACTGGGGGAGAGAAAGACCCTTGGGATGGGTGACAGGGTAGAACAAACACCACTGGGTAGACACATTTTGTCACTAGATACAGTTTCGAGATCTCATCTGGAATAAATGTGAAAGCTAAAAATCTGAAATGTATAAATCAATAATCCCTCCATGGCTGTAAACACACAGTATGATCTCGCGGTGACACTGTATTCTCAGAGGGTAAATGCATGCAATGCTATTATGCAACAGGTGAACTCGAACCAGGATCTGACATCTGGCCAAATAAGTTCCAGCTTGTCACTTCCACTACTTAGCAGGTACATTATTGCTCAAGTAGTTAGCAAGTACGTTGTTACTCTAGTACTTTTCAGGTAGTACTATGTTACTCCAGTACTTAGCAAGCACATTGTTACCCTTTTAAAAAATAAAATGTAACATTATGATATATTCATATTATATGTTGTATTATTGTACTGTTTATTTATCAATGCTCAACATTTAAGGTTTAGTTATATTTTAAACCAGCTGAAAGTAAAGATGAATCTACATTCATATGTAATTTAAATGTCTCCATGCCATAGGTTGCTTCGATGATGATGTCAGGCTCTCTTGAAGATTCTTCCCATAGGTGTCAGTGTACATCATACTTAGGGTGAACAAGGCCTGGAGTAGCCAATCGGTAGACTTGGGAGAATTCTTGGGGTAGCCAATTGGGGTACTCGGGAGAATTGCTGGGGTGGCCAATCAGGAGACTCTGGAGAATTCCAGGTGAGCCACTTAATATATCGTGACGGTCAAAAATAAAGTAATTTGACAAGTTTAAAACTCAGCTGGTTGTAAACAAAAAAATGTATGTTTAAAGTTCTTCATCACTTCAGAACAGGTTTTCTCACAAAACACACACACACACAGATTTGAAATTAAATCTCTGTGAGGACTCTCCATTACTGGGATAAGAAGACTTGAACTGTAGCATGATTTATCAAAGGTGAAGCATGAGTCACATGACATCACTGTAGTGAATTCTCAGATGTTGATTTGAGTCT
Organism: Stomatorhinus ivindoensis; assembly: GCA_019775895.2. Lineage (NCBI taxonomy): Eukaryota > Metazoa > Chordata > Actinopteri > Osteoglossiformes > Mormyridae > Stomatorhinus > Stomatorhinus ivindoensis. Next base: position 11,042,963 of record JABFEB020000092.1, on the reverse strand, counting down.
TTCTTGGCTTTTATCAGGGGCTGCCCTCAGTTGTATAACACACACAAAAAGGGGAGATTCTGTCTCTCTGACAGAGACTTTGAATGATGGATTTGAGATTGCAGAGACACTGTTGCATGGCAGTCCCTTATCACCATATCTGAGAAGAGATTCCAGTATTAACTCTCTGGTCCGGGTCTGACAGTTAAATTGGAATATGATACATGCCATCGTACAGGGTGCATAGAGGTCAAAACACTGGTGTCATGCCAAAACTGTAGTTACAGCCTCCAGCCTTGTTATGTTTAATTGTGATGCGGACAAATTCTTCTATCAATCATTCTTCTAAAACTGCATTTTCTTGTGCTGAAAGATCATGTAGAAGAAGTCATTTAAAAAAATCTTTGCATCTGACAAACCAGCCTGATACAGCTTGTAAATTAAATTTAATACTGGCTTTTGGCAACTTTGTAATAAAAGTTTTAAATGTAATATTCATAGTATGGGAATAATTATCATATAACTCATAATTAATATAACATAACATTTTGGAAATTAACAAAACGATTTATTGTTTCAAATGTCATTTTCATTTTTCAAGTTCTTTGGAACAGGATCGTGGATTGCTGTATTATGAGACAATTTTAATGGTTAAATGCCCACTGTGTACATTTGTCAGTGGCCATTAACCCTGGTCTATATCGGTAATGCTGAGAGAATAGGAGAGATAGAAAGTAGTATGGGCCTGGCATCCTAAACAAACAGCAAACAGGGACTCAAACAAACAGCTTTAAAGCAAAATATAGAAATCAATGTATAAGTAGCACAATATTTAAATAATCAGACCCATGATTGAAGTGGCACGTAATGTCACACCTCCAGAGTTGTGGATTTTAATTTCTCTCAAGGTCTGGGCAAGTTTATTCGTCTTGTCTGTTGGCAAGAATATCTTCCTTGCTTGCTATAATCGGTGAAAGACAGAGAATGGTCACTCCCCATGGTAAATGTGAGTGTTCTGCAATAGCCTGACGTCCTCTCTTTGATGTACCCTTATGGGGGAAAGTGAAAAGACATGGCAGCTACAAACATACCATATCAAAACACCAACTACTCACGTCATTGAATGGGAAAGAAATGGAAGCATGTTCTGACGGATTATATTCACTTATTGTTTCACTCGTACTCATCAATACTGCATCAGCACTGCTTTATAACATCTCTGTATGGGAAAGCTTCCTTTGAACATTAATAAATATTAACAATGGACTTCCTCTGGGTGTTCAGTACATTCTTACACACAGTGTAGTGACAGCTTTCTAAAATCTTCAGGAAAATCCTGAATCATGATCCACCTCTTTGCAAAATAGTCTGCTCTGCCTACAAATTCTCATGTCTCAACTCCTACTCTCTCATGAAATGTTTGATGTCATGACAATGTTATGAACCATTAAAAATGGACGGTTCAATGAAAGCATCACTCGAAGAGTACTTTTCAAATCGAGGTTGCTGCGTAAAAAAATGACAGACAAAAGTGTGTGACTCTTGGACAGAATGCGTGGTTAGGGACACCAGGATTTGTGACCTCAGTGCTGGTGGGGGTCAAGTTCCAGGCGATGTGCAGCTGTTCTGCTCTTTAATAAGGCCTGGAAAAGCATTCAGACATATAAATGGGTCACTTAATATAAAGTCTGGAAAAGGAGGTTTTCAAAGATAAATGAGTGAGAGCTACATTACTAAGGACGCATCGCTGCCCTCATCGATCATAAGCATGTTGACCTGAGGGCAGATATATTAAAAAAGTGACCTAGACAATTTGTAGCAACCCTGTACTTGGCAGGCTTAAAAAAGAACACTGTATTTTTAAAATCATTTATGTATTTTGCTAACAGATGTTTTGTTTCCACTCCAGTGGAAGAGGTTTGCATAAGTTATTAGATTATCTCTGGCATTCTTCAGTAACTACAGACGCTGTTGTTGTTGAAATAAACTGTGATTTAAAAATGTATGTTAATTCTTTGTTTATTAATCATTTGCATTATCAGCTACAGACAAGAAAGGGTGTTTATAGTATAGTATTAGAAGCATGAAGGAATGTGAAGACATAGGGTACAGGTGGGAGAGAAGCTGGAGAGAGTGAGATTTGGAGATTTAATCCTGTCTCTAAGAAAATGAGGTTGTTGGTCTTTAAAGATGAACAAAAACACACAAAAAGCAATGTTGCAATTAAAACAAATCCTGCCAAAAAACGTAACGCAATGCTGTGGCAGAACATTGGCGTTGCTTCTGCCCAGCTGGCTGCACCTTACCCTGAATGTTTAATCAGTCTTTCAAGGGCCGGCTAAGCTTCACTTAACTTGTAGTAGCAGGAGACACCAAACTGGGTCGGAGCTCCAGCGCTGTACTTGCAATGCAACTCTTGCCAGCATTGGATTTAGAGTATATAAATACATAAGGATTTTTGTCGGCAGTGAGTTGGATCCAGGCCCGTGAAGAGCATCGCTGTTAAAGCTGTAAGACGAGATTGATTGGAATCAGCGCAGCTAAGCTAACAAAGAGAATGGAACCGGATAAGACAGGTTTCCCCAAAATGACATTTACATACTCTGGGGCACTGCCTTGTACTGTTTTTCAGATATTTAGGTTCACCGCTACCATTTTTATTGTAATTCACACTCATGATTATGCTTGGTTAATTACTTGCCATAATCCATCGGTGTCACTGTAAACCTTAGACACTCTGCGTCAGATGCGGAGATCAGAGCACTGAGGCATGTGACAGAAGAGAGAATTCCCCAGCTGGACTAATTGGATATCACCACAGCAAACACCGTTATGGCTTACAAGCAGCAGCAAAGATGAGATCCAGCTAAAAGCCTCTGTGGTGAAGATTCAGTGTTACTTCCTCACTTTTCAGGTTTGCACACACAAATCAGACAGCTGGCAATTCAGAAAGACATATTTTAAGGCCGTAGCAGATCCATAAAGGCCATCTCAAAAAAAGGGAGTGTTTTCCCTTCCACAGCTGACAGTGAGTGACCCTCTGCACTTCGTTATGGGCTCTGTGCTACCTCAGAATAGCATTATGACTTTTAAAAGTACATGTGTGCAACTTGAACAGCTGAAACAAGAAAACCAAAAATCTACGATTAACAGCTGTGTATGACCATCCTATATATAATACAGAAGTACCATAACATGTTTAAGAATGTTTAAGTGAAGCTAAATTTGCCATGATAGATGGCTTGTTAAGTAACAAGAGTATCCGTGAGTGTTTTAGTGGACATGTCGTTCTAATGTTGGCATTATTTATGGCCTTTAGATAAACCTTCTAATGAAAATCTAAAATGCTATGATAAGTAACATATAACCTTATTTTCTTTTAACACAGACATTTTTCTTATGTAAGTTGATGCAAAGTTGCAACTGCTTTGCAGTTTCAGATACAGCATGGTTTAAATTCTGCATCAGATTTTCCCTTTGAATGGGGTATCAAATTACAGTGATGGCTGACACATCTCATCATGGGCTTACCTCTTCAACAGCCCTAATTTTCAGACTGATAATCCTTAATGAGCTACCTGATTTCCCACTGAGAAACAAGGATTACATCCGCCTGTGATGCTCTGGGAGGATGCAGCGTTTCTGTGTCACACTTGCCAAGAGAGTCAATGAGTGTAATTGTGCTGCCTCACTTTAGGATGTTCCCAAAACATCCTATATCACATCCAATAAAAGAGCTTCTGGAAACTACATCCATTTTGATAATGTTTAAACACCAGTGGCATCTGCATGTTCCAGCATGTCTTGCAAGAGTGTATAGACAGCCCTGTGTATGTCAGATATATAGCCCCGGTTTGTATTTGTTAGTGTAGATACTTGTTGTGCTGTATGCCCGATTGTCACGTGTACCAATGTATGTTTATACGCAGTCTTTGCCTGATCCTGACGTGTCTTAGCCATTGTGTAATAACCTGCTGTGTGTGTTCCATAACTGTCCTTAGTGTAACTTCCCCATGTTTTCCTGCCATTCATTGTCTCTGTGTTGTTGTTGATATTTGTGCGATCTTTTACGGACTCATGATAAAGGGAAACTTCAGGTGAAACTATCTCCTGTCGTCTCTTCGCCATTGCCACCCTTCCTCTGTCTTTTGACGTGTAATCGTTTGTACTGTTTTTTAATCAAATTATGTTGTCAAGGTATATTTCTGGAAAAAAGCATGTTTCTGGAATTTGGTAAATACCACAGTACATGATGGGTATGATATTTGGAGGCTACTTACTGTAAATTTCATCATCTGCAACTGCTGCAACTGGGGGAAAATTTGGAAAATGTCTCTTTTTGCCCCAGGGTCCAGTGTACAGTTCATCCACCACTGTACTCTCTGCAGCAGCCAATGGGTTCCCAGCCAAATGCTAAGATGAAAAACTTACAGCCACTTCAAATAGCTTGTGGATGGCATAGCAGTGCCTAAATGTTTATAAAGGGTTTCTATTTGGAAGCTGGACCGACCCATTTCATCACAGTTATCTAATTGGGGTCCTTTATTTGAAGGAAAGACTGAAGCCTGCAGGAGCTTTGATTGAGAAACCTTGCAGTAAAACACTGACTCTAAAATGCTTTAACCCTATTTACTTAAGCATATGAAAGAAGAATTGCAAAACACTGAATCTTGTCTAGGGATCTATCTTGGCCACATTTGATGGTCACATGCAGGACTGACACATGTGATCAAGTGAGTAGTCCTAGTTTTTCACGTTCTGTTTGCTGATATGCCGCCAGGAGAACTAATGGACTTCACATTGGGAAGGGATAGTGCAACTGGAGGTTATATTGGGGTTTAGGGTTTAGAACCAATAGGGGAATGGAAAAAACACAAAGACAGTCATTTTGGCTTCAGCAAAAGCAGGCAGTAACAAAATGAGTCTGGGTGTGCAGATAGGCCTGCAATATGTCTGGTGCAAGGGATATTGGTTACAGGTCAATCAAGGAACATGTACACGGCCACCCTTTCTTACATTGACCTGTTATTTTACTTTCTGCTTTTGTATTTGCGCGGGAGTCGGGTCCCCATCAATGCATCTCCAAACTTCAGATATATAAGACAATCAGTTTTATAATCAAACTACATTCAGCTGGACTCATGCTGGATTCTAGGAAGAGTCTGTCAATATGTATTACTGAACCAATAACCAAGCAGGTAGGCAGTACACCTTCTTTCCAAGTTAATATTATGAAAAATCAAATGAGGGGTATTAATTATATAATGGTTATTATTAGATTTTTAAAGTGAAACCCAACTGAGAATCTCTGAACCATCTGGACAAATATTTTTTCACTGCAAAAGAGTCTCATGGTTTCCCATAACCCTTAAAAGATGGATCACACGGAAAAATATACATAATATACAAAATAACAACAACAATAATAATAATAATAATAATAATAAAAGAAGCCTTGCTGTTGCTTGTATTGAAGGTCAGTTCATCATATGTTATGGATTCAAAAAAAACCGAAGACTGTAATTCTTAAGCTATAAATGAGCAATAAGGCTTAAAATACTTTGAATTCTTTCTGCTGTTTTCGGGACCATGTGAGGGCTGAGTTGTGCTGGCGGACATGAGGTGATTTGGCAGGAGTGAGGTAACCACTTTGCTCAGTGACATTCGGTGTTTTGTACCTTAAAGGCTAAGATATGGGAGAGTGGCAAAATTCCCCTTAGCACACCTGACAACATAGTAACCTACTGTACAAGTATAATAAAACATTTTTTGGGAATGTTCTAGGAATACGGTATAAATTACAACAGTAGTAACTGAATGGAGTAGCAGGGGCCGCCGATTTTTAGCTTCCTTTCAGCCTCTCCCCTCCCCTCCCTTTGGGTGCAAAAAATGCTGGACGAATAAATCTAATCG
>JABFEB020000092.1:10969675-10983302 GCA_019775895.2 Stomatorhinus ivindoensis | reverse complement strand
CCCCCCCCCCCCCCCCCCCCCCCTCTTCAATAACGTTAGTGGCACCAGGCACTCTCTGAGCCAATCAAAATCATTTTCATCCTTGCTGTTTAAATCCGGCATAGACCGGTTTGTGGGAAATCTGTTTATTTTGAGATTCTTTCCTGATTTATAAATATCACAGTATTTATTTGGATCCCCCCAATTTGATTTGATTCAAGCCAGTTCGATTCGATTCCAATTCAATATCAATTTGATCGGAATGAGATATGAAATACTATATAGCAGCTTTCCACATTTGGAGAAATGTGTAAAAATCTCTTTATGGAACACAAATTTATACATGCAGAGTCAATGAAAGCAAATTTTGAAAATCAAAAGGCTTGTATACTAAAGTCAAAGACTGCAAAAGCTTCTTTCCTCAAGCGATCAGAGCTCTCACCTCACTGCTACCAAAGGAATGTTGAAACCCACAATACAAACACACTTTCACACTATGCCAGATTTGCACTTGTTTTAACTGGCACGTCATTGTCTTGTCAAAAACCCTGCCATACTTGAACCTGGTATTTTAAATACACACTTAACTTGACTCTAATTGTCTCTGTCCTGTTTACTGTACATGGATAGTTAGTTAGAACTACAGTAGTTTTCTATTCTTAAAAATGTAGTTAGATTTATTTATGTGAAAATTCTGTTTTATATTTTTTTGGTATATTTTATCTTTATAATGCACCGTGGGGGACTGTATGGAACACATTTCAATACACTGTATACTGTGTATGTTGTTGTATTGACAATAAACCAATCTTAATCTTAATCTTAAAATGTCTCTTTCAAAGCACAAAAAAGACTCAAAAGAATAGTTGAAAACTGGGCAAGTCTAAAACTCAAGGACTTTAAAGATATGTGCCAAAATATGAATTCGTTTTTTTGCATGAAGAGCAGATTCTCATGCATGCTCTGGCAGAAGGGTTGGCGTCAACATGTCTACGTGATGCCTTGTTAAATGGTCACCTAGGTTTGTCACGTTAAGCACGTTAACACCATAACACTGGTGTACATGGGACTTTCAGTCAGGCACTCTTGTTCTTTTCCTTCCTACAAAGCTCTACAGTATATTTAGTTTGTAAAGTAGACTGTCAAAGGTTTATGGGGGTATTTTTTTAAACTCATAGAAAACTCATAGAATTTTTAGATGGTTTGGTAAGATTTATGCTTGGTCTGCAGGCTGGATAGCCTACTGCAGAGGGTTAATCCAAAAAAACAAAAAAAAAATACATTGGGCAAACTTTGTAAAAACTACGTCTAGATAGATAGATGTCCCATTTACCCTTCACTGTTTAGGAACAAAGAGTGGGAGTGGGGGGGGGGGGGTAATAAGGGTAAAAAAAAAGTAAAAAAAAAGAACTTCAGCAAACTTCTAATGTTTTTACTGGATTTCATTGAAATTCCAGGACTGTCTTGCTGTGAGGCAGCAGCACTAACCACTGTGCTACCCGACTTTAAGCTGTCTTGCCATAAATTTGGTAGCAAATTGTTATGAATGAAAAGCAGGTGACATTCACTGGGAACAGCGTCTACACTGAATCATATGACCCCAGGAGAGCTGTAAACATGACGTTTGGGTTGCTAGCAAGTCGAGGTATGTACATAAGGGTTAAATATATAAATAAATTTACATAATGTTCCGGAATAATTCAGAGTGAAATACAACCACAATTTAGACTGTTTTGATCGTGTTTTAGGTAGCTACTAGCTAGCATGAGGCTTATTCTGACATCAGGGCAAGTGCAACGTTATGTTTAACTATTGCGGAAATGATTCTAGAAATCCAGAAATTAGCAAATTAGCCTGAACGATCAATACATACATTTTTACTGATCTACTGTATATTGAATCAGATTATTTTTTTAAAAGCAATTAATAAAAAGGATATTTTTGCACATCCCAAGTATTTATGGCAAAAAAGTCACATTGATAGTGATATTTGAAAATTTCCAATTTATTACAAGAACGCAGCTATTTGATTGGGTGGGCAGGCCCAGCCATAGCTATGACCCTGAACAATATGCTTGTGCACATCTTCCAACTTAGCGTCTTGTTCTTCTGTGTTCTATTTATCATCTAGACTGGGGTGATTCTTACTGGATATAATATGCAGGTGACATTTGCTACTGATACAGAAACTGTTTTCATTAAAACTAGTGAACAGAATAATGTATACTAAATGGGTGAAAGTGATGAGATTCTTATCCTGCCGAGACCAAACAAAATAAATCAAAAATAAATATTCAGATGACGCTTGTTAGTATGGTGTCTGTTAGTCCTGTAATAACCCAGGGCACTGCTGATACCAGAGAATACTTATAAACAGTTATATAACTGAAAAATATAATAATAACATAATTCCATCCCATTTAAACGTATGCATCGTAGCGTCAATAAATTGTAAAGCTGTACAAAAACAGGAGAATTACATTTAAGAAATGATGAGTAGCCAGTGACCCTGAGCAGAATATGCGGTTAGAAGATGGATGGATGGATGGATGGATGGAAATAATGAATAGCACTTATGAAGAACGGGAAAAAAAGGGCTGAAAGAGCAAACCGAGATAACTGGCTGTTGGAATTCTTAAACCTGACACTTGTACTCTTAAAGCCCTCGTCAGCCGCCAGGCATTGTGGTCCACACATTAATCCGTTATTCTCTCATTCCTGCATGCCAAGACCCTTTCCAGCCACCTATCATAAATTAAGTAGCTGATCTAGTTTGCTCCTTAATTAAGGCGACAGATGTGATTTGTCTGACAGGACGTAGCGCTGCCCGTGGCACTGTCCTGGTTAATCAGTTTGCAGCGGCAGTAGCTTGCAGGCATAGAAATTCACAACCTTCACGAAAGCTGCGGGATAAATATGAAGAGGCTCCCCTGGCTCACACCTCCAGGCTTACTCTATCTCGTCTATCTGTGTTTCTTCCGTTCTTTTCTGGGCTCCTCTTGCTTTCTGTCACAGGACAAAAGGCACATTTCTGTACCCCCTTGCATCCCCCATGTTACATCCTTCCTTTGTCTCCATCCACCCATCTCCCCACTGCATCTCCCCACTGCACAGAAATCAAAATAGGGAATCAGTGGCTTGTGCCGTATTGCCAACATGGAGCAACTGGAAGCGAACTGGTCCTTGACTTGGCATTGGCACAGAAACTAAGGTTATTGTGAAAACAGATTTAACTGGATCTTTGTTAACACATGGAGATAAACAATTAAGCTCGTCATCATCATCTTCATGCGACTGGTGAGGGACGTAGAGGCCACATTCCAGGCTGTATTTCCAAGGCTAAAGATTCTAGCTCAGTATGGTGGACATTGTCAAGCGACCTGGCAGATACAATCCCTGCTGCGTGTCTTGGTTTTACCCCAAGACCTAACAAATGCTTAATACGACCCCCTTGGCCAACCAGGTGCCGTCGTTATGAGATGCTCAAAACCACCACAATGGACTCCTCTCCGTGCTAACAGTGATTCTATTTTAAGGCTCCTTCAGATCCAGACTCCATATACTGTACCTCATCTGATCCAGTCATGGAAAGTGAGTCCAGCATCCCCACAGAAAAACTCATTTCAGCCTCGCACTCATGACCTTCTTCTTTCAGTCACCACCCACTGCTCATGATGATTGGTGAGATGAATGACTTGGATTGACCAGTAAACCACAAGCCTAATATTAAGACTAACACTTTATTGTACCATCTCATTACCCAGAAAACTACATTCACCAATCCAGTACACCCATCGCTCAAGAACAAGGTCCCGAGGTTCTTAAACTCCTTCACTAGGGGCAGATTCTCTCCCCATAAAATAGAAATTATCCTCTATTTCCAGAGAGCATAATATCCTCAGATTTAGAGATGCTGTTTCTTATTTCCGCTGCATTATGCTCAGCATCAAACCACTCGAGCGTAAGCTAGAGGGAGCTACTGGTTGGGTGAAGTCTGCAGATATCAGTGATGTCATCGGTATCCTGTCAATTAAATCACAAAAAGGAATAGAGACAAGATGCACACTTTACGGAGGCAACTTTGTGCCAAGGATGTGGTAATATGTGCATAGGGCATGCAGTCATGTGCCTTCTCCAAGCCTACAATCCTGCAGACTGTGTTAGAATTTTCCACAAACCTCACACAAGTGTGCAAAGGTTCACCATATAACTGAAATACATTCTATTGTCCATTTTTTAAAACTATGAAATGCCAGTCCACAAGTACTTTATGTGTCTTCCATGCAACAATGAAAAGTAGCGTCAAGCCATTCATATCCAGTCCTTGCAGCATCTCTAGAAAGTTTTAATCTACGTCTATATTCTCCACTCTGGTGACTTCTGACCTCAATAGCAACTTGTGTTGCCTCCCCAAATTCCTCCAATGCATGAGCTTACAACTACATAACCGGTCCTTCTGGTCTGCCAATACTTTACACCTGTCTCAGGAGATCACCAGCAAGTATTACCCTGATGGCTTGACAGCTTCCCTCACCAATGGTATCCTGTGGGTTCTAGGGTTACGATCATAAAAGTCAACTACTTCCAACCAGCCTGCTCTTCGTAGTTTTCAGCATGGACCATTCAGAAGCAATATACCCAGTCTCATACTGGAGAAGTGTTTCTGGGGGTGTGAGATTCATCTGATATAGAAGTCTCAGCCAGATGTTCCCAGTAAATGCTGACTGCTTGTTTGCGATGCCCTAGTCCATCTGGGCTTCTGCCCATGCAGCAAATCCAACTCACCGGCAGTTATCAATTGATGGTTCTGCCCTCTTTCCAAGCATCCGAACCATCGTGGCCTCACTTACACCTAGACGTTTATAATCAATCAATGGCGTGTGCCTAAACCAGAAGGATCATCATTCCTGAAAGTGAACGCTCTACACTCCCAGAATGATGTTTATATCTTGTGCTTCGCAAATGGGTAATATTTCTCATTAGTGCTGCCCATTATTTAATTAGAATGCCCATGGTGATTATTATGCCCAAGAGCTACTGGGCACGCGTCCAGCATTCAGAAGACGGTACCGGGAGACAAGTCTTAATATCCAAGTTGTTTTTCTTAATGCAATTTTCCTTCTATGTTCAAAGCACTCTACAAAAAACAAATGCAGAGGTTCCACTCAGTCTAATTTGCTTTGGCTACATTCAGAACCATAGAAATCATCAGAAAACAATCTCAAAGATAACTGTTAGATTTTTAAGCCTATGAAGGTGACAGCACATTTTTCCAAAGGTTTTACAAAGAAAATCATAGGCAATATCATTTTATGGACATTTTTTGACAGATAAACAATAAAGGGAGAAAAAGTGGTTATGGTACAATGCATTGTTACTTGCATATACAGTTCATAGGCTTAAAAATGCAATTTTTCCTGCTCTTTGCTGTAGTGCAACCAGTACATAATTTAGAGTTTAAGGTGTACACGCTGCATTATAATAGCATCCAAATAATTATAATTATTCAGTCAAAAATATATGCATTTCTTTACTTCCTCGGACCTAAAATCAATTCTAAATAAAAAATGGGAATCTCTATGATTTCAATTAACAAATGTACAGTACCAGTCAAAAGTTTGGCCACACCAAGCTATCTACAAAGGAGAGTGATACAGTGTCAAATCATATGACCTGGCCGCCGACCCAAAGCACAGTGCAATTGGTTTTTGAGAGGAGTTTGACCAGAGAGTGAAGCAGCCAATGAGAGCTCAGCATATATGAGGAACCTCCTTCAGGACAGCATCCCAGGGGCCGCCTCGTGGACCTGGCATAGAGGAGACAGTAGGGTCAGTCAGTCCCTGGAACAATTGAGATTAAGGGTCTTGCTCAAAGTCCTTATGGTGGGATCACTCTGCTGACCAAGGGACTTGAACCTGCAACTTTCTGACTCCCAACTACCAGGGTTGCCCCCCCCCCCCTTATTTTATTGGCAAAAATTTTTTGTCAGAGCATAATTCTGTATATATAATTCCCATATTATTTTGTAATTTTCATGTCTGTAATTATTCTAAAATGTAGAAAATAGTACAAATAAATCTTTTTATGGGTAGGTGTGTCCAAACTGTTGACTGGTACGGCATCTCTGTTATGGCCACACCATAATGTTATTCTTCCATAGGAGCACAAGAAGGAGAAGTCAGCTCGCCACAAGATATGGCTTTCACGGTTCCTAGTATACAACCAGCAGCCAAGTAATTATATTATTTCAAATACATTCCTTTGAAAGCATGAACATATCCGTGTATGGCTGAATGCTCTAGAAAAAGACTTTCCGAAATAGCATTGAAATATATTAACTTTTGCAGTTAACTCAATCCTTACTTAAGGAGTGTATAGACCAAAGAATAGAAATTTTGAAAAAAGACATTTCAAGGAACACTCTGCCAGTTTGTTTAATGACACATGGAGCTTTGCAATGTAATTACACTGACAGATACTGGCAGGCTGACAAGGGACAAATTTGTTTACAAACAGAGGCACGGTAATGAGTCTTCACGGCCAAAAACTCGTGAAAGAGCTCCTCATTGTTTCATGGGTTGGGAATGGATTCCTGGGTTTGCTACAGATGACAGCGCTGCACTCATTAGTGTCACCACACACACAGATAGAGATGGGAGACAAAGACTTGTCTTTACTTTTTTATTTTTGTTTTGCACTTATAATAGGTGACGTAAATCTACGTTTACTCGCACACATTCCAAAGGGTAATATTACCTGCCCGTCTCCCTAGAGTTGTTCCTCTTCTCAGCTCCACAGATCAGCCATGTGTCTGTGAATGGAAAGGAAGGAAGAGACATTCGCTGATTGGGCTGTCTGAGTCACTCTGTCTTATCTCACTCTAAAACTCACTTTTGGAGAATTGGAATTGTTTCTTAGGTTTTACTTCTCCGTAGCTATCAGGTGAGACGCAGAACCCTCAATTTTGGGGGGCAGCTGATGCTGACTGGTTGAATAAATCTTTTTTTTTTTCCTCACAGCTGAAGTCTGACCTTTTGTCCACTGACGAGGGTAGATAATGTTGTTATTTTTATCATTTCATAGACTCCATATCTATTTTTGAAGTTAGGTACAGTGTCTGGGCCGGTTGTGATCATCCTTGCACAGTTGTGCTTTGTTGACTGTTTCACTGATGCTTTTATTTTTGAGAATTTTTTTCTTCCAAGCATCCATCCATCCATTTTCCAAACTGTCTTATCCTTCCGGGTTGCGGGATCGTCCCGGAAGCTACGGGCATGGGAGCAACCCAGGATGGGGGGCCAGCCCATCGCAGGGCACACTTGCACGTACCGTTCACACCTATGGGCAATTTAGTAACTCCAATTAGCCTCGGCATGTCTTTGGACTGTGGGGGGGGAAGCTGGAGTACCTGGAGGAAACCCCATGATGACACGGGGAGAACATGCAAACTCCACACACATATGTAACCCAGGCAGATACTCAAACTCTGGTCACAGAGGTGTGAGGCGACAGTGTTAACCACCACACCACCCCCTTCCAGATATATGACATTTAAAAATTTACACTACATAACATTTATATAGCTGGCACTTATTTACTTATTACACTTTTGCACATGCCAAGTATTTATGGCAAAAAAGTCACATTGATAGTGATATTTGAAAATTTCCAATTTATTACAAGAACGCAGCTATTTGATTTGTACTTATTTACACTTTTTACATTTTAACAAAAATTCCGTCATTGTCAGCACGATAACATTATTACCTGGACATCCTTTTAATGCAATTAATAATGAAATTAATGAAAAACATTGTTTTATGATAAAATATAATTTTATAGAAGTTCTATCTGTGAGCACGCCATCCAGCTGTGATCCGATAACCTTAAAGGTGTAAAGCAACAGACCTTTCTGCTGTTCTTCCAAGCTCTTCCTCTCTTCTTATTTTATTAGTTATGGTTGTAGCAGCGCGATACGGTTCTGAGAAACATCAGAAAAACTGGACACGTTTCCATACCATAATCGCAACGTTCTGTAAATGTTACTAGAATGAAAGAATGTTAAGCATAAGCATACTCTAATGATTGAATGACGGGAGAAAATGTGTATATTTCGTAGATTAAGATTAGTTTATCTACCTGGAATAGGTTTACTACATTAATTAGTTTAATTGGGTACATTTGTTTTAAGAGTGTGTCTTCAGTGAAGTCATAAAATATTTTTTTTTCTAGAAAAAGTTCACTGCATGCGTTGGGGCATGTTGTCGTCTTACTTTGCAGGTTTACTTTCATTCTGAAACTTGTGGAATTACTGGATACTAAATGCGGAATTAACAAAACGACGGGACGCAAGTGAACCGTAGCTAAGGCGGAGTCACCTTGTTTCGCATTTACTTTGGGCTACCTGGGTATATTTGCTGGAGTGATTCACCTCTTGCTGGACTTCATCTCTCCCGCTGCGTCGACTCAGCCTTGTTTCTTTCTTAATTTCCTTTTCCTCTTTTACTTAATCCTGTCTCCCTTTGGAGTTGCGGTCTGTTCAGCATTAATCCCCTCTGGTTTGGCCTTTCTTCTCATGGCCCCTCGGAGTTCTCCTACTCCTCAACCTCCTGTCTTTGCATTATTCCTGCTTAATAAAACTGACAGCAAATATCCTCAGTCAACCATAATTTTGGCGACTTACTTATGAGATAATTGCAAATGCCTGGCAGTTATTATAGCATCACGTCTCCAGATTTGCGGTCTGAAAGTGAGATATTCGCTGGCACTAGATCTGGCTGACATTTCCATGACTGAATAGGTTCCTGCAACAGTTAAAATGTAACTATTCATATGCATAATTATAAATCTCATGTACGTTTATCCTACGCATGTTGTAAACTTGTATAATGCAAGTATAGCTCTGTTTACAGAAGAATATTTTAGTGAGAATTTTCAGCCTCCTTTTCAGTCAAGTATAAACATTTCTGTCTTTGTGATGTGAGATATTGACTTAGATGTACATGAAAGGGGAGTTTATCTTTATTGGTAGATTTTATTAACTTCAGTCTTGTCATTACATTCCAGTTTCTTCATTTCTAATTTATTTAGACCTTTATGTTTTCAAAGGGATTTTAAATCCACCTGACATAAATATCAAAAAATGTAAATGCTGTGAAATAACCCAATAAAATACTGCCCTCCAAAAATATATACTATTCTGAATATTGTATATGAATTACTTTTATATGGTGAAACATATTTTATAGATTCATTTTAGAGTCTTAACTATAATAATAGAGTACAAAAAGTTGCATAATAACACTAAATCACAAAAACAAAACATGCAATAACTTAGTAGTATCTTTTTATGTCTCTAAAATTCAGGTCATAGTGGTACTTTGTAGGTATGTTATATTAACATTTGGTGACCACTTTATTAAGATACACC
Source organism: Stomatorhinus ivindoensis (assembly GCA_019775895.2). Taxonomy (NCBI): domain Eukaryota; kingdom Metazoa; phylum Chordata; class Actinopteri; order Osteoglossiformes; family Mormyridae; genus Stomatorhinus; species Stomatorhinus ivindoensis. The sequence continues at coordinate 10,973,893 of JABFEB020000092.1, read as the reverse complement.
TACTTGTTAATGCAAACATTTACATTACATTACATTTATTTTTATTTAGCATACACTTTTGTCCAAAGTAACATGATAGTGACCCAAATACAACATTAAAAATTTACAGCCGTAGACATAAGTGCAGTTATGCTGAGCTTCTAATGACCATCCGGTTACAAGCAACCAGCACAAACAGTTCACATACCGTTCAAGTACCACTATGGAAAAGAGACCATTTATAAACATATTTGAATGTGGTGTCATTGTTGGTAAGCATCTCTGAAATGGTACATGTATTTCTGTGTCTGAAAACGCATTGTTAAATAAAGAGATTGTAAGAGAATGACGAGGCCTGGTAAATCTGACAGGAAGGCCACAAGTTCAAAAATATCACATCAGTATGAATAGGGTGTGTAAAGGCGGAACACCCCTGAAATGGCGCTAGAAGCAGAACTGAGTAAACTTAATGTATGTAAATGGCAGAGGGCTTTTTCTGTAAAGAAAATAGAAAATTAAGTATTGGTCCAACCAGGGCAGCTTAGGGATTAGGAACCGGCAAACAACAGATATGGAGCATGGTATCTGTTTGATTAGTGCTGTGCTGTAACTTTATATCTTGTTTGACACTGTGGATTTGCAGTGATATTTTTTTCCCCCCCAAAGGATACAATTTGGAGACAAGATCTATCCCGACGGACAGATTGTGCTCCATAGAAATTATCCAGCACAATTTCTTATACATTTGAATCAGGCACACTCTGTCCTTAACTAGCTGGGTTATAGGAACAGAAGACACTCCAGAAGGGTTTTAGTCCCAAGACATTTGTTACTTAGTAGGGCTGAGACAGGATTTTGAATCTGATCCAAGACAATTACGTCATGCCCATGAGTATTAAAAAACATTCCAAGAAAACGAAAAAGTAGGACTTCCAGGATGCTGTTTTTGAAAATATGTGCCGTCAAACTCTGAAAATAAATATAAAGTTTTTTTTGCCTTTGTCTAAATTATATTTATGCACACTCTACAAATTATTTTGAAAAAAAAACTTGAATACATTGATTATGCAATGGCAATTGTAATTTACGCTCTAGCACACAAATGTACAATGTAAAACTGCAACATCATCTGAACTTGCGGGAAGTTTCAATAGTGTGTGTGGCTGCAACGACATCATTCTCCATATCTCATCCATAACTAATGAGGGAACCTTTTTTTGTTATACTTTATTTCACTGATCTGATGAATTTCAAAGAATTTCATCAGCTTCCTTACACCCTGCAAGGGTTCCTAATGCTATGATGTGATGTGATCACACATCCTTCCACCAAGCATTCCCAATTTGAGCATCTGTGAGCTGTAAACATCAGGTTCATTTATGGCCTTCCCACAGCTAATTAGTGAATTAATTTTTATCCACCAGATTGTCACATATTTCTGGACAAAGTCGAAATAGAAATAAGGAAAGCTTGATGATGAGGTGAGGAAAACCCCTGAAATATAGGATAGCGGATCATGAAAGGCGGAAAAACAGAAATAAAAGCTATTTGATTAAGCAACAAGAGACAGTCTTCTTGGAATGGCGTGAGTCAGGGTGTTGCTGTGTTTTCAGTATTGGGGGTGGCAGCGAGAGATCTGTTAAGTGACTGAGTCAAATACGTCTTCTCACATTATCCTTTATGACTTCCTATCTATACCATAGGTATAGGCTACCGGTCCATTTCAGTATTGACTACATACATTCATTTAGGCGTATGACACTAAAATCATTGCTAAAAGTTCTTTCCCCTCAGTCAGTCACATTAGATGAGAACCAAATTTTCCCAGCAAATGTATTCATATTTTTAAAAGCGAAGTCCTGGAAATATATTGGGTTGAAAAACACCAATGTTTTGAATATTGTATGGCTCGTGTCCCATCTCTCCCCTCATAATTAGCACATATGGGTGTAAGAGACACTGATCTTGGCTGCAAAGGAGAATTCCCATTTTCAGGACAAATGGTGGAGCAGTTACTGCTTAGGACAGAGGGAAAGGTTGAAATATGGCAGGTGCTGGGCATTAAACAATGAAGACATGATTAGATGTCACAGCAATATATGCAATCATATTTTATGTCCATTGTAGAAATACAGGATAAATGACACAGCAAAGAAGTTTTATCAACACCATTATCAGTGCATCGATTGTTTCACTGCTTATGGGTCGGCCTGGGTAACCAGAAGTCCACGCCAGGCAGCACAGCTCCTGAGTCTGGGAGACACCTGCAATGGGACACCAGTTTATCACTGTTTTACGGCTTCATTAGGAAACAGCATGTAAAATCCACTCAGCAGATGCAGGACTCAAACCCTCCAGATGTGAGACATCAGTGATAACCACTGAACCATCAGCTAGCAAACTAGTAAAAGTAGCTTCAGTCTGCGCCTCTGATTTGGAAATAGCAAATGAAAATGATTTGAAAATTGAAAATGAAAGTAATCGGGCCTTCCCAAAATTAAATGGTTGAGACACCCAAACAATTTGCACAAACATGCCCAAACATGTTCCTGATAACCAAGCACAAACTGATTTCTATGTGTTACTTACTTGGGGAAAAACAAACTCAAATTGTAAACAAACTCATGCTCACAGACATACTAATACGGGATTCCCTTGGCATTATAAGCATTTTGGAGACTTCTGCCCCAGTCAAGTGCACTATATTGAAAGCTCTACCCCAGGGAACAATTGATCGAAATCTTGTCTTAATCAGTTCAGTGATCACTCTGTTTGATAAGCTTTTCCCTTGCCATCTCCAGTTTACCCAGTCTTGAAAATAGCAAATAAAAGTATAAAAACATGGACTTACCTGTGTAATTGAAGCTTTTTCTGCTTAATTCCATTACATTCCATTACAAATGCCGAGATCAGCATACTTTGTGCAGTTAGTGTTATGTTGATCACGTAAACAAACAGGAAGTGCACACAATCCAACTACCGGCCCTATTGGATTCCTAACAAATTTTATTATTATTTTTATTTTAGTGGTTTTATGTCAGGATTATCCTTTTTTAATGGTTAGAAACTTGTTTATCACTATAATTAAGTTGTTTTCTGTTGGAATCTTTGTTTACGTTATTGATATTATTGAAATTATTGAAAGTATGGAAACTACGTAGTAGCCATTCAGCAGACGAGTCAATGAGGGGCAGGGCGGAGTAACAGGTAGGAGGGAGCAAAAACGTGGACCGTCTGGCAGGAAGCTGTGAGGGAGCAAAAATGTGGACCGTCTGGCAGAAAGCTGTGAGGGAGCAAAAACGTGGACCGTCTGGCAGGAAGCTGTGAGGGAGCAAAAATGTGGACCATCTGACAGGAAGCTGTGAGGGAGTAAAAACGTGGACCGCCTGGCAGGAAGCTGGGAGGGAACAAAAACGTGGACCGCCTGGCAGGAAGCTGGGAGGGAACAAAAACGTGGACCATCTGAAGATTCCTCAAGACTGGGTTGGGAAACACAGATCAACAGCCATTTGTCTTCTCAGCAGGTGTATAACTGGATGGATTTGTATTTATTTTTTACAGAAGGTGGATAATTGAAAACTGTTGATATAAACATTTCTTCTTGTACTGCTATAGACAGCAAATGTAGTTAATTAGCTCATGGCAACGGCATAAATCTGCATATGGCTAACAATACTGTGGAAGTAGCACGGGTGTAGATGGGCAGGGAGTGTAGAGCTGATCCGCTCCCTGCAAATGTTGAAACCAAACCTATGCTCCTGGTTCATGGGCATGAAAAACTAGGAAAAATCTTGGAAACTTATCAGTCAGGCTTCAGACATGGACACAGCACAGAGACAGTATTTGTTAACATTGTTAATAGCATTCCACTATCTCCTGACAACAGTTCTCTCTCTGCTCTAGTGCTTCTTGACTTGAATGCTTCCTCTGATACAAAAGATTAACAGATCCTTTTACAAAGGCTAGACGACGCGTTTGGAAATGGAAGTGCCTCCCCCTAGTTTAAATCATACTTATCACTGACAAATATCCGTCTATCCCTTTTCCAAAACCGATTATTCAGTTCTGGGCTCTGAGGAGCCAGAAGTCTATCCCAGAATGCAGAGGGCATGAAGCAGGGGTTACCCTGCACAGTACATCTGTCTATCACTAGGTGTGACAAATACACACACACACACACACACACACACACACACGCACATGTAGGGTAAACATATCCTTATGGGGACCGCTCATTCA
>JABFEB020000092.1:10928398-10954854 GCA_019775895.2 Stomatorhinus ivindoensis | reverse complement strand
TTGGATGGAGTCTTTTTACATTACCCTATGGCTGGCTTTGCATCGTTTGCCCATTGGATGGAGTCTTTTTACATTACGCTATCACTGGTTTTCCCAGGGAGGCTGAGAAGCACATTCAGAAACACCCCCTCTGCTCTGCCTATTTAAAAATAGGGACCACTAATCAGGTTTGCCAGTCCAGAGGTACTTTATCCAGTTTCCATACAATATTGACGAGGTGCATCAATCATATGACCCCAACAACATCCAATACTTTCAACATCTTTGGATGGATTTCATCCCTGTGGCTTCTCCACCACAAAGGCCACTAACCACCACAGCTGCAGGGATCCACTAGATGATATATCCACCAGACTCGAGTGCTTCAAAATATTCTTTCCACAACATCTATTGTATATCCAGAGTTGAATAGCACTTCCTCAGCCTGGATAAACACAGCCTGAGCCTGGTTCCTCCTCCAGGTTTTTAAGGAGATGGGAGTTCAGTTTTTCAGCTAGATCCTGCCAGCAAGCCCTGACTGTTTGTTTTAGTAATCCTGGCCCATCTAGCCTGAATCCATCTGTCCTCCAAGTGGTGATAAATTGATAGCTCTGCCCCTCTCTTCACCAGAGTGTTCCAAACACAAGGCTTCAAGTCAGATGACACAACTACAAAGTCAGTTATTGAACGTTCACCTATGCTGCTCCATATGTTCAAACATGTTTTTTGTCTTGGAAAATCCATGGGTTGCACAGGAATAGAATAACACCTCAGCTCTGGTGTTGATCTGCAAGGCCATCCATCCTAATCACGTCCCCCCAGGTGTCTCCATCATTCCCCACATGACCACAGAGTCTGTAAGCTACCTTTTAAGAATCTCCTCTAAATTTCCTAAGAAGGCTGGCTAGTCCAAACTCCTATCTGGTGCATGCAGACAAACAGCGGTCAGTTTTCCTCTATGCAATTTCCAGTTGCATTTAGGAAACCATCTTGTCCGCTAGGAAGATCTCCAGCTGCCCAACCCTGACAGTAAGTATTCCCAAACCTCCCTGATGTCTTTTACCATGAGGAACTTCAAACCAGGAGTGAGTTAACCCAGATCAAGACGTCTGGTTCTAGAACCCACACTGTATGAGGAGGTAGCACCAAATATATCTAGCTGATAAGAGCAATAACTCAGACTCCTTCCATGCCAGAGGAAAGTTCCACGTTCCCCAAAGAAATACCCATTGCCAAGATATAAACTGTCGGGGTCTTTCCAACATAACATAACAGTTGCTGCCCAAGTTTCACTGCAGGAGATGTTTACTGAAAGCAAAGTTGAATGAAAAGGGACCGGTTCTTATCGTGCCTTTATGGGACTTAAATGCAAGGTAGTCTGCAGTCAGGTTCCCATAAATCCATACACATAACAGGGAAAAACCCAAAATGAAGATTAAATCATTGTTCTTGGTGAAGGGAAGAGGGTGTATTCAAATGCTATTCATTCCATCATTTCTAAAGAGGACTGTTATCTTCAGATAAGAACATCTTGCAGCATAATGATTTTAATGACATCAGTTCACCTTCCGTATACTATAAGCTATTGATGAGGAGGAAGACCACTGATATTCCAGTAGGAGACGTTCTATTGCACAGATGTAAATAGCACAGGAATCTTAATGAAAATTGCAATTTTTTCAGCAATTTGCTGAAAAAAATCGATTGTTCTGATGCATCAGCACTGTTTATTGCTGTGTAAAGAACTTCTTGAGGAGCACTGAATCAGGGGCAGACTGGCCATCGGGAAGTTTTCCCAGTGAGCCTGTCTTGTGAGGGATTGGTCATTCTTCCCAAACCCTGAAATTAAACAGCCTGTATACCAGGGGTACCAAACCTGTCTATCAATCTTGGCATGTTTCTAGGTCGATAACATGAGATGAATAATGGATAATCCTTTATTATATCAAAGGTGCCCAACCGGTGGATCGTGAATGGAAAAATATACCCGAATATACCCCAAAATTCCTGGGCTGATTTTGCCAGTCCACCCATGCGCCGAACCAATCCCTCCAATGATTTCTGAGCTCCAGATACACCCATCTTCCCATTTCCTCTTCAGCACCTTCCCCTCCCTCCTATTGAACAACCACACAGTAAAAGGCTTATTTTGAGACATGCACCAGGTTCACACGGAAGGGGCATTGGGGATAGATGGCTTTTCTATGGAGGTCAGGCGGGCTCAAGTGCATCGCAGTTGTCCTTACAGACTCTTCCTCATTTTGCAACTTTCCCTGCCAGTTAAAGAAAAGGAATTGGCAGCATGGCCTATTTGTTGGCTTCAGAATGACACCCTCATGACGGAGGTTACAGATGGCACGGTTGGCTTCCAGCGAGTGTCGTACTGCTCTGTCTTTCATTCACTGAGAAATAAGGAGGCACATTAAACAACTTGAAAGATACACAGGATCGGGGGGGGAAAGGAATTGAAAACTGCATTGATGCACTTTGTAAGTTGAGTTCTTCCCTATTTAATTGCTTAGCATACACATTTATGTGAGGTGGTTTACAGAGCCAGATATGTTCACTGCATCAAACAAATGTGCATGGTTTGCTGAAACACAGAACAGCAGAGGCCCTCCTGGGACTTGAACCTACAAGAAGCTGGTGGAAAGTCCAGTGTCATTACGGTACTTAACTTGAGTGACGAATAGGAAAGAAGGTATATTTACACCACTGCAACAGCTTTCCGCTGTGGAAATGAGGGAGACTATTCACCGCTTAATCCCTTAATATGGAGAATCCATCCATCCTTTGTCCAACCGCTTACCCAGCACAGGGTCGCAGGGGGGTCTGGACGCGATCCTTGGCAGCAGAGGACACGAGGAAGGGGAACCTGCTGGACAGCATTCCGGCACATACACTCCATGGACAATTTAGAGATGCCAATTCTTCTCTGTACCTCGTTCTGCACTGTGACAAGAAATTGCAGAACCTGGAGGAAACATGGGGAGAGCATGCAGAACCCAGACACACAGAGTGGAGGGTGGGAGATTTAAACCCCCAACCCTGAGTGTCAAACTAAACCTTGATAGGCCATTGCTGCTGGTGTCACAGCTGAAAACAGGCAGTTTAAGCAAAGCTTGTTGTCCTTGCCCCCCAAGTATGTATGTGTGCGATGGTTACGGGATATCAAACTTGCGGCTACTACTGCGGTTATATGCTCCGCTGTTGGAGATGGAGGTGTGTATCACTCAACAATTTAACTTATACTATAACAATAACACAAGAGACAATATGAAGTGGACTTGTAAACATTTTCCTTAGCCCTGTGCCAAATTTTAACATTATACCTTAATCTGGATAGTTAAAGTTTTATTTTCATAAATGTAACAAACGCAGCAGTGAGTCAAAGCCCTTATATTGTTACTCTTACTAAACTATTATTACTAATACTTTATATTGATAATACTGCTACTACAAGAATACAAGATGGAATAGCATAAAACTTTGCAATATATGTTGCAGGAGGCAATGATTTTAGATAAGCAGAATAAAATTTCAAATCAGTCACTTATTTATATGTTTATATACTTGTTTATTCTACTTTTTTTGTATTTTGGGTCATTCACAACATTATTTGTATGTCTCCTCAAAAAATGTTCAAGAAATATACACCCCCCCTTCATGCCAAATTGTGCTTTACTAACCCACGTAAGGGGGAGAAAAATGTTTGAAGTCTCTCCTGAGCCTTTTCTCAGTCACCCAAGAAAAAGAGAAAACAGCGAGAGAGCAGTGAGGGACCTCCGGAATACTCCGTAATTTATTTGTGAATGGAAGAGCTTCTGTAGTACAGATGTGATACTAATCATTTTAAAACCTTGTCGCAAGGAGCTGCTGTTAAAGCAGAAGCTGCAGTTAGCAATGTCTCCTTGCTCTGTGCTTACAAAGCTCATGGCAGATATTTCTGGAATGTGATTTTTTTCAAATTATTTTTGCAAGTTCATGTCTGAATAAGTGAAAAAAAATACTAATTATGTTTTTATTTTTCAAATAAAACAGTTTCAAATAAAAATGAAAAAAAAGAAATGTTCTTTCTTACATTTTGACTAGGAACCCTCCACGAAGCCATGGTACTTTATAGATAACTGTGGCAATATACCTCATGTAATGGTTCCACTCAACTGAAAGACACCATTAATGGATAAATAACAATCGATCGATCAAATACGCTGAGAACTATTCAACATTGTTTTTTTTTTTCTTTCAAAGTCAAGTTGATATGTTCCAGCTTTGACTAGATGACAGTGTCGTCTTCTTCCCTGCAGCTGAGACGTTATTGCAGAAAGTAAACAATTTGAAGTCCTCCGGCGCTTGTACTTTTTTTTTTTTTTTTTTGCTTGGACCAGTGGCTGAATGTCAATCAGAGTCACTTATTTCTTAAAGCAGCCAAATGAAAACAGTGTTAACACCTTTTCCTGGCAAGGAAAAGAAGGAATGCTCAAACCTCTGATTCCAGGCTAGACACCCTGCTCCAGGGTTTTGGCACACGAGGATTGGCACCTCTGCCCGTGACGTGCCTCCTGTCTCTGCTGTGAGGTGCTATCAGTGCGGGGTCCTCCCGACCCCTCCCGCTGTCCCTGTACACTCTGTACATATTGTCCTGATACGCTATCTGCCCAGGTACCAGGGAGGTATCTTCAGGGCAGTGACCCATGCAAGGGAAGAGGTTGCACATCTCCATGGAGTGTTCACAGGTCGGGGCCGTTCCCTGCGCGAGGGGCCCCATGTAGACTGGCATGTCTCCATATGAGTCCAGGTAGGTGGAATAGTGTCTGTGCAGTACGGTGGAAGATCTCCGCAGAGCGGCTGCATTTTGGAGAATGGCCTCCCGATAAGATGGCAAGCGCGTGGACTGAGAGTGTTTCAGCCTCTGCCTCTTAAATGGGTGGCTGTGGGCTGGATGGAGGTAGGTGTGCTCAATTGGCACTGGGTAGCACAAGCCTTTCCCCATAGAGTTATAGTACCTTGCAGGTTTGCCTGCCACCCTTCGGGGAAAGAGGTCTGGCACGTCTACGCAAGTCGAGATGGGGGTGGCGGGCATCTCATCCAGCTGGTGAGCTCTATCGCTTCCCCAGGTGGCCTTGAGGAAAGACGGCCTGCGATTCACGCTCCGCCGCCCCAGTAGAGGTACGTCATCCTGTTCGTGCTCCGTGTACGATTTAACACAGGATTTGCAGCTGCCGCTGGTTCGTGGGAACTGACTGTTCACACAGGCTAAGGTAGCGGAAACATGGCCGTCCGTGAGGTGGTTCGCTCTCAGCTCTACAAGGCTGGCAGACCGCTCTTCGTAATCCTGCGTCCTCCTCGGCCTCGAAGACTCATCCAGGTAGCTGCGGGACCTCTTCTTGCGTCTTAGGCCGTCGGCGGGAGCCTTATGGATCATGGGCTCCCGGTGCTGCGGATAGACATCCGGCACCTGAAACTCTCTGTATGGGACGAATGATGAGCCGCGATGTTGGGGATCCGCAGCCAGCCCACTGCTTTGGTGGTGATTCAGCACAGGAGGAAGGGCATCCTTCATGATAACCCCAGGACTACTCAGGCTGGATACTGGCAGCATCCTGTCATAGAGGCGGCTACCCTGAATAGGAAACGTATAGTGCACAGGATGTGCCTGCGTCAGCACCCTCGGTCTCTCTAGCAACGTCTGACTGGTGCTTTCACCATAATGCATGGGGAATGTGGGAGCCAAAGTGCATTGTGGGAAAGAGGCGTGGTTCTCAGTGATGCTGGAGACGTACGGAAAGCGATTCGTCAGCATTTCTGTATGGGCCACCTGTGGAAGTCTGCCCTGGAGGCCACCCTTGATATCACCGTGTCGGCTCCAGTTCTCTATGGTCTTAGTGGCATTTTCTAGGGAATTCTCCACTTTAGTCGAGGAGACTATATCCTTAGCTGTCTGAAGCATCTTCAACATGTTGGCTTGGGCATAGTTGGTGGTGATGTCGGGGTTTGTGATGCTGGCTGACCGATCTGGATCCTCGACTCCACTGAAGCAGCTGTAAATGCCCTGAAAACAAACAAGAAGAGAGAGTGGACCATCGAGCCTGTGGCCATTTTTTGCTTTTATTCTACATTATGATATATTAGTCTGAATGTTAGGTTGTGATCTATTTAACTATTTACCATAATTATTTTCCCCTGTTGATTATAAGACAATTCTCACATGCTTAACTGCACTGTGCTGATTAATTAGGAGAAGAATACCATTATAACAATATTCACAATTATACAGTAAACTGTTAAAATGGAATTAAATTTGTCCTTCTGTCTTGCTCAATTGTTAATCACCCATTCTTTTGCTATTAATCTAATGAACCCGGAGGTGATTTAATCACTAATCATAGTGGATGGTAATTTGCCTAAAATGTCATGCTTTCCATTCTTTAAAAGTTTATGCTACAAGCAGGTTGACCGGCCCTTTATCAAGCCATCATTCTAGCTGCCCTGTTTTACTTGTAACTTGTGTTGTCTAATTTGCAACAATGTCATCACATTCTTCCATTGTTGTCTATACTTTATCAGATAGCTTTTATCAATACAGTGTCTTTCTAGTAAACAGTGCACTACACCTGCATTTATGTGCACCACACACTGTAAACACAAAAACCTCAATGCACGCCATCACACATTACCAACTCAATTACAGAAAATTAATTATAAAATGTTACAAAGAAACAAACTATATAAAAGACACATTTTCAAACGTTTACAGGTTATTGTAGAATGATTTGTGATGCATGCATGCAGCTAATTATAAGGATGAGGAGGAGAAATGCAAGAATTATCAGCACAGAAGTGTTACCCCATATCAAGTGAGAAGTTATGCTCAGGAACTTGCTGCCCCGTCTGGGCTTAGAGAGGGAGAGATGCGAGGCACCAGCAACATACCCTGCTGATGGCGAGCAGGAAGTCCAGCCGGTCTGACTTGCACACGGAGTGGCGCAACTTCCAGTATAGCAGGTGTTCCCAGGCAAACACCAGCAGGCTGAGGCCCATGGCCACCAGCAGCATGTAGAAGACCCCCGCCATGTTGTCGATGTCCAGCTTGGAGCTCATCACCTCGTTCTTCTCGTTCTGACAGATCCCCGACAGCCACACCGTCTGTAGCCTCTCGGTGTCACCTGCAGAAGACAAACTGCAGGTGAGAAACAGGAGGTTCATTGTCTGGCAACCGGTTATTAAACGTGCCGCTTGTCGGCTCTGAGCCGTAACTGGTCGGACGAACTGCCCGCCGCCATTCTTTGTTTACACTGATTTGCACCTGTCCGCTATAGAGAGGGCGCGACTGTTTTGTTCGATAAGTGATTTTATAACGCTGCATCACTGTGTTATTTCATACTGAACTGAACTTCATCCAGCTCCCAATCACTGACCCTAGACAGGGTTCCAGGGATGTTTCTGCATTTAGTCTGTGCTTGCAGGTTTGTTACTGCTGCACCCTTGTCACCATTTTTTAAAAAGAAGCCATTTTTTTTTCTATTAATAAGGAACAAAACGTTATTCTGTGGAATAATTGCTAGTAATAAAATAATATATTAATTCTGTACACAGCTCACTGAGCATACATGACTCTTTATGATGAGTTCTCTTTTGTTATGGCAATAATTTGATTGGTCCCTTGAACCATGCATCTGCTTCTTCATTTTATCAGGCTAACCCTCTTGCCCTGTAAGTTGCACTGGTTTTTGCTAATAAGGCTTCATTTTAATGCCATATCATTTTTCCTTCCCTATGCTATTGTAACTTTATCGTGACTTCATGTTGTTATTTTTTTGTCTAATTTTGTACATACATCCCACTGGACTGTATCTAAATCATCTGATAGGGCCGATGGAGAAAGGGATGGAGTTAAAATTTTGGGAGGGAAACAGAGGACAAGAAGGGAGTGTAGACTGGGAGAAAATGTGGAAGCTACGATAGCTGGTGGTTTATAATACCCTGGTGGTTTATTGACCCTGTGTTGCTTTTTCCTAATAAATACTGCTTTGTCTTTATAAGACGTCCAATGAAAAAAGCCTTTTGGTTATGATAACTGTGCTCTTCCTCTACTGATGTAATCAATGACTGTCAAAAAACCTAGAAACACGTATTTATTTTATTTTTACTGGGAAGGCCGTAAGCAAGACACTGAAACTGGAGCACAACTGCTGTGAGATCTATAAGACTGTCCAAGTCAGGACACCTCAAGAGTTTGCACAAGATTTGTAACTCCTGAAGAGCTGGGAGCATATTTAGAAGATCTCAGCATGTAGAGAACAAGGAATTAATTGTCAGATAAGTATGGTACCCTGGTGCTGATTTACCGTCTCCTAGGAACTGGAGTAAGGCCAGGTCAATGGGGCGCTTCCAGCGGGAATCCTTCTGCAGAGCGATGCCGTAGCCTGTCGTCGCAAACACCTTCCCACTGCCAATGGTGACCAGCTTGCAGCCCTCGTCTTTGCCAGCCATGTAGTTTAACACTGCTGCGTCATAGATGAAGGCATCTAGCTTGCTGCCAGAATATGAAATATGACAGGCAATCGGCGAAAGACGGAAAAGCCAACATTTTTTGTACACCTTCATGGCCAGTATCTCCTTTCTTGTCATTCTGATAATCAAAGCAAAAAGTGTGGTACACAAGCTGAAGGCTCTGATAGAAAGGCCCATCTTCAGCATCCGTGCTTTCGAAGCATGGTATTGAGAATGAAATTTACTGCTTTTTGTTTGTAAATTTAGGCCATTAGATGGATTTGTGTGTGTTGCCAAGCCCTTACCCTGATTTCAGACTGTGAAGTGCATCCTCCACTCCCCGCTGATTGTACTTGACCATGTGGGTGTGCATGTCTGGATAGTTGCTACGGATGTTCCTCTCCGTGCTTCCATTGGGCACCGTGCCAAAGCGAAATGGTGGGTAATGTTCCTGGGGCTTCTGGAACTGCAGAAAAAAAGATCAGGGGATCAACTGGCTTTGAATTTAGATGAACGCCAATCGAGAGAATCTGGGAATCTCACGTGGGAAGTTTACTGTGTAAGGTGTAATAACAGCACAAGACATTGAAATCTGAGTTTCTCAAATCTCACCTAAGGTTTTGATCTTTATTTACCATGAAGGATAATTTATTGGCCATATTGCTTTAACGCTTTTGAATTAATTAGGTATGCACATCAGAGCAGGAATTTCTATATAAATGTATGAAGAATTACCAGTTAATCCTGAATTCCCAGGGGTAAGGTTATGATATCCATTTTAAGCTTTCAGCAAATGGCAAGACATCTGTCTGGGGCATTCCTCAGTCAGGAGGTTTGGACAGCTCTGCTATTTGGAAAGCAGTTCTTACTAGAAAGCTTTTCTTATTGGGAAAACTATTCTTTTTCAACATCAAGACAATTTCATTTTCTACTCTCTTTGTTTCATTGTAACATATTATATCCCTGCAAAGGCTTTGTTAAATAGGTTTTGAACAACAAGCATATTCTGTAATGAAGTAGGTAATAATCTCCTCTGCATTAAATACTGAATTCGACTTGCACAGATCTAGTTGTCCAAAGTGGGTATTATTCTTTGAAACACACCACTTCCATCTTCTCTCTTGACAGTTAGATTCTATTAACTGGAAGATGAAAGTAACGTTTTCAATCATTTTAATGTTTCTCAAACCCTCAATGAATCTGTGAAGAATAGGTACTACTAATTACTTTTAACCACTTTCAAATGACTTTTGTAGCATTCTGAATTATTGACTTTCATCATATTTTTTATGTTTTATGGATTTCCAAAAATATGACAAAATCACTCCTACATTTGATAGGTAAGAGTTTAATAAAAGGTAAATTTAAGGAGCATTGAAAGTTACAGAGTAAAAAATAAATATTTCATCACAAAACCCATTTTCATAATTTATACTAGTGGTTCCCAAACAACATAAACGATCTGTTTTGCGTCATACAAAAGTTTCACAGACTGGGGCGGGGTGTCAGTGTATCAAACCCCTAATTTAGACTGTGACTTAGCTGACCTTGTGGAAGAAGTCTCAGTACAAATATTATATTCAGTGCTGGCACAATACTAAACATGGTACTATCCTATGACAACACACATTCTAGGTACTGTAAATAATAGGCAAACTATACACAACATTGAAATTCACAGCATTTATTTATATCAGTGTATTTAATTATTTAGGATTCCAAACAGCTACAACACTGACCAAGCTAAGTTGTGAGACGATGGATAGATGTCAGATAATTTATAATTATGGTCATATATAAAATATATTACAATTATTTGTTAATAAAAATCAAATCCACTTAGTCTGATTCAAAACAAGGTAAGGTCGAAATGAACAGCACAGATGAAAATACTGCACTGGTAAAACAACAGGACAGACAACATTCTCCTAAAACAATAATATTTCACAAGATCTGTATGTGGTTACTTGTCAGGCAAATCTGCTGACATGTGCCACACTTACCTTTTTGTCACTGAGCCCGGAGACTGTGTCAATGTACTGCTCCTGAATCATAAAAGCGGCCAGATTGGCTGTATAGCTGGCCAGGAAGATGACGGCGAAGAAGGCCCAGACCAACACCATGATCTTGCTGGTGGTGCCTTTGGGATTCTCGATGGGCACAGAGTTGTTGAAGACAATGCCCCACAGGAGCCAGACTGATTTCCCAATCGTGAAGGTGGGACCCCCTGGAGCTGATGTAGGAGAAAGGGAAGTTTTTATGGGTTGTAGATGGGAAAATGAGGCACTGCGTTATAGCACCTAGAATCTTCACCTGCAACACTTCAGCAAATGAACCATCACCCAAGCACTTGTCCTGAGCCAAGTCACTGTGGACCTGGATCCTATCACAGGCGGCACAGGTTACAAGGTATTGGTATATCCTGGATGGGATTCCAATTTATCTCAGAGCACAGAGACACATTCACACACTAGAACCACTTTATGGTCAACAATCAGCCAAACTGCATGCCTGTGGACTGCAGTAGGAACCCAGAAAACCTGGAAGAAACCTATGTGACAGGAAGAGAATCAAGACGCTTTTCTGGCATATGGTATAAGGAGACCATCCTGATTGAGCTAAATTTATTAACAAGGAAAACCTTTAAGACTGCCTGTGTCATTATCAGTTATTTTCGTAATGTTGTTCTAGGTTAACTCTTAAACCCCCACTTTCTGAAACACAGGGCTTACGCTCCCATATGACCACATTCCGGAAAGTTCCATGAGCTGTATGGAGCTGATTCCGCTCCTTTAGTCGGGGGCAGACCAAAAATAAGGCAAGTATAGGCAGCTGCCCGGGACCCCTACAAACTCGGGATCCCACGAAGACAGATTTTCCAGAAGATACATTTATGGACATAACATAGAATGATCATTCAAATTATAGAAAATGTTGCAAAGATACAAGACTAAAATTACATCTCCCGTGTTTCTGATATTGTCCCACTAGAGTGGTAGATAGGCATAGGATATCCTAGGCTACTAGGCACCCCACGCTTTGATTAGCATATTATTGATGTTCTACCATTTTTAATTCCATCTCATTTCTCTTAAGACTCCAAAAAGTAGCTCAAATGGTAGACGTGGGGGGGGGCCTACCCATGTCAGCCTAGGGGCCCAGAGAACTTAGTCCAGTCCTGCCTTAAGTCTGTGGACTTCAAGTTTACGGTTTAACGTTCGCTGTAATTGTAGAGCATTGTATAATTCTAAGAAATGTATTTAAATGTATTGAAATGTAAACACTCACTGTGTAACATAATTCCGGGTAGCATGGTGGCTCCCTTTGTAGCGCGGTTGCCTCACACCTCTGGGGTTTAAGGTTCAAATGACACCCCAACTGTATGTGTGGAGTTTGCTTGTGCTTCCCAGCTTGTGAGGGCTTCCTCACACAGTGGTTTTGTGTGTGCATGTCTCCCCATGATGGATTGGCATCCCTTTCAAACTTGCCTTATGCCCTGTGCATCCTTGGATAAGTTTCAGGTTATTGAAAGCTGGATGGATGACTGAATGAAAGCTGAATGAGGCTTATATAGATAACCCAATCAGCTAAAATTGCTCCGAACAATTAGTGTAGTACTCAGTATTAAGATGTGCCTGTGGGCTGTTCTACGAAGCAGGATTTCTCAGTTACTTGGATAACTTAAGCCAAATGTGAAAACTGTCCAATAGGAAGAGAGGTAAGAGACATTCCTGTTGAGCAATCCTTACATTTGGCTTAAGTTATCTGGCTAATAAAGAAATCCTGATTCATAGAATACCACCTGTTGTGTGTTTCACAAAACAAAATTTTACATTTAGCTGAATAATGTAAGTAAGAAGTTACCCATGCTCATATTGGACTATCATGTTTTGAGGTTTAATTTATCCAGGTAACTGAAATATCTTGCTGTGTGCAAAACCCCTTGCTCTCTACATAAGTGGATCATCAGTTTTTATCAGATGCAACCCCTTGTACCTGGATTTTTTTTCATAGGTACCAGTACCCTGCTCAAGGGTTCAACAACAGAAGTTCTACGAAGATTTAAACCAGTACCGTATGCTACCTCATTGAAGTATTATCTGTGTATTGTCTTAAACTTTCTGTCTTTCAGTTCAGGTCAGTTCAATTCAGTTCAACAGTTACAGTAGTAGCTGTAAATTTTAACTGGTGCAGTTTTACATACTTGTGTTGATAGAAGAAAAACAGCCAGTATAATAGATGTACCATGACAATCTGAGTCAAAGTGAAAATAAGAAAAGAAAACATCTATGAAACATAAAAATTGAACCTGAAAATAATAGCTATGTAGAATGAAATACATCCAAGCCAATCAGACCCTCTCAAGAAATATGATATTGATATTAAATGGATGTATTTATCGATTTTGCTGCTTTAATCAGTCAGAGCAAAAAAGGACAGCCTTCCCCATCCATCCATCCATAGTTATTGATATATATATTTTTGGGGGAAAACTGTTTTTATGGCCATACATTATTGAAAGTTAAAAAATTATGTAATAATAAATACCACCTCAAAAGCTCAAAAGCTAGTTTGTCTGTTACTACAGTAACATTATGACAGACTTCAAGGGACCTGGTAAAACAGTCCATTATATCCAAAGTCCCTTACATCCATAGTTGCTGTATGGCCAGAACACAACTACAGGACACCATTTACTCATGCCACACCCCAGCAGACAGACTTGTGGTACAGATTATTATATCGTATATGTAGTAATCCATCTTTACCTGATATTATTAATAATCCCGACTACATATCTGCCCTGGATATCACCGGCACGCCACACGCCTTGTAGGCAGAGCCTGCATGTTTGTTATAGCCGAACAAAACTACAGCTAAAAGCGGCGCTGGGGGCCAAATTGTTTATTCACTATAAGCAAAATTCTGCTATATGCGAGTCCACTATAACTGATGCTTTCTTTCTCCATGCTTGTAAAGGTGCGCGGCCGGGACCGGCAGACTTCGTCCGTTATAGACGATATTCCGTTATCAGCGAGTCCACTATAGCAGAATTTTACTGTACATATAAATAAATACATAAAATGAAATACAAAACAAGTCTCCACGGTGCCAGCATTTAAAAATTTGGCCTGTTATGGGTGAGGACAAAAAAAGCAAAGAGATTAATCACAGTCAAACTGGTGAAATGACAAGTGCTAATTAAAACCTGGGAAATGACCTTTTATATCAGAGCAGCTCCATTTATATCCCAGCTGATTCGCCTTGGTAATATACAGTACCTACTCTTTTTGTTTCCCTTAACACTAGAAAGACTGACTGGGTCTTTCTAGGTATATAATGCTGTAAAATACTAATTTCACCAGCAACTTCATTTGTGTTACCATGTTCTGTTCAAGAATTTTCAGATTTTTGTAAGAAGAACTTCAATGAGAAATAGCAGTGATTTTGTTTGATTTGGGTCAATTGACCCCGTCAGTCTTTCTAGTGTTAAAAGACCCAAATTCAGACAAATGGACAAACCAGAACTCACCCTTGGCGCTGACTAAGCTGCGGTTGTATCCGACGGGACTGAAAAATTCAAAGACGAACACAGTGACGGCCACGACGGTCAGGCACATGACGAACATCATGACCCACACCGCTGGACTGTACGGCTCTGAGGCACAGAAACAGAACCACAGGAGAAAGTAAGAGCTCCCTTATAACCACGATTAATCCGCAGTACCAGTCAGAATTTTGGACACACCTACCCATGGAATTATAAGTACTATTTTCTACATTTTGGAATAATTATAAAGATGTCAAACCTATAAAATAACATATATGTAATCATGCACTGACCAAAAAGGTATTAAATTAAAAAATAATTTATTTATTGGGGGTGGCAGGCAGCTCTGTCGGTTGGGACCCAGGAATTCCTGGGTCAGCAGAGGGATGTCACCATTGGGCCCCTGAGCAAGGGCCCTAAGCCCAGTCGCTCCAGGAACTGGCTGACCCTGCTGTCTCCATGCCAGTTTCATCAGGTGGCCTCCTGAGAAGCTTTTCCAGATGTCCCGAATCAGGTGCCACATAAATTCTGAACACTCACTGGTGGCTTTTCCTTCGCTCTCTTTAGGTCCGGTGACCAGGCCATGTAAATATGACAGCGGTTTGGCGCATCCAAATTTTTGACTGGCACTGTATTTATTTATGTATGTGCAGTCGACTTATTCAGAAACAGCTAAGTTGGCATCTCAGAAGTACTGCGATTACTCACCGAGAAAGGCCGAAGGGGACACGGTCCCGTTGCTCCTAGCCACCATCACGCTGATCCCTGTTTCCACGAACGGCACAGAGAAGTCAATAATTTCTGACCGCTCCTCATTAATGGTGAGGGACCCAATGGCCATGTCTGCGCGCTTATAAAAAACCTGCAGGGGGAGGAAGAGGGGCTGAACAGAAGTGGTACATATAGCTGCTATTTAACCCGCCACATGCTATGGCAATCAATGTAAACGATCTGCCGCCCAGTCCCTCTCCTTCTGTCAATAAAATCACAGAACATCTGGCCACCGGATCAGAGGTGCACCATCCCCGCCCCCCGCAACAGAAACTGCCACCATTCTTTCATTTCAACCAGGACAATGAGACACAATTTATGAAGTGCTGAAATCTGACAACCCCATAACTTTGCGGTTGCAGAGCAGATTAAAGAGATTCACACTAGTACTGCTGTTCCTGCATTACAGCCCTGTATTACTGTATAAGGTCATTTATCAAGGGCTGAGCATCATTTTGATTCTGGGAGAGTTCTTGTTGATGTTATTCTACATCTCCTTAAGCACTTATGAATACCTTCTTAAGCCATATTCAAAAATGCTTAAAAGGCATACAAAACAGACAAGTACTGCTTGTTTCCTCTCGCAGTGTACAGTGTGGACTTCCAGAACCAGGTTAACTGGATGTGCCTGTGACCACCAGTATATTTTTCAGCCCCACTCACTAGTTCTAACAGAATCTAATTCTATTTTGAACAATGTTTTCTTCCTACATGTTATAATAGGTAAAATGTTTTGCATACAACATTCCAGTGCCATGTACAACTCAGATTGGAATTACATTCATAATTTTATGCAAATGATTTCTTATTTATCAAGCTCAGTGTTCTAATAATATAATGAAGACATCAGAGCTGGACTAAATCACTAATGACCTGGATTCAAACTTGGATTCAACACTAGTGACCTGAATTCATAAATGAACCTGAGCACTGTGGTCTAGGATTCCGACCTGAACATGTACAATGAATCTGAGCACTGGGGGCGAGGATTCAGGCCTGAACATGAACAAGGAACCTGAGCACTGTGGTCTAGGATTCCAACCTGAACATAAACAATGAATCCGAGCACTGGACTGAGGATTCAGGCCTGAACATGAACAATGAACCTGAGCACTGGGGACAAGGATTCAGGCCTGAACATGAACAATGAACCTGAGCACTGGGGGCTAGGATTCAGGCCTAAAGATAAACAATGAATCTGAGCACTGGACTGAGGATTCAGGCCTGAACATGAACAATGAACCTGAGCACTGGCGTCTAGGATTCAGGCCTAAACATGAACAATGGACCTGAGCACTGGGGGCTACGATTCAGGCCTGAACATGAACAATGAACCTGAGCACTGGGGGCTACGATTCAGGCCTGAACATGAACAATGGACCTTTGCACAGTGGTAGGTGGCCTTGTGGATGCTAAATATGCAACTGAATCTCACTACAACTGCTAGGAATGAAAAAGTACATGAAATCTTTTTTTTGCTAGCATACTGTATATAAATAATATACTGTACATATATTCATTTATGCTCTTTCACTAGTCTGAAAATATTTCATTATTTTAGTTAAATGAACTGAGAGATGGGATCAAATTTTCTTTAGCTATTGGTTCAGTGCATTTTCATTTTTGTTTATATAATGACAATCCTAGAAAACCGAGTGAAAACATGAGATAATTAATTTGCGTGTAGATATTCATTGGAGGTAGATAAGCAATTCCAGGCCTTGTATACTAGAGGCGTGACCTGTGAAATGGACTTTCGTATTTGTTTTCCAGAATAAACCCAGATTAGTCTATGTTTTAATCCCATATTTCCATTTCATCCTAATTATGAAATTGTATTTTATTGATTCATACAGCTTTTGCTCAATATTCATTTCCCACTGTGAAAACAAAGGTATTTTTAGAGAATGGTTCACTGTATGAGCGCAATCTCGTTGTGGCATGATGAACAGGTGATGATTTAAACTGATTAAGCCGCTGGGAGCTAAAACACGAGATGTAACGGGAAGATTAAGGGGACTGATACGCAGCGGGAGACAAACGAGATAAACTCTCTCAATCTGTGATTTAAACGATTTCCCTTTGTGATTATTAATTAATTACGCATTAGTAATTAAGCATCATCTACAAGCCTGTCTTTCAGCTAACTGCTAACAGCCTTCTCGGTAATTTGCTGATAGGCTGTGAGTGGAGCACAAGCGGGAGATTTAGGTCACTGTACCTGCTCTAGCACTTCATCAAGTAAACCCAATGCTTTGTTTGCTGTAACTGACCCCCTGCATTTGCAGAGGATTATGGGAAATGATGCCCCAGTCTTGGCACTCTTGGAAAACTAACGTGACTACAGTAAAACCCGTGTAATCATCGTCAAATATTATTTAGCCAGACATTTGCTTTTTACTACACTCTGCAGGCTTGCTCAGAATACTTTCCAGGTCCATAAATTATTATTTATAATGCTTTTGTTTTGCATTGTTTATGGACAGTGAACACACAACTTGTTCATTGATTATGCTTTGCACCACTCTAACAATCTGTTTTCCTTCAGTTTACTTGCGTAACCCTTGGAATACGGACCAAAAAAAAACTTGTAACATTGTGAAACTTCAGCAGGGTTAACAGGTGTGTTCAATCAGCAGCTGCTTCTTTTCAGCGTATTTAATTGGTTCCCATTCAGTTAAATCAAGCAGTGATTGACAGAGCCCAATAATTCCCCTCACCAGCTCATTTCTCCCAGCATGACTAGTTTGTATTCATTCTATAAAAAGACTGCATGTCTAGACAAAACTCAATGACTTATCCAGTGGTAACTCCACCAAGATATAAATGTTATCCCTTGTAAAATCTGGACAGTAAAATCTACATTTAGGTCATGGCCTGAGTAACCGGTTTTTAAAGTTGCTACGTGAGTTGCAGACAGTAAATAGTATTAGGAGGACTTGGGAAAGGTGCAGAGGGCATTTGTTACCTCTCCAATCATTCCGTTCCAAATCCCACGGACCAGCTTTCCATGCTTTCCGTTGGTGACCAGGTACAGGTCATAGGAGAACTTAATGGTGCGGGAGAGTTTCTTCAGGATGTCTATACAGAAGCCCTTACAGCAGAGTTTAGTGTATGGTTCCGTGTGACCTGCAATCCTGTGACAAAAAAACAGGAAGTACAACTAAAACAGTGACTCTTCTAACACATATCTCTTAAAATATCCCCATCATACGTATTTTCTACACTTTTCCATACTTATTTTTATTTTGACCGTGCCTGTTTTTTAAGGCATACGTTTTATTCCATACATTCTGTCAGACGGATGTGAAGGATAGCATGAATTCTAGACAGGTGCTGAGGTACGGCCATTTGCAGGCATCGTCTCTGCTGACCTTCAGACATTTGGATCGTGGGAAGAATCCCCGAGCCACGAGAATGCCCACGATGCAAATATTTGCATCACGAAGATCCATCTTCCAGCCTCTAATCCCAAACAGGGTTACATGGGGGCCAGTAGCTTATCCTTGGTAGCACAAAGCACAAGGCAGGGGTATACCCTGGATGAGGCGTCAATCATAGGGCACCCATACGCTCACACATACAGTACATACTATGTGCAACTGAGAGACTCCCTGCACTCTAAATGCCGGCCTTTGATCTGCAGGAGGAAACTCGCACAAAACGAGCATTCATGTAAGACACCTGCATGAGACACTGAACCACTTTGTTGTCCTATGGAAATATGTACATCCATCCGTCCATCCATCTATCTTCTTATCAGATCTGGGTCACAAGGGGTCCTGGAGCCTATCCCAGGCTGCCCAGGGCACAGGGCTGCGGTTCACTCTGGACGGGACCGTTCCATCACAGGGTATTCACATTGCAGTATGTAATTATATACTGGGAACACATGTAGACTACAGTGTAGAAGTACAAATAGCAATTCAGCCACTTACAGTGGTGAGATATAGTTTTGGTGGGATATCTGTTACTGTATGTTATTGGCAACAGGATTACATGAATGTCTTAATGTTCTACCCCAATGACACTGTGGCACACCATGTTGGCTGATGTCATTTTTCATGTTAATCAATGCCTTCCAATGATGTTTAACTTGCTTCCAATCGCCAGCAAATCACATGGAACGGTGTTTACATCAACAATAGAAACCTGCTGTAAAAGATGTTTTCTAGCTGCATGACAACGTGAAATTAAATCAGAGCCATATTGAAAGCAAATAGTATTACCATGTTGTTTCTTATGCATTGTTTTTAATACCTTCCATTATTAATGGTAATATTCTGAATATTATTATTTTTGATGCATTTTGTAATACTTTAATAATAAGTCATGTCACTGCACAACCTTGAACAAATCATAATGATGCATTAATCTTATCCTTACCTTCGGGTCATAAAATAAAAAAAAACATCATATTTCATTTTTTTCACAGACATATTGTATAAATGCACACGGGATAATAATGACATTCCATTCCAGCCATTATCATATACACCTATTTAACATTTTTGCACCATGCAGTCATTTTTATCTTCAGTTTTAAGCAGGAAATTAGAATGCAATTATACAGTACACTGTACAATGTGCATTATTAAATTGAAATTGACTGTCTGCTCCTTTATGACTTATTACACACTAGTGGTATAATTAAATTCAGTATCTGATGTCTTGTGGATTCTGGAGGTATTTGTGCATCAGAGCTGAAGTTGGATAGAGCTGTTATTATATAGGCATTTGATCTTTCACCTCTTTGCTGTCGATGATGCTTCAGGGCACAGTATACTGGATGAAAATAGTTCATGCCTCGAATAAGCAGCGACATTAATCTCTCCTGAGATGATACAAGACACAGTTATTTCTTTTATATTCCATGTGAGCAAAGAACAACCAGAGCAGAAGGTCAAGTACGCAACACAATGCTGGATGTATTCATGGGGCACTGTTCTAAATAATAAATAAGGGAATATGCAGAGCTTGCTTCAAGTTAGCTTCAGAAACGTGCCACTTTTGTGTCGTTGGTTTAGCTTCCATTTAGCCGATAGCAAAGTCAGGGAAGTAACACATGCTGTTTGCGAACCTACTATTCCTGTTCTACCCGTAACCCTAAGTGCAGCTCGTTTAATGACCTTGAACAGCATGCAACACCATCTACTTAGCTAAGTAACAGGTGCCTAAGTACTTGATTGCATTTACATAAAAGTTAAGTAACTCCCTACTTCCTTAATTAGATTCTCTAAGCCGATTTCGATGACATCAAGTGTGCTGCAGTCATTTGGAGGAAGCGGTGATGCACGGTGGGTCTACGCACATCCCTGCTTTCCCGGCCTGGCCTAGGCAGCACGCTATCCTCGTGGTGCTAATGCTTTAACGGCGAGATGGCCAAGCAGCCCGGACATAAAGACAGGGGCCCGATGAGCGCCTGCGTACGAGCCGGGGCGCGCTGGAGCGAAACGCAAAAGATAATAATAATGCATCACCCCGGCAGACCTTCTGTCTAATGAAGTGTGCTGTCAGCGTGAGGCGGGGTGAGCTAACGTGCAGCAGAGGCTGCGGCGGCGGCGGCGGTGCAGTGAGGCTGCAACAAAGGGAAACAAATTAACTGTTGGGAGAGATGAGAGTTTCCTGGTGAAACCAGCGGAGACGTAAAGTAAACAAGAGGGTCCCCCGTCGCCTCAGCTTACCAGCTGTTGAGTCCCAGCACGGTGGAGTCTATGAATCGCAGCTAACTTATTTAATCAGTCGGCTAGCTTCTGTGCGCGACAGTGTGTGTGTCAGTGTGTGAATGTGAGTCTGAGTAAAACTTCGGCTCAGAAGTTTTGGCCAATATTTTTAGAGAGGAAGAAATCTGCCGTCCTTTCATCTGTCCATCGATCCATCCATCCTTCTGTGTATCCAGTATCCATCCATGCTGGGGTAGGCTGTTACACGACATGCAGTACTTCATATACAAAATTTTATCACCTCATACACTTAATATGTGATTATACCAATTTAGCAGCACAGACCCCAGCCACTCACTTCCTGTAACTGCTGATCAGTTTCTCACAGCATTATGAAGGTTTGAGATCTTACCCTCTACAAAGAATGGCTTCAGCTTGCCACAATTTGCCATCATCATTGTGAATTTTTTCAGAGGTGGAAATTTCAGGCCCATAAGGTACAAATCCATGCCATGGTTTTGTAGCAACCAGCCAGTTGGGTACTCTGTGACTGGGATTCTTTAAGCTCACCTGGTCGGTTGAAACAAAACCTTGGACTGGATTAGTGCTTTCTGGATCTAAACTTTGCACCTCTGGAATTTTCAGTGCAGCTTTATTCTTTCTAGTATGGTCCATATTATTGTCATACCGGCCCACTCCGCTGCATGCAGGGCAGAATCCATGACAATAAAGATGGCACCTCTTCTATGTCCCAAAACCATGACTTTCCACCACCATTATTCACTATTTGCATGAGGTTCTTAGTGTGGGCTATAGTATTTTGTTAGTAGGGTCCCTTTGTGACTGAAAAAAAAAAAATCATTATATGTAGCATATTGTAACAGAATTCTTAGGAATCAAATTGGAAAACCAAATATTCAAATTCTCTACAGTGAGCATTTTGAATTAAAGCTGGCATTCAGTCCACGTTTGTCAACGGTGTCTCTAACTGTGGTACCATGGACAGTGACCATGGCAGAGATCAGAGGATCTTAGACATCCCTGGGCATGTTTGATGTCTTTCAGGACTTCCGACTCGTGGAGACATTCAGGCTGGACCAACATTCCTGTGAAGATTCCCCTGCAGTTTTTTGATGGCCAGTCTATGACTCCAAAAAGGCCATCCGTGACTGTAGTTAATTAAAATGCTTTACCAAGCCCCAATTTCACTTCCTAAAGGCTAGAGTATATGAGCCATGGGATTAATTAAATGTTTCTGTTCTTGCTGAAACCTATTAGCAATGGGACACAGCTGCCGGAAGACAGCTGTCATTGTGCAGTTGATACACAACGGTTATCGATCAAGGTGTCTCCATGAGCCATGGCTCCTATGGCTGGGAAATGGTCTCCCATTATTTCAGTTATTCATGAGGGCTCCCCCCCCATCCATATTTTAAATGTGCCGAGCAGCCGTACGCAGTTTTGTTCCTGGTTTTATGGTAGCTGCTGTTGCTCGATGTTCCCGGAAGACCAGGGAGCAGATGTGGTGACACTTCGGATTCCCATGGGAGGAAAAAAATCTGCTTTCATTACAGCTGCTCCTCTAGCTGTAATGAACTTCCATGGTCAAAGTGCGCCATCTCAACTAGGCACAACGGGGATTTAAAGAGAAGCCGGAATGTGTGCGGCGCTCAAGGACTTGCAGAAGCATCCTGTATATCGACTGTTGCTCATTTGCAACATGAAATTTGCACTTTTCTGCATGCGTTGCGGCATTCATTATAACATTGGAAAGCAAATTATTTCCCACCATAAGGACCTATAAGTCATAGCGCAACTGTGCAATATCCATTACCTAAATGGTATTGATAATTGTGCAATATCATTGCTCTGTATTCAGCATCCACTACTCACTGCTCATGATCATTATTACTGTGTAATATCTAAATAACGTGTGATAACCCACACTGCATATCACATTATATATTCATGTACTTTAAAACCCTATTTAGCTATTTATTCTTCCATATGTATAGAGCGCTGTAGAACTTTTTGCACTATTTGTTTATTGTTTGCATTGAAGGAGCTGCTCTTAATCTCATTATACATGTGTGTAGCGACAATAAAAGGCATTCAATTAAAAAAAAGAAACAAAAACAAAGCTGGCATGACAATGAGGTAATTATGTTTCTTAACACTTGCGCTGGATTAAAAATTCGCTCAGTTTAGAACATGACACAAAGGCCATAATGTGTCTCCTACTTGTTTATAGAAATTCTTATGCATTTTATATATATATGTGCATTTATTGGTTTAGTTGAGTGCACATTTTATTTTAAATCAACACCTTAGCTATGCATCTGTAATAAAATGTCCCCTGTCTGATGCCCTGTGCTTCCAGGGACAGGCTCTGGGCTCAGCACGACCTTGTACTGCATAAGCAGTAATGGAAGACAGATGGAAGGAAGTGAGGAAAGAAGAAATTCACTTCAGCACCTATGAAAAATCTCCCGTAAACGCCTAGAGATATAGTGTTAATTCTGTACAGGTTCAGAACTTACGTGCTATATGGTCAAGCTCCCCTCATTTTGTTCACTAATGAATCTCATTATTAGTCAAACAATTTTATGTACTGGAACAGCCTGGCTCTCCCATGTGGGGATAATAGATATCTTATCAGGCTAGACATAAATCTTCTTAAATGGCAATCAATGTGCGATTGGACTTAACAATGCACTATACGTGTCTTGCGTAATTGATATGCCAGCATGAGAAATGTATAGGCGTGACTGCTAGTAGACATCATGGTTTCAAATTAATTCCTAATTATTCGGTTTGCTTTATTGCAGTGGATGTGATGTACTAGCCATGTGCAATGAGCAGAAAGAGGACCATGTGACAGACATTGATTCCCTATAAGAATTTAATGCAGCTTGTGAAGAAGACAAGAAGGCAGTCTCAAGACCCCTCTTGTCTGTTTGGATAACTGATGTTAGATTTCCATCACCACTAACAGGCAGAGTAACACATCTTAGGAGACATCCAGCCGTCTTCCCTATGCTTTGTAGTGTCAAACCAATACAGCTGCTTACATAAACACAGAATATAAAGGCCTTGTATAAAGCAGCTTTACAAGGCAGGTCTTTTCTCACCTGCATTAAACACGGATCAAGGTCTAACACGAATGTACAGAACAGCTTTACTGACGTGAATTTAATGAGATTAAATATCCATTTTGAATACCCCTGTGAACACTGAGTAGTTGCTATAATGACAATCTTTCACCTTCCTTGTCATTGGTCCCTTTTCCAAATGGTGTCTCATGACATAACTATTCAGGAAATTAGATCACCCTTCCTGTCTTCCAGTAAACAAGGGATACAGGTAAAAAGGTTGCAGTCGGCGATGGCAGACTCACACTTCGGTCTTGTTGGCCTGACGGCGGCATGGCACTGTGTTGCGCACGCAGGTGCCGGTGTCGGGGTCCACGTTCTCGACGATGACGAAGGGCCGCTCTTCCAGGGTGGCCACTGTCAGGTGCCGGTTGTCAGACAAGGGCTCCTGGAAGTTGCCATAGCGTGGCCAGACAGGGTACCGCATCTGGAGAATGCCCCTTTCAAGGCTCCCTACCTTATGGCGTTAAAAGAAAAAAATATATATGAAAGGCAGCACAAAGGCCCTATTATAAGGCACGCATCAAATACCTATAGTTAAGCAACAAGAACTACGAAGAAAGAAGGGAGAGGTTTAGAAATAGCAGTAGTAACAAAGATAATAGGCCATTTCCTAATGAGGCAAGGCTACAAACTTCATAATCTATTTCTACACTCACCTGCGGAGAAGCCGATACAACGTGAAGCAGACTTTACACCTGAGCCCCTGCTGGACTTTGTAAAAGGAAGGAGCGAGTAAGTAAGCTGTCAATGACAATGTGCCAAAGAAAAGGATTTGCTCCTATCTGCTAGAAGACAAAACTTATATCTACTGCTGTCAAGTCTGCGCCGCAGCGGGCTGAGTCACATCGCCCTGTAATCCGGAGAGCGTTCAGCTTCCTGTGCAGGAGAGCGCAAAGGCCCTTGTGGGACTGTGTGAGAAGGGCCTTCGCAAAGGGGAACCCAGACAGATGCTGCCGTCAGGCCACCGTTGCTGCTGCCGCTGGTGTGCTTTCGGCTGCCTTAAATGGATTCCTCTTTTATGTCGGTGAAAACTGCCTCGCGAGAGGTAATATTGTGTTGGCGAGACCACATGCAGGTAGATATTCCTGGAGATTTCTCTCTTGTAAATAGTGACAGATGGTAATTAAGACAGATAAAGCACTGCGATGTATATTTCTCTGTAGCATTGTGTCATCTGACTTGGGTTCATTTAATATCTCCTGAACCAGATCAATTTCAACTTGTTTTCTTGTATTTGCTTGTAAACAGCCAAAAAGCCAACATGAAGGTAAGAACCAAGAACCAAAGCTTCACCTCCCTCTCATCTACTGACCTCCTCATCCCAGAACAACCTTCTAGATACAGTAATATCATGCACTCTTTTGCCTGTCAAACCAAATTTCAAGTTATATAGTTGACTACTCATGACCTTTCAAGTACCTTT
The DNA here is from genome assembly GCA_019775895.2 of Stomatorhinus ivindoensis. NCBI lineage: Eukaryota > Metazoa > Chordata > Actinopteri > Osteoglossiformes > Mormyridae > Stomatorhinus > Stomatorhinus ivindoensis. The sequence continues at coordinate 10,929,819 of JABFEB020000092.1, read as the reverse complement.
CAGCTGCTATAGGCTATAGGTTGCCATTAAACCACTATTTCACATTCAAATTTCATTTGGTTAGGTAATAGTACATTTATTATCTGTTAATCTGCCAGTTAAAATTAATTTACTGCCTAAAGGTTTCTTCATCTGGAAGAGATCTCAACCTGTTCCTCACGTACTTAAGGTCACTGCCTTTTCGTGTGGGATGTCAGCGCTCTCCCCATGAGGAGAGTAGCTACACTAAGGTCAGAAACCTATAAGAAACCTACATTTGGCGACCTTACCACTGGAGAGTGAACATGAGAAGCTTTGCTGTATATGAACTTCGGCTGATGTCACAGAAATTGAGGTCAGAGCGAGGGAAAGAAATAGCTCGGCATAATAAAGAGCAGCGTATCAATGCTAATGGTCTCACCAAGCAAGCTTGACCTATTGATTTAACTGCTAATGTTACCTTCAGTCCATGATAAATTTAGTTGTACTTCTGTCCACAAGTCATCCCCAGTACAGATTCCACTGTAATTTTCTCATATTTCAATCTGATAAATGGCAAAAGCATTCCATTATCACATTCAGAAATTATAAATGTTTCTGATACCATGCATTATTTGTGGAAAAACAATGTTTAGTTTGATTTTATTACTCATTGTACACAGAACAGGAACAAATTGCCTCATTGAACTGATAACTAAGCATTTAAGCTACTAAAATTAAGATGCACATTTAAACAACATACCAAACAACCTGCTAGCACAGTTTCTCAACTGAAAAGTTAAAGTGCTGTCAGAAGTTCTAATACTTTGATAAAATGGCAGGACTGCATTACAAAAATCGTTCTGAGCTCACTTTTGATTATTCTGTTGGGCAGAAAATACAGGAACCCTCAGCAATTGCTCTTCCTGCATTTGCCTCACAAATACACTTCCCATTACATCCATCCATCTTCTAACCAATGTTCCAGTACAAGGTCAGAGAATGAGGGCCTGGACTCTGTCCCAAGTAGCATAAGGCACAAAGTGGGTATACTCCCTGGACAAGATGACCATTCATCACAGAGTACACACCATAAACAATTCAGAGATGCCAATTCACCCAACTGCAAGTCTTTAGACCAGTGTTTCCCAATCTGGTCCTTTGGAAACCATAGTAGTCCACATTTTTGTTCCCTGGAGCTGGGAAGGAGCAAAAATGTGAACTGTCTGGCAGGGAGCTTGGAGGGAGCAAAAGTGTGGACTGTCTGGCAGGGAGCTGGGAAGGAGCAAAAATGTGAACTGTCTGGCAGGGAGCTTGGAGGGAGCAAAAGTGTGGATTGTCTGGCAGGGAGCTGGGAAGGAGCAAAAATGTGAACTGTCTGGCAGGGAGCTTGGAGGGAGCAAAAGTGTGGATTGTCTGGCAGGGAGCTTGGAGGGAGCAAAAGTGTGGATTGTCTGGCAGGG
>JABFEB020000092.1:10907738-10919923 GCA_019775895.2 Stomatorhinus ivindoensis | reverse complement strand
CCCCCCCCCCCCCCCCCCCCCCCCCCCCCCCCCCCCCCCCCCCCCCCCCCCCCCCCCCCCCCGGGTTTAATATTGTATCTGTTTGCAAGTCTATGAAGCTCTATCACAAAGCAGAATTCTACAACATGCAACTGATTCAGCGCTAACATTGATTGATTTGAGTGGAAGAAGCACAAACTTACCATTCATTTAGTTTGGTTATTCATTTGTCCATATTTTCATTTATTTTTAATGACGTCTAAAATTGTTGACTATTATGACAGAAGGGCTGTGGCACATCTATTAACTTCGGCCAGAACTACAGTTTGTACAGAGTGACAGCTAGTTTTGGAGAGGAGGTGGAACCTGAAAGCTAAAAATAATTCTGCATTCATAATTTATTAAGGAATCAAATTGAAATGCAAAATATCCAAAATCCAATTTAATCAATTAGCTGAACAATAATTTCAACATCCTCCCCTGATAGCTGTAATAGCATTTAGTTCAATTCAAATAAGATAAGGAGCGATATCTTTCACAATAACTCTAGCATACTATCATTTTCTACTTGTACCATGATATTTTCAAAAACCTATTCACCAGAAAACAAACAGTAAATAGATCTTGCCTTTATAGTTTTTAATGGACAGGCCTTTATACTTCTGAATGTCGTCACATTTCATCTATTTACATAAAAATTTCTATGAATAAACTTACATCATAAGTTTATTATGAGCAAAATCCTGGAAGATGCTAATGTTATTCCGCCCATATTCATCAGGCCACTTAATATAACAAGGTATTACTTTAAGAATCCATACATTTGGGCGTCCTTACCTTGTCCCACTGTCGCTCTCTGTCCAAAGTAATGATCACCATGGATGGGTTGGTAAGGTGGCCGTCTGGGTTGAAGGACAAATCGCGGTGTTCCCATGTGACATTCAACATGTGCCTGTTAGAGAGCAATAGCAGTTGGCATATTTTAATTTCAGCAAAAAATAAATGCCCAAAATTCTTCATTTTTAAGTCTTGGATTTTCTGCAAATATTACCATTATTAGCATATGTAAAATGCCCAGAGCCCACCTCATGAAATAAAGATAAAAACTATATATGTATCGTGGCCCCGATTTACTAATTTGTTCCCTTGTTTTAGGCAAATCGTGGGCAGATTTTATTAATTTGTTCCCACTATATATTAAAACGTGAGCACATGTTACTAAATAGCCTGCTTATTGCTTAATGCAGTACTTTCATTTAGGCCACTAGACATAGGCTGGTATGAGCAGAGATATTTTAATTTTAAGGTTGGAATAAAGTGGCCATCCGTTGTCCGTATTGCACAGAATCATCCATTGAAAAATAAAATGTTGGGGACCATTTTGAACCAATATGGAGCATGATTTGTCTTGTACTGTATTTGCGGTTTGACCACTCCCACCCAAATTTTATTGTGCCGCCCCACTCGGCATATTTTATCGTGAGGTAAGTCCCATATTTCCTCAGACTGGAAGCGGCAAATCTAGGTTGGAATGACCTACAATCACATTGCGGAGGCACTTATGTGCTTGAGAGCCAGGCCGCTTTACCGAACTCGTTCTCGTTCCCTCGTTTTAGATAAATCAATTTGTTCCCTCATTTAGGTGAAAACGCAGCCATGTTTAATAAATTCGTTCCCACAATATATTATAAAGTGGCCACGATATATATCATATATATCATCTTTAACGTAATGTCATGAGCAGTTCTCTGCAAAATCCACTTCAATTAAATCCTTTGAATTATTTAAAGATAAGCTACTCCGCACTTTCTATGTGTTGTGAGTGGAGGACGCACCGACGCTTGGTAAAGCATTACACTATATGTGAAACATCACGCCATAGCGGCATGTTCTACTCATTCCTCGTACTTAGACTGCAGATGGCGAAGCCTTTCATTTCCTGCCCATGTGTCTCTCGAAAGCATAATCACCCCAAAGCTTAAGGATGTGATTAAAACATTGTCTGTAATGATGGTAGAAGCCCCCTTGTGAAAAGACTATTTAACCTGTTAATCTGTGTAATCTTATTAGCAGATGGAATGACTGGCAGAATCCAAGTGTATTTTAGAAAAAAAGTGTTTTATCAACATCATCAGTATACAGAAAGCTTCAAAGGAATTCCACTTGGATGAACAATACTCAGTTTCGTAATCATCAGCAGGAGGGAAAACTCTGATGTTTGTGAGAATGTGCTCTAAATAAAGAAAGTAAATATTAATAAGTGTAACAAGTGTTTCTTAAAATGGACATCTCATTTCCAATCATAATAGCAGCAGTTCAGTTCTGGTCACTCTCAAATTAAATGTACATGTAACTTGACATGATACACAGAGCAGATGCTCAACAACTACTAATGCCATTAGTGCGACAGTTGGCTTTTTACAGGGCATAAATCAGGGGCATCCATGACTCATCAGGTCACCTGACCTGTACCTCTTTAGGCTCTAGGTAGGAACCAAATTACCAATGGAAACACATATTAGCACAGGGGAACTGCGTCCTCTGAGGCGTCAGGTGACCACTGAACCACTTTATCACCCATATCCCATTACTTGTGACTTCTTTATCAAAAATCTCAGTTTATCTTCGGTCATGATAGCCTTTAACTGGATACCACAGTAAACAATCAGCGGCTCTGAAAGTAAACATAGCTATAGTGTAGTTATCAAAATTAGATAACAACTAACTAATTTAATACTAGGGATAGATTTTATTCTTCCCTATGATACTTCAATAAACAAAAGGCTTTCACTGCCAAATATATTGCCTAGTAAATTATTTGTTAGTGAAAATGCCTGAAAGACATAAAGGTTAATGTAATATGCTGTTTTTCCAGACCAAATATGGTTTTAAAACAGATATCCAGCAAAAAATGGTGTAAGTAGTTTTTAAAAACAATATAATCTAACAATTCAGTTCCTGGAGCCCTGAAGTCCATGATCAGTTATCTGACCACCACCAATAATAATCAACCTCAAGCCTTCAGATGCAATTGAGCTTGACTAGTATTTCCTGTTTTTCTTGGCACAGAGATAACTCTTTGAAATTAGGCCTCATATGACAAGGTACCACTTTTTCCTTTTCTTGTGTATTGACAAAGGGAGGTTAAAGAGTTTCCAAGGACACCGGAACATTGCCTTACTGGCCATCAATAGATGCATTGCTTTGGCTACTAAAACAGTCATTTCAATAAGGCTGACAGAGTTTTATGTCAGCTATTTGTATAAACAGATTAATAACCTTTGCAGTGACGCGTCACAGTAGTAGCACTGCAGTATGAGCAGAAAATACTTAGGCAACACTCATAAAATAAAATGATATCATCTAAAATATCGTACACCATTATGATGTAATGAAATTTTACATTTATTTATACCGTTTGGGCAAAAGGTTTTTATCCTCAATTTTTACCTTTGAAGGTACAATTGCTTGTCACTTGGGCTGTACCCTCAAGGGTCTGCCAATTGTACCCTAGCTGTAGGTAAATGTACATTTTGTCTAATTGAAGGTATAGAAATGGACCCTAAGGAACATTTTTGTACCAATGGGGGTACATAAATTTTGTTTGTACCTTGGCATACAAAGCAGTAGCCCTGTGCAGATTAGACTAGATAAACTTTATTGAGCCCAGGGGGAAATCCTTATAATTACAGAGAAAAAAAATCTGAATGTACTTCATTAAAGGTAAGACTATAATGCTATAGTGCTATAGACTTTTTCTAGGAAAGCTTCTGTGCTTCAGCCCGCATGGCCTACCTGAACAAGGTGTTGTTGCTTGCAGGATGCATAGGACTGTGACAGTCACTGTAGCCCTCGGGTACAAACCCCTGGTGTCTACGGAAGCTCTGTACACCGTTCACCACGATGGCCACCCCATCCCGCACACGTTGCCGCAGACTCTTCTTCCAGCCATCCGTGGTGATGCTTATGAGTCCGACGGGAAAGCTTTGCGGGGGGACGAGGTCAGGGTTTCCCACAGCCAGGCTGGGGACGATCCATATGTATCCGGGCCCCACTAGCCCCGCCTCAGTTGCCATGGCGAAGAGGTAGTCCGCTTCCTCATGGGAGCAGTAGACCAACAAGACCTGGGCGTCGACCTGCTGCAGCATCCGGCGCGTACGGATGTCATTGGCGGCCTCCGACATCTCGAAGCTCAGCACATCTTGCAGTTCCCACAGGAAGTAGCTGGTGTCCGTGAAGGAGCGGATGTAGTCTACAAAGGTCTCGTACCCGGGATAGAGGCTGGTGATCACTACAAAGTTGCGCCAGTCGTATTCCTCCATCACCTTGAACATCCCGTTGATCTGTTGCTCTATGGATGACCCAAGCTGCAGGAACGCCGAGCCCTCGCCCTGCAGGAGACAAAAGGATAACAAAACAGCATGATATCAAATGTTAGAAACCACAGGGTGAAGAGTGCACTACGCAGGACTAATAGTGGGAGCATTTTCAGACTTCAAATGATGTTTAAGGAGTTACGTGCAAAACATCCAAAAATGAAATGTAATGACCGCTTGGATGCAGGTCAGATTTGTCCACAGTGATATAACGTGTACTCTTTCCACTAATTTGGAATTTCCATAATTGGATCATGTCTGCCTTTAAGTTCCAGACAGCAGCTTAAATATCCCTAGTCCATCATTATAAATGTATAATATAATCAGAAAAATTGGACTAGAACTACCTGTATTTAAACACACCAATTTGCATATTAATGACAAGCCCATTAATGATTGTCATTGATTATATCACGTTTTGTGCTTAGCCAGTTACCACACGTCTGCTACTGCTATCCTGTGAGGCCTAACTGCTCTAATGTGCTACTTCACTCAGAAAAGCAGTTTGGCGGCACACTTATGTAAAGACATCTTCCACAGTTTTGTGGTCTTCCCTTTTGTTAAAAGAGAAAAAAAAACATCTAAAAATATATGACTTGAAACCTGTATGTGCTACACAATTCATTGTGCTGCATTTGTCAGCTTAGCTAAGTCTGAATGGATCCCACTGCATCCTTATTCAGTCATGTGGGGACCATAGGCTGCCGCATGACCCACACTTTGAAGAGAAACCCTTCTGGCTTCCAGATTGCTCCAAAACACTATAAGTGCTCCTAGGACATATATATGCATACAGTGTATCTGCATATTACGCGGTCAACTGGTTCCACAGCCCACTGCGATACTCCAAAGCCGCATATGTTCCAGCCCCCCTATATAAAAGTTCTGATTTACTTTGCATATACACCTACTTCCAACCTGTTATATACTATAAATCAAGCACAGATTACAGAACTGTACCTATACAATGTAGATTCTATGTAAAACCACTACAGTAGTTGTTATAATGGTACCAGGGTACTCTGGTTTCCCCCTTCAGTCCAAAAACAAATGTTTAGAGAAAATGGATGGCAATAGCTTCTAACTACACATGGAGTACTCAATCAAACAAAATCTTGGTGTAGATTTTAACTTTCTGGACCAAATCTGACAGGCAGCACGTCCAGAGGTCCCCCTTGGATGTGATCTTGTCACTAGACACACACTTACAGTGATTTACTATGGGCAATTTAAAAAATGCTAATTAGTCTAACTGCATGTCTTTGGAATCCTTGATGTAACTGGTGTACCCTAAGAAAACCTGTTCAACACGGGAAGAACACGCTAACTGAACACGTACAGAGAGGAGGTGGGATTCTGCTCCCCGTGCTGAAGGTGTGAGGTCATAGTCCAACTCACTGAGCCAATGCGCTGCATATAAATTAACATATAAATTATGTCAAACTTCATTTTTGCCATCAAATTTATGCAATATATTACAGCTACACTTATTTTGGAGTTTGCATGGTAAATGACTAATATCCTGCATTTCTCATTGCAGAATTTCTGTTTGCAAATCAAGCATACATTGCAATCCAACTCGATGATCCGATGCGTTGACACATGCAGAGGCCAAGCTTGACATAAAACTTCATGTGTTATCAACCAAGCTGGGTAGAAACAAAAAAATAAACTGAAAATGTTTCATCGAGTCTTAAAATATCAAATAGAAACCACAGCAGTGCTGGCAGTACCTTCATTAAACTATGGACCCCAAACAAATAAGCCAGATGGTCATAAGAAATTTCTGATAGAAAACATCTATAATCACACTCCCCTTTGCTTGCAGTATGAAATATATCTGGAACACTTTCTAATTTGTTACTGGAAAAGTGTACAAAGCTCCTGAATCTCCTTGTGTGTCACTCATGGCGTCAGGTAAAAAATGTATTATACTTCAACAGCTTTAAAAATGTCAAGTAATGAAGGTGAAATCTTTGCAAAAAATATACACTTCTTGTTTCTTTTAACCTTGAAGTGTGTGAAACAGAAAGATCCGGCTCCAGTGCACAGCGACAAACCGCAACTGATTCTATCTGTTTTATTACTTATCATCTCAGTTGCACTTTGGAATGATCGCTGTTTTCCCCATTTTTCTTTGTTGTAATTCCACAGAATAGACATGACTTATATGGGAAAAAAATGTATAAAAACTGTAAATAATAATTAACATTTTGCCATGAAGTTGTACTACAGAGCAGTGAAAGGGAAGTAATGTTTTCTTATGACTAATTTGAATATGGTTTCACTCCACATTCTATTTTTGTGATTTAAATTAGTCATCTTAAATTTAGAGATGCTGAGAGAACTGGGATGCAAAGCGTCTGGAGAAAAAGGCTGGTTTTCTACAAACGAGACATCTGCTTTTCGCAAAACAAATCATTCCCGTGGGCTTTGACTTTGGGCTACAGTGACCCAAAGAGAGAGGAGATGGACTGTAAGGTCCTCCCAGCCTATCTGCTAAGCTGCATGCGTCGTGCCTGCTCTGGCCCCACACTATACATCACCTGCAATAACACCGCCACATTTAATACTGCCTCCAACAATGGAATAATTAATCACCTTTACTCCCATCCTATCAGCTGCACCACTACAAATGGACTGCAAACACGCTTTGCTCTTTCGCAAATGACAGGTGAGGCATTATCAAGTGGCCTGTGTTTTAATCAATTCTTATTTTTTTATTTTGTCAAGTGCTTGATCTCCTCCTGACCTTGGGAGGCTAAAAACAATGTATAGACAGAATGTCTACACCCCCTCCTTCGGAACTCAAACCTCGACTACAGTTCTAACAACAGATTTTGTTAAGCGGGAGACACTGGGGTAGAGTTTCGATGTCGTAATTATTCTAATTTCAAAGGACTATCGATTCTTCCTAACAATTTAGATCTAGAAATTTTTAAGTTAATGACTTTTTGGGCCACATGTTTCAGATGCAGAAATTCATCATTAGCTTCTACATATCTGTGTCTCAGATATCCTCTGTTGCAGTCATCAGAGTCGCGGGATTAGCCAAAAACACACACACACGTATATTCATATTTTTGAAGCACAACCAGATGAGCGCTGTACCTTAGCATTTTCTTAGGTTTCCATCATCTGATAAGGGAGATTTACTAGTATATTTGTTAAAAACAGAAATGGTCATTTTGAATCTGCTGGTTCAAGTACCAGGAAGAATATGCATTTTAAGATGGTCGACTGCATGCACATTAATAATCTGTTGCTCATTAAAATATGAGACAGCAGGACATCCAGTCCCAGACCCTGGCCAAGAGTCAATCGGGTGGAGCTCAGTAAATGATTTTCCTTCCTGAACATCCTGAATTTAATGCAATAAATGAAATTCAACAACAAAGTACATTTTGTCGTTAGTTGCCTACCAACACCAACCTGTCATCGGGTCGTGGATTCAACAGTAATCATTACGTCAGTGAAACTGCATATAGCATGATGGGATATTTACTGTAAACCATGCTTAGTTATTTTCATTGTCTCATCGTCCACATAACATTAAAGGTTCCAGCTGATTTTGGTGTTTCAAAGTTATCTATAGAAGCAAATACATAGATTCCCCCAGCTCTGTAGGTTCAGGGTTAGGCGTATTATATGAATACTTTTTATTCATATTTTTAAACACAATATCATTACAAGATTTTTTTTAATGAAGTTTCAATCTTAAAGTAAGTGGAACTAAATGAAATGATACAGTGGCTTAACAAAGAATCTGAGGAGAGCAATTTAAATATAAACAATTGCAACGGCAGAAAGAAGCCATAACACAACATGATTCAAGCGAGCGGGGGGTTTAACTCTCATAGAATCAAGCAGAAAAGCAGACAAGGTCCTAAACACAAAACAAAATGCCTCTTTAAGGCTAACTCTGCCTCGTGCATCTCTCCTCTCTCCTTGAATCTTGCCTGACTGCTCCTATTGAAAAGCATGACCAGGCAATTGGGCCAATGCAGGGCCAGCTGAGTTTCATTAACTGGGGTTCCTAAAGGCACAGACTGATCAATTGCGATGGCATTGTAGGTGCTTAGCAAAGCCCTTTCCACCTCATACTTCTTAGGACATAAACATTGGCCAGAAAGTACAGGATTTGGCAGGCCCCAGATTGTTCCGAATTTCTGAATAAAAACGCACAGTCATGTTGTTCCATTGCCTTTTGAATAAATAATCACTAGTCTGAATATAAGGAATAGGTTGGTTTACAGTACATGCTGGTTTTATTATACACAAGCAGTTATTTCTCTAATTAAGTCCGTTTAGTCACTGAGATAGCAGATGCCCTATATGACACCTGAATTTAGCTAAATACACAAAAAATAGATGCATATATTAGCCTTGAAACTCATTACATCAGATCAAGCTGTAAAAGCTCGCTATTCTACTACCATAAATATGCAGCATACTAATCCAATGTTCTTCATATTGCATAAGGTGCCAACTTCGGTTTTTGAAAGCCAATGTGCTGCACATATTGTACATATTGTATGCGCTGCAGGTTGCAGGTACCACGTTAGCTGTTAAATGGTCCTGAAATGTCATTATTCCAGGTGCGATTAGAAGTAAGAGCGTGTTCTGTAACTGCACTGAAATGTCAATATGCATGTACTGCAGCATTTATTTCTTGAAGTTTTTCAGTCAAGAGGCCAGATCGATATTTCTCTTGAAAATTAAATAAAAGAACCCCATTCCTGGTACCCTTGTATTCAGTCATATGGAACCTCATTCCGGGCAAAAATCACAAGCGTCTCAGAAAATGTATTTTTGGATCCCCTGGTATTTTTTTTTTAATCTCTAGGTCTTAGTCTGCAATGGTGGGAGTGGGGGGTGTTATGCAATGAAGGTTATGCAACTGGGGTGCTTGGACCAGGACAGCTGAGGTATGGTTGGAGTTTGGGTCACAAAAGACTCAAAGTCCAATAAAACTGACAAAAGCATACTGCCTGGCAGGACACCCAGGGAATAAGATGAGCTGGTATATATTTCTGGAAGAAGGTGAGTGTTGCCTTCAGTGTTTGAGCCCAAAATCTGGTGCCAGAGGGCCGACTGATTTGGTGTCGAATATGTTCCCCAAGTGCTCCACTATCAGAGGCGACCTAGTGAGAGTCGTGCGGACGACCATATAGCCAAACTTCTTATTCCTCTGCATTCAGTTGGGCTGGGGTACATGTTGCTATGCTGATACGAGGTGTGACGTGAAAAAGAAAACAACCCAAAAGGCCTCTGGTTCTAGTTATATGTCTCTCAGAATGGATGACTGGTTTCAGATCTTTAACAAAGTTTCATGGAAAAATGCTCTTTAGCGTCGTTTTTTCAGGGGTTTAGCTGTGCCTTAAAATAAGCCCAGTAATTGGGTGATTTGGAAGGAGAATGGAAAGGGCGAGAAGCTCTATCTCTGATTAGCCCTTATCATACTCTCACAAATAGCCCGGCTTGGGGGAAGCGAGTAGCTTCTGTTGCTTCTGTCTTCATCTCATTGCAATTAATTTAAACCTGTGGTCCTTCATCACTTTGCCTGTGCATGGCAAGCATGTGAAAGGATCCAGAGATCTTCAGCTGGGAAAACAGCTGTTCTTTAGTTCTGTATAAAAAAACATATTCATTACTTCAGTTGAAAGCAAGCGGCATTGTATCCTTTCATCTCAGAGCGTGTTTTATTCTCACCTGCCCCTTTGTGTCATGTGGTTGTGACTTACGTTTGATATGAGTCCGGACAAAAGAGGACAGGAGGTGAATATGACAGATGAATGAGATCCTAGTGATGCCTGGATTTGGACCCTGATTTTAATTGCTACTTTAAGTAATTTGCTTTGCATTATGGGAATTGAGCTACATCATCACCAGTCTGCTTCTCACCCTGTAATGGTTTTGCGTTACTTGCCTCTAACTACTTATCGATAGTTAATCACAGAACGACACGGTAGTACAAAAAACATGGCTCCAGGTGGAGAACAACGACAGGTGCTACCCTGCCTTTAGGCCATGCAAAGAGTGCGTGGTGTTTCCTGCACACATCCCATGGAGCAAGGCTGTCTACTGATATTAGGCTAAACCCCATGAACCAGAATCCTAGACCTGATCCTCAATCCACTGCGTTTCCTAAACAGGCACTTTCCAAGCCAAGATATCGAATTTCCATAATTGCCTATCCAGTGCACGGTCACCGTGGGACTGGAACTGATCCCATGATGGCACACTCTTATACCCTGGGCATGTTTGAATGCCTGTGGACTGTGCGAAGATTGCTGTCCCCAGAGGAAGCTCGCATGAGTACAGTACATGCAAACCTGAGGATGGTCATCAAACCCGCAAGTCTGAAGGTACAAGGCTGTAGTGTTGCTAATCGAGTCGCCAAACCACCATGCAGACCAGTCAAAAATAATGCTGTAAGAATATAGCACTATTAACGTAGCTGTGTGTTGCAAGCAACATCTACCCAGCAGTTACTAAATGAAGTATCAGGTGTATCGGAGAATGACACTGTTATATGTAAAACAACAAAAAATATGCAGACCCATGCTGCACTGTTGTTACATAATTTGCTACTTATGCCAAATTTAGGCTAATAAGATTTATTAAAGAAACTTGTTAATTACTGCGTCACATATGTGGGATACGGCAGCCCACCGCAGTGCTTCGACTCAGCGCATGTTGTTACTTGTCAGTTTTATTAATTTTTTTCTTTAATATGAAACATGACTTCCTCCTGGTACCTCCTGCCAGCAGACCTGCTTGCCCAAATGCAAAACGAAGTGAGTGAGTCCTGCATGGTGGAAAGGCATTGAGTAATCGGTGTGAAAACGAATTAGGGTGGCTGTTTGCTGCCTGACCAGAACTCCCCCAGTGGACTGTGACTGTAATTTACGTCCACTGACCCAGTCTACCCTTGAAGTATAATTTTCTAAGGCATGTTTGTCAGCCATTTTAATTATTGATTTATGTGCTGTCTTCTTACGGAACATTTTTGTGTGATGGGCAGTTGACAGTAAATGAACTTCGATTTTCATAAAAAAGAACACGAAATGTATATATTCCGTGTAAATACCACATATTGGGAACGGATGTTGGATTTTTGTTTTATCTTTCTATTTGATTTCATCTCAGTCAACCTATTTCTTAAACTCCCTGACAAATCCTAAAAATCTTGTTCCTTCTTTCCTCAAAGCCAAAATTTTAAATAAATCTTCACCTCCGTATTAAAAGATAATGTTAGCACGTTTAATTTTTGTCACCCACTTAAGGGCATTATCACACAAAGACTGGCATTCACAGCGAGAGGCCCCTGAATTCATACCCACTAAAACACTTGCATCGTCAGCGGGGCACCCTGACTGTGCGTCTCCATGTGCAAACTCACTGATCATTACACTCCTTTCTTTTTCTGCTTCAGAGTCCGTTAACATGCTCGGCACTCATTCCTCGTTTAAGACACCTGCCATGAGTTATCACAGTGAGCTTCTCAGACATGAGGAAGGCGAGAAGCCATTTGTCACCCCGGCATATAGAGACCATAAATATAATTTTTGCACTGGCCGCGGGCAGATGTGTTGAAGGGATCATGATGCGTTATCCTTCCAGCTCTCTTCGGCAAGGCATGTGTCAGAGCCTGCAGAAGGAGAGTGTGGTAGCCTTAATCAGGCAGAGCGCGAGATGGGCTGTCACCCAACTCCACGGCGGTCCTCTGCCAGCTCCTAATAAGAGCCTTGAGCAGCCTGCGTCTCCATCAGCGTGAAGACCCTCCCCCACCCTGCGCGCGCTCCCGCCGCCGCCATGCGTGGCTCA
>JABFEB020000092.1:10884635-10899721 GCA_019775895.2 Stomatorhinus ivindoensis | reverse complement strand
ACCTAATTCAATGCAGGCCATCACTAGCTGTTTGTCAGTATCTAATTCAATGCAGGCCATCACTAGCTGTTTGTCAGCACCTAATTCAATGCAGGCCATCACTAGCTGTTTGTCAGTATCTAATTCAATGCAGGCCATCACTAGCTGTTTGTCAGCACCTAATTCAATGCAGGCCATCACTAGCTGTTTGTCAGTACCTAATTCAATGCAGGCCATCACTCATTTCTTGTCACAACATATCCAAAGTGACATGTGTATCTAATTATTTATATTTTTGTTTGTTTATTATTTAAAGTACTTAAGAGTACAACTGCAAAGCTCCCCCAGACTCGAACCCAGTTATAAAATGGAGTAAAATTAAACAAATCAGCAGATGGCCAAGTGATTGATATTTCTTTTTGCTCATTTACTTTCGGATTTATTTTGTCACTCAGGCATGTGCTTCATCCTATGAGCAGCTTGCTTCCATTTCATTAGTTATTTTTCACTTAATATCTGGTCCCTAGTTTCCTACTGATCTCGACCATCAGAAGTTCTCCAGACACCCTTAGTTTCTGTATTGCTCTTCTTCTCTCTGCTTTATTTTATTTGTCTCCAGACCAGAAGGTCATTATGCACCTGTCACACTCTTGTCACCTTTCAGGACGCCCCCCACAAATCCCAGCTGAACCATGAAGTTTGCCGACTGCGAGGTGTGTGGTCAGGGCGAGACTTCAGGTGATTTTATAAATCCAGCACCTGACTGCCTTTCCGAGCTCTCGAATGAAACCTTCTTTTCTTCTTTTCCCTCCCCTTGATTCTTTGGTGGTCTCCTACCTGCTGTCTGACATTGCCTACACTTATAGTCTTCCAGGCATCTCGCTCTTCAGTTCCTGAACTCCCCTCTGTCCACCCCAGTCTTCATTATCCTAACCCTCTTGTCTGTGCAACATGTGTTATCGCATCTGGATTCCATTACTTTTCTGAGAACGTCTCTGTCATGCCCTGTGGTACCTTCTAACATTATTTTAAGGTTGTCTTAGAATGGCATCCATAGGCAGGATTGGACTTGGGATACACAGCTTCTCTAAAAACCAATTAACATTATAAATTAATGCTACATAAAGGAAACCCCCTCCACCGGATACATTTTAATTATTAAAAAGTTCTGAACCTTAAACCCCCCCCCCCCTTCCTCTTTTTGCTATTTATATTGCGGTAAGGTAGGTCATCTCACAAGTCGTCTTAGAAATTCCCACCATGTATTCTAACTGATGTTTTGAATAATAAGGATTCCTGAATGTTGCAATGCATTATGGTTTTCCTGCTCATTCTTAACAAATCCGCATCTCAACAGTTGTTCACAGGATGGTTTGCAGGTTTGCAGTAAAGAGAGAAAAGTGATTATTGGAGAGTGATTATACTTTTGAAAAACAAGAGCCTTATTTGTCAGGCTTTCAGTACAGGGGCATTACTACGTTGGGTGTATGACGTGGTGGACTAAGTCTCTGTTCTTGTGGCCAGAAGGTCGCCAGTTTGAGCCTTGTCAGAATGATCACCTGTCCAAGGACCTTGGTTAAAGCCCTTAACCCTGAGCTCCCCAGGTGCCAAAGGAAACTACCCTTGGCTGTGACCCTAAAGCTTATTCTCATCTGAGTGGGTCTCTTGGGGTGCAGGATGGGGGAAGTAAAAGTGAGATATCTTTCTATGCTATATTATTCCTCACATTTCACTGGATGAGTTACCAAATATTATTGCTTCCAATGTAAGCTCACCAGTGTACCCATTATAAATGATGATGAGGTGGTGCACAGCTCCCGCGGCCAGCAGCAGTGCAGTGATACCGCTGTAGACCCCTTTAGCGCGGCCCCTAACCCCAACTCCCGTGAGTGCAGGATGCTGACTGACCTGCTGTCTGACCCCTTGCTTGTATGTCACTTTGAAAAAGCATCTGCTAATTTAATATCAGTTAATGATCTGTCAAGGAATCTTTTCAAGGGAAACAAAGCAATTTTGTGTGGACTCCTCAGGTGTGTCCACATCCATAATCAACTCTGCTTAATAGAACAGGCCAAATTATGCATATCAGCTTGTCGTTATTTGTCTACGTTCCCTTAATGTTAGCAGAATTATGTAACACATAATTAGATGGAAGCCTCGATGTCTGTCTATCCATAACTGCTTGCATAATTCATTTTCCAGCTACCTGGAGCTAATCATTTGAAGAGTTTGGTCAACTGTGGGTCACAGCACTGTGAACAGGACAACAGCCGGTCACAGTACAGTGCCACAGTCAGGGGGCAGCTTGCGCCTCGTCTGTCCTCAGATAGCATGGGAAGCAAATCACCTGGAGGAGACTCATACAAACAGAACAGGTTGTGCCAAGCTGAAGCCACAGTCCTGCCGCTGTGTGCTCACAAAGCTACGCTTTCAATGGCTGCACTGAAAGCACAGCTGGGAAAAAAGCAGTTCAAAGTTCACAGCGATGCTTTTACTTTGAATAACATTTCTTCTGGGAAGCACTAAAGTTTTTTTAGAGATGAATACCACCTGTGTAGTCTCACAGGCTGCTTTTAAACATTTTAAGAGTGATATTTGTAACCAGAGTACTGGACTCACCACAGGCAACATGAGCTCTGCCACTGAATGATTATGTCCCAAACCCTAAGTGTCTGGAATCCCAGGTAACACTAAGTGATGTGCAGTTATGTGGTAGATCAGGGCTGTACTGAGTCTTTTCAAGGGTCAGGTGCTCGACAGGGGAGGGGGGCAGGTGGTGGTGGTGGTGGTGGTGGTGGTGGGGGGGTTTAATGGTATATTCAGGGCCCCGAAAGCAGACTCCCACCCACCCACATATCAGTGTGGTAGAAGAATTTCAAATCAAAGACAAAACCTAAAATAATGCAGGAGCCCAATCTTTACTCACACATACTTACTCACACAATGTTACACAGGTTAGCGGTGTGCCCAATATAAACGGCATAAGAATTTCACATGAGGGATGGTGGTGCTTTTCTCTGTGAAAGTACATGATCCCAATGAGAAATGCATTTGACCACCATGGTGTGTAATAAAGGTAACAAATCGCAGAGCAGAGAGCTCTGATTGCTAAGAGAATGTATAAATTTTGCTTGGAGCAGAGCATCGATTTTTAAGCACCAGCTACAGGAGTAGAGTCATTTTCACCCCATTGGTCAAATTTACCCCTCCAGACAAATGTATTGAAGTGCACCAAAACATCAGAAAAAATCTATTAAATCTGAATCTGCTGTGTTAAACACCCCAGTGTTATCTCTCCACCATAAACTGGAGCAAATTCCCCAGGCCCCTATGTCGTCCTGCGATTTTGCATCATCTGGCAAGCTGTGCTGCCTGCTTTTGCGATTAAAACGATTAAATAAGGTCAAAATGAAAACCTTGAGATGGTACACGATCCTCTTCTACTGGAACATTTGATCTGATCGGTCACTGATCGGTACACTTTACCACATTTTTGTGTAATTAAATTGACACTGAGATACAGATGTAAAGGAGAAGGGAACGCAGTGGGCAATTTAATCTTCCCTCAGCTCATAAGGTATCATTTTAAAGTCCCTGGGTCTTCTCTGTTCAGTAGCCCATTGCCCTGAGTGGTAGGAACGTGAATCACTGTGAAGGAGACATTGGAATAAAAAAAAGTGTCACCATTTTTTAAATGATCTGAGTTGAATTATGTGAATGCATCCATTCTTCGGTGACTGTGCCCGATTTGAACGCGCCACTCCCACTCGCCACACATACGCTTGAGGTATAGATACGGGCGTTTTGGAACATGTATAGGAAGGACATCCTGAAATCTCACTGTAAGTAAACGCTACAAGGAAAATAACATTACAAATCGCAAAAAAAAATAAAATAAATAAAATTATGGATTTATTGCACGAGTCTGAAATATGATCTGGAGACTGGATTTCATTATGTTGCTCTGAATTCAAAGATGACTTATATACGCTAAAACTTAATTCCACAATCAGAAACGTGTCTGAGTTCTCCATGGATAACATGGGTGGTTCCAGCACTTGAAAAGGTTTAACTGTCCTTTTGTGGGTAACGGTTAGCAGCGTGAACATTGTCTGCCCCATTTATATGTACATAATAAAGTAATGTTCCCATACATATAGATTCTCTTCATCCTTCAGTCTCTCACAATGCTTCCACTTTCCTGGTCTTGCCGGTTGTTAAGAGAATGACTGTGTTATGTACAGCTGGCTTTGGGATTTGAACTTATGAACTGCCTCCCTTCCCCGCCATTGGTAGCATATAGTACAGGCATTTCCTATTTGCTTCTATTTGCTTGGTCCTTACAGAGTGCAGAGCTACCAACCATACAGTGAGACGGGTTTCATGAGATTGTCTCGTGGAGGCTGACCCCTGGCTGGATGATTGGCAGGGGTTGTCCGGGGTTGTTTTCATCATGCTGGGAAAGATGGGATCAGATTAAGACCCTCTGCGAGATCGAGCCGCTGCAGACGTGCGCCAGTGTCCTTCATCTGGGTGTCGGGGGCCTGTTTACTCAGCAGGCTGGGGCACAGTAACCAAACAAAAGGCAACTCGCTTGTGAGGAAGTGCTGAGTTTAACCGAGTAAACCTTACGCAAAAGTCACAGGAATTCTTCCATATTAAATAAAGCATTTAAACAATAATAAAAGATGTCGATGCGATTTTTCTTTAGAATTTAGAATAAAAATAAGGATTACTGACATACTCAAATATTACTCTTCATCAAAATTATAGCATAGAGAATGTGGTACAGAAATACTGTGTTATACTAAATGCAAGTGAAACGACATAATCAAAGCCAAAATAGCAATGATAATCAAACGATATTCTGTCCACATGAACAGAAGTTCGGTGAAGAAAAATTAATTTTAAATGCCTACCAAAGTTTTTTGTTTTATATTTCACTAAATAAAAAATAAATGACGGAAACTGCAAAAATGTCAGATATGAATTTACAAGTTACACCTTTTCCGTTGTACGCCTTGCATTTCATTCCATTTCACCTTTTAAAACTGGCATTTTTAGTCATGTGAATTTAGTGATCTTGTGACCCAGGAATTTTTTAAATATCGTAATATTTAGAAAAACACCCCTTTCCACTTCGAAACGAAAACTGACCTTGTACGATTCTGTATTTACAAGCTGTACATGCTATTCAAGACACGCCACTACACGTCATCCACCACATTCCCAGAGACTCATCATTACATATCATCCACCACATTCCCAGAGACTCATCATTACACATCATCCACCACATGCCCAGAGACACGTCATTACACGTTATCCACCACATTCCCATAGACTCATCATTACACATCATCCACCACTTTCCCAGAGACACGTCATTACACATCACCTTCCACATGCCCAGAGGCACGTCATCCACCACATTCCCAGAGACACATCATTACACGTCATCCACCACATTCCCAGAGACACGTAATTACACATCATCCATCACATTCCCAGAGACACGTAATTACACATCATCCACCACATTCCCAGATAGACAGCCTGAAACTCATGAGATGGCGCCAATTCTGTTATCGCTGTATTTTAAACATTTGTCTACATTTTGCATGCTTTTCCATAGTAATTCTGGGCTGGCCTGGTCTCAGACATCCTGCTTTTCCCCAAGCAGAGCATCTGTACATGCTATCTGAAGGGTATCTGAAGGGCGCCCGTGGGATCTAAATAAGCCCCCGCCACACCAGACTTCGGCATTTAGCCTTTGGAGCCAGCCTCAGGCTCCGTAAGAGGTGACGCTCTCGGAGAGCTGTGATCATGTGACTTCCATCTGTTGGCTACCGGCAGGCACTGAACAGTGCTATGATGGAACGAAGGTGCGCTTTATTCCCGTCCACTCATTCACACCGACGTGGCTGTCATGAGTCTAATTCAACACTGACATTTGCAGGACTCCTGCGAGTCTAAATTACATTATGAACATAGACATTTCCATTGACACAGAAATGATATTCCTGGCATTTAATTGGGATTGAAGTGACGGCAACTTCTTGGTAATGCTCCGGAGCACCTGTTTCCCAACCCCAGTTCTCAGAGACCCACAGATGGTCCACATTTTTGCTCCCTCCCAGCTCCCAACATAGAATATCTGTGGGTCTCAGAGGAAACACTGGCATCGGTTACAGTGCCGTTGTAACATTCTGAGTGCGGCAAGACCAAGTGCAATTTGACAACCATTGACCAGCTTCTACATCTTGCCCCTGATATCGTTTCATTGCTCTTTGGAAGAGCATGTAGGTCTATGCATGGGCCATAGGGGATGGGGAAAGGTGAGTGCAAAGGGATACTGATCCCCAATCAGGCGCTGGCCATCTAGAGGACTGAGCGATATGGCCTGTGAGGTGCATCCACTGCATACAGATCAGGGCCGAGCACAACACAGCACAGCGGCGCAGAAACGCTCTGACAGACGGTGGGGAAACATCAGAGCTCTCGCCTCATGGTTAAGAAGTGAGCCTTGAGGCCACTAAACAGCTGCTAATTATAGGATGAAAGGGCACTGCGAATTAAACCGCTGATCATCCGCACACTCTCTTCATCAGCACTGATCTCTTTTGCCATTTGTCTTTGCGCTATTTCGTCTTACTTATTGCTCATCAATGCTATTCACTTGCTGTTCTTGGGGTCGTTCTTGCTTGGAGCTGATATTGTTATTTCTTAGTGATTCTTCATTAATATCTCTTAACTGGCCGTGTGCAGGTGGTATGCGAGTGGGTGTCAGCACACGTGACAAGTACACAAACATGAACACGGGTTTGAATTCGTAGTTTCACCTGGGAGGAGGGCGCAGCCCTAAACAAAAGCACGCCTGCCCGCCCAGCGCATTTCCGCCATTATTTATGGGCAGCATAAATTCGCTGGGGGAGATTATGTGAATTTATATGCCCCTCCCCGACGAGGGCGGATTTATGGACCCACGTCTGTGACCTTGCTCCGTTTACTCTGGTTGCGAGCCGTCACTCTCTAGAGCCGCTTTCCATCGCAGCGTGTGTGCGCGCGCACGTCTGTCCCATCACAGTTTGCTCTCTTTTTCTCCCCCCCCAAGCCCCCTTCCCGTCTCTTCCGGCTGGATGCAAATGAAAGCTCGGCTCCCCAGATGCTCCAGCTCTTCGTCAGGCTGACCGGCACTGATTGGCAGCGAACAGACGGAGGAGCTGACAAGGTTCACCCTGAGCTGCAGCTCTGGAGGTCATTCCACATCTTTTTTTGTTTAATATTGAAAAAAAAAAGTCACCCAACACTATTTTTGTTGCACAAATGCTTGGGACTTAGCCAAAGACTTGCGTGTCCGTGTTACTGGGATAGTGAAGCGTATCTTTCCCGCTGCACGTCGCGCGCCTTGAGAATAATTGGCTCATTTTTTTGCCCTGGATGTTTGTCCTCTTCTGAACACCCTCATCACAGCTTCGTATGACTCCTCTAAGCACAGCGCCCCTGTGATCCCTTTCATCTCTGTGTATAGCACCCCTGTCAAATTTGGAGAAAAATATATTTAATCAATGTCAGTCTGATCTAGCGAAACATACACTTAAATAAGCTCCTACTTACACCAAAAGGGAATTGCTCAATTGTTGATTCATGACCACACATTTGGTGTCCTATTAGTTTCGGTCTTCTAATTATTATTTTTCTTATTTCCATCGGCCCCACAGGGGTACATCAGAGCACAGTGCTGCAACCCTTTTCATTTTTAGAACTGCTTGGCGCTGGGCTGCTTTTCCTTCTGATTTGATGGCCGGTCGGGCCCCCGTTTTTGTCAGGTGTCTGTCGTGAGCGGGGCAGGATGCGATAAAAAGCTTCAAAGCTACAGGGCTGTGGACTGTGTCGTTTTTGATGGTCTCTGTCCTGCCCTACCCCCCCCGCTCCCGCTCCGTACCCCAACGCTGTGGAAAACCTGGCAACTTTTTATGGGAATTATAGCTGTGCCCATTTAAAAACGTCGCCGTAATTGCCAGCCTGTCTTATTTCCCCTAGCAACCCCGGCGCAGCACGCTACTGAGTCACGCAACCTACAATGTAGCTTCTGCTGTACTTCTGCTCATGAAGGCTTTCCGTCAGACAGGAACAGATGGAGAGCCGTGTGGCCGCCGCTAACAGCCACACCTGTAGTCCGGGCATAATCTAATTGGTAAAATAGCCAGAACCAAAGCAGGTTTATTTTGAGGTTGGGTGGACTTCATGTGCCCCTACTGTGTGATGGACCAGTTCTAGGAGACTGGAGCCAGCATACTGGGATCAGTGCATCAGCTTCTACAGCCTCTACGTCACAGAGAGCCATGGAAGCGGTGAGCTGCCCCCCCCCCCCCACACACACACACACACACACGTTCACGTTTATATGTTCTGGACTGTCCATTCATTTCTATGGGGAAAATCCTACACAGTAACCAATCAAAATACCAAAACCAAAAAATATGGTCCCCACAATGTCAAAAGAACAGGTCTTTATCACATTGTGGGGACATTTGGTCCCTACAATGTAATATATACAGTACATAAAACACACACACATTTTCATTTAACACTTTGTGACCCTTGACTACATAGGGCTCCCAGTGTTACCACATATACTCATTAAATGGTTTATTAGATATACAGTACCTACCTGCTAATGCAAACAGCAAACATAAATCATCTGGTTACAACTGAATGTTTACAGCGTGCAAACAGAGTCGAGGTTCATTTACTGTGCAACTAAGCATTAGAACGCCTGCAACACCTAGTCTAGGCTATTCTGAATGTGGTGTGATTGTTGCTATCACACATGGTGGTTACAGCTTGATTACAGCCCAGAACCAGCCACACTCCTTGGGGTTTTACACACTACCTTGTCTAGAGTTTATGGAGACTGGTGCAATAAACAAACAAAATTTAGTCAATGACATTTCTGTTAATGAGAGGTCGGAAGATAATGGCCTCGCTCAACATAACAGGAAGACCACAAATATGAAAGTAACATCTCAGTGCAACAGTGGTGCAGAGAAAGGCTTCTCTGAATGCTTCATATGCGTACCCTTGAAATGATTCAGGAGGCTAAAGTAGATCCACCCTGGAACTAGCTAATGAATTGGCTACTGACTGTATCTATATCCTGCCTATTTTAAACTGAAGGCAGTTTACAGAGAAAGGAAATTTGGCAAAGTCATGCCATGATATTTTTTCTTACCTTAAAGTTTCACATAGGACAAGCAGGTATGGAAAATGGATGGATGGATGGATGGACATTTTTTCAAAGTTATGCAACAGACTTGTGCCATTGAAATGTGAACCTCTTTCTGATGTCTCCAGTTCACTAACCCCCATCTAAGAGAAATAGGGTAATTATAGGAAGCACATTTCAGACCACGGTTTACACGTCATGGTGCTGCCCCTGAATATGAAAAAAGGTGCAGCTCTAAAGATTTGGAAACAGTTGAAAAAGAGGATTGAGGATCCGTGGCGCACAGAAAGGTCTCGGGGGAGCTGTGGCTCTCCTTCTCGTCTCCCCATTGTTCGCCCGTCAGGTCGGACTGTCTGCCGTAGCTGCTGTCACACTCCAGGCGGCTGCCTCACATCCTCTAATAGCGACTCTCAGCCTCCTGCCCTTCTTTCCTGCCCCAAAATGAAACTGTTTCTCCAAAACCAAGAGGACCGTCCTCTCCAGAAAGAAAGCGTCTCAGCAAATGTCACTGATTCACTTTTGATTAATCTTTTTAAACACTCTTTCAATACAACAGTAAAATAGTTGATAGAAAAACTTCGTAATAATGATCTTACTTATGATTAATAATTAAATTACCATATATATTGTGCAATCAAATACCTGCTTCATAAACCTGTTAAAATTTGCCAGAAATTCCGGATCATTTCATGTCACACAACTATGTTTAATGTTTTTTTCCTTGATCTCACCAAGCAGTTGACCTGTTTACAAAACACGCGTCCCAACCCCGGTCAGTGGCCCTCGCCCTCTAAAATGCCATTATCTCCTCCTTTCCCCCGTTTGGCCCAGACTCACGCTGCGCGGCACACCTGCTACACAACTGTCG
Organism: Stomatorhinus ivindoensis; assembly: GCA_019775895.2. Lineage (NCBI taxonomy): Eukaryota > Metazoa > Chordata > Actinopteri > Osteoglossiformes > Mormyridae > Stomatorhinus > Stomatorhinus ivindoensis. The sequence goes on along the minus strand of JABFEB020000092.1, from coordinate 10,889,645 downwards.
TCTGGAATCGCAGCACCGGCTACGGGTCCTGAAATGCCGGGTCGGGGGGGCACTCCGCGCCAAACGCATGCAACAGGACTTTCTGGAGGGCGACCCGAACAAATCAGCAAAAGTAGCGATTTCCCCCCCAGGGCCCCGTGAATGCACAAAATACACGGTGACGGCCGACGTTTTCTTAGAGGACGCACCTGTTTGACCGCGGGGGACGGCATCAGACACAGAAAGAGTGAAGGTAATTCATTACCTGCTCTGGCAATCCGCATCCAGCCCCGGCAGCCGAGAGCTCATTCTCTGCTTGTCGCTTCCACAGTGGCTTTCCTTTTCTCCCTCTCTCTCCCCCCCCCCTCCTCTTTTTCTTCTCGGCACTTGTTTGAGTCTATTTCAGTATCGACAGAGGAACCCACGGCACCCGTGGCGTGCTTTCTGGCACTTTGGCAGAAGGTCACATTATCTCTTGCAGGGCGCACTGGAGTGGGTTAAAGCACTGGTGAAAGTGTGCAGGAAAGATGAAAAAATGGGGGGGAGAGTTAAAAGAGCAAGTGCCAGAAATCACAGGTTGGGGGGGGTATTGAAAGAGAAATTAAAAAAAAAAACAAGCGCAAAGAAGACGTCCATAAATTTCCTGCGCTTCTGAAGCCTTCGGAGGCAGCTGGGGAACTGAAGTTGCGACGTCCTTGGAGAGGTGCGAACACAAGTGGAAGAGTGGAGCAGAGTTGTGAGAGGCAGCTAGCCCGTGTGTTTAACAGAAAAGAGAGAGGGAGACATGGAGAGAGAGAGAGAGAGAGAGAGAGAAAGAGAGAGAGATAAATGGAGAGAATGAGAGAGAGAGAAAGAGCGAGAGTGAGAGAGAGAAAGAGAGAGAGAGAGTGAGAGAGAGAAAGAGAGAGAGAGAGTGAGAGAGAGAGAGAAAGAGAGAGAGAGTGAATGTATGCCGGAATGCCTCTCCACGCCAAGTCTAGACCAGCCCTTCACCTCCAATCAGCCGCTTCATTCGTTGCCTTTCTCTCATGTCCGTTGTTCAAACCAAAAGGAAACAGACACAAAAGAAAAAGTCATTGGAAGAAACCAAAGCTGGATTAGCTGGTTTGAAAGAAATGATACTAAGCAGACGTACAAAGTGGGTTAGCTCATCGTGGTACCCGACGCACAGATATCATCTCTGGCTCTGAAAGCCAAAATGGAAAAACTCTGCTACACTTGCATTTATTTTGAGTCAGTTATGAGTTTTTTGCCAGTTTTGTTTCTTCTCAAGAACCACACCGTTATTGCTCATTCAAAAAAAGTGGGGAAGCGTGCCGGGTGGCCGGTCCTACAGGTCTCTCCGCTGGCATTTGGCGTGACTGACCCAGACAGCCTCCCGTTTAATAAGGTTCGCTCCGCCAGATGCCAGATCTGCGGCTGGCAGTGCAGGCAAACAGATGGTGCAGGAGGCGGCGGACGGCCGTGGGTTGGCTCTCGGCGTTGCTGGAGGCCTTGTCACAGGGTCTACGGTGGAGCTCTGGGCTTCTGTTGCTGCAGACCCCCCAGTCTGGATGGAGGTGGATATGCCACCTCCTTATTTTCATTCCTTTCAACCCCCCCCCCCCCCCCCAGCCCCTGTCATAGTAAGGGATAGTGAGCCCTAATCATTATGTTGTTAGGATTGGATTCTCTCTCTCTTTCTCCACCTACCATGCCTCTCACCCGCCCCCCCACCCCCCATCCTTGCTTACTCCACCCTCTAATGCTCACTCTTTTTCCCTTCCCTCGTTTCCCGTCAGGTGTCTCCTCTCTGCCTGAGCAAGTTCTCCTCCACTATACTTGCACTTTAAAGGAGGGTGAGAAAAAAAATTGTGCCAGTACAGGTCTGCGTTTCCCACTAAAAACAGCGGGATGATGCTCCCCACGGCCCCGATGCTGCGCTTCGGGTTCACTGCGCCTCCATCCGTGGCTGAGCTCCTACAACAGGTTCCATCCCCTTCAACAGGTCTGCCTGGGACATCTCTGCTTGGAGCAGCATCGCCTCCCTGGCCGGGATCCCGTTCTCCTTTTCCGGGGCCCCCATACCACCTCGCTCCTCTCATCTCTCCCCTTCCTCCTCTGTCTCTCCTTTCGCTTCACGCTGTCACTCTCCTCCTCTGTCCTCTGTCTGCCTGTCAGTCGCTGTCCAAAAGACCCAAAGCAGCCTTTTACGTGTTTTTCTAACAGTATTAATAAGATGAGTGTATGTATCTAAAAATAAGATAGCAGTGCTACATTGAAATTACACATGTTTCATTTTTCAATATACTCCCCATCAATTACTTTTCCATCATCGATGCTGGCTGAGGCTAACCACGCAGGATAATCGCTGTTATTCACTTTCACACTTTGTTCCTGTTTTGTTCTTTGTAGTGGGGAGTTCTGACTCAGAATCACTGAAAAACAGTAGTGAGGTAAGAGCCTCATTCATATTTCAGGCCTTCCCTGACATTATATCCTTTCTGCTTTGCTGTTTTGCTCTTCAATCACATTCTGTTTAGTGCACATTGTGCAACGAAAATGCATTTACTATGTCATTCAGGAGTATCACTGTCTGTCCAGAGTTACTTAAACAGTTCACTTAATCGAATGTCTCTTCAAAAGAAAATCAATAACAGGCTGAGCCGCCTTGTTCTCCATTCGTACATGAAACCTTATCAGAAATAAAACCACAACATTTTCCAAACAGATCAGGTAATGAAATGGCCTTGTGGACACACTGTGAAGTGTAGACAGGTGTTTGAGGGCTAATATTTAGATCTGACTCACCAGAAATGATTAAGCTGATTAACAAATAATGTTGGAGGAGAGCCCAGGTTGCACTGATAAACAGTAACACAGCCGACTCTGGTGTAAATCCTGGCCTTTCTCCATGTTTCGAGCATCAACAGTTCAGCTCTCTGACTCACTCTTTTGCAAACTGTTTAAATCGACTAACCCTTTACTAAAGGCCATGCTTTTACTAATATATAAACACATTCATATTGCGTGATAATTCATTCATAAGGCAATATACACTTGGCTATAAATATTTGTAAAAAGGAATTACACATTATGACCATGTTAATTATGCATATATATATGATCTTTATAAATGATTGATTATTGATAATAAACATAATAATGCTATGCCTTTTTATAAATACGTATAGGCATGTTAATAATGCTTTATGAATGCATTATAATGTGTTATGGATGTGTTCATAAATTACTAAAAACACGGGCCTAATTGTTATTAAATTCACTGTCAGTTATCTTTTAGCTATACTTCACTGAATAGCACAATTCACATACATCAGGAAAATACAACACTGAATATTAATTTGGTTACTGTATATTTAGATATGGTTCATCACGTTGGCTTCATGCAACATCAGTCATCAGTGATGAAAATCTATAGAAGACCCAGGAGAAGTACATCCATGTAAAAATCCCAGACAACAGCCTGACAGTTTATGAGCAGAGGGGTTATGCCGACAATGCTTCACCCATTTAAGGAAAAAGCTAATAGAGAACATATATAACGAGCTTGCTGATCTTGTTTCCTCATCATTTCTATGGCTCAATTCTGTAGATCTACTTGATCTTTGTGTATCGTGTTTTCAAATATTTACACCCCCCCTCCATTGTCTCAAATGGTCCCACAATCAGCCATCATCACCACAACATCTCTCCCTCTCCCTGTACATTCCTGCAAACACTGAGAGCAGGCATCACATGACCCTCTGATGCACAGGCCGCCGGCAAGTGCATATTTGTCAAACTGTAAAAGTCACCTTCAGGTGCAATTCATGTTTACAATAAATAGACACCGTCCTTTCCAGTATGTTTACGTGACGATGGGTTTTTGGAGACAAACATTTCATAAATATCCTGTCACATTTACAGCACAGGTCTGAGATAAACGTTTGTTTCACAGTCAGGAGATTCACCGTAGATGCTACAGCTGCTCTGATGAGCTGCTACAGTCACTCCCGTTACATATCGCCCCCAAGGCATGGAGACACGCGCAGAGAGGCATCCCGGCTGCATTGCGTACAAATGGCTATTACTCTCAGTTTTGATCTATCTGCTCTGTGGCTGCTGTGGTGGACCAATAAGCCCTCGATAATGAGGAGCACCAGTGTTGGTTACAGCAGCCCATTAGATCATCAGCAAAAGCTCTAACTGATGGATAGGCATGTCAGATGTCTCCTACAGCTTTGTAAGTATCATTCCTTATTATTCCTTAATTCGGTTGATTGATGTCTCAGATCAGACTGGGGATTTTTGTAAGAAGTTACATGCTGGGTTCAATACTGGGGATTTCAGACTCGTCATGTTGGCCCACGAACAAGCTGCCTTTAAGGAAACATGTTAACAACCCATGTATTTAAGCCTGAAGAAACCAGGCAAGTTCTACATAAGGCAGTGAACACAAAGTGCTAATTCAGCACAATCATATAATACAGCACACTATATAGCACACTTGATAGTACACTATATAGCACACTTGATAGCACACTAGAGTAAAATCTTTGTGTTACACTAGGATTTCGTAGAAGATTTGCCGCCTTCCCCAACATGATATGTCCTTTCGCTATCTTTGAAAAAGTAACACCCTCTTTGTTACATGAACTTTGACTGGTTTGGTGACAATTTCTGGTAGACGAAACACCTTTGAAAGCAAGGACTTGCTCAGGACTCTCTCTCAGTCGTTGCTATTGATTATTTCCACACCTCCTGCTAAGGATAGATGACCTGAATATGTACCTGATAGGGCAAACGATCAATGCTGAGGAGGACAAGAGGAAATAAACATCCGCTGAGCCTGAATCTCACGTCGAGCACAGAGCGAGAAACCTGCAGGCGTTCTGTAATTCTTTCAAGGCATGCTGTACTCACTCTATAAAATGTCTCAAAAGGCAATCCCTGTGAGACTGAATTGTCTGTCAGGTTACATGATTTAAAAATAGTCCTACTGTATTCTAGTCAGGGAGAAGCTTAGATGAGGGCGTGGGAGCTGACTAG
>JABFEB020000092.1:10839412-10877444 GCA_019775895.2 Stomatorhinus ivindoensis | reverse complement strand
TTCGTCCTCGTTAGGTTTGGTATTTAGTCTGCGTCCCTGCACTACCTGTTAGATCTGTCATTGTAATGTCTTGTGGCGTAAACCCCGTGCGTTCTCCAATAAACCCCGTTTTCCCTGGAGATTCCTGCCTCTTTGCCTTGTTTACCCGACGCCGCTCGCATTCAGGCACGCTGTTCCCACGCAGCGTGACACTCAGCTGACGTTTACTTGCTCACTTGCTGTCGAGGTGCATTGACACCAAAAAGCAAGACAAGTAATGAGAGTTTTATAAAGCGATATTTCAGAAGCTATTCTGCGAAAATGTGTAATTTATATTGTATAGTGAGTGAGTTTCACTGGTTTTGAGAGCATAGTATATATTGTACTCTACAAGCCTAAGAAGATGGAAAGGCTTGGTGGACCACAATGCCAGTGAGTAAAATCAATACATTCAATGTTCTTTAGTGTAGCACATCATTAGCAGTATTGCCAGAGACATTTTGTCTTAGGTGCAATAAAAAAAGCTAAAACAAGGACTAATACTATGAGGATACGTCTACATACCTGAATAAATATATGATGTGATTATGAAAACAACAGAAATGGAAGCGCAAAAGGGTAACAGGAAGTTTTGTTGGGATATATTCAGCAACAATGTACATTCTGTAAGCCTCTTGTCCAGATATACATTATGGCCATAATTTCTGTTATACTAATTATTGATAATATATGCATCAGGTTTTTAATTATTGCAAAACTATATATATAGAATACAGGGAAACTTTTTTTTCATTTGGTAGTTTCATTTTAATTTCCTGTGATATCAGGACGCTTTAATAAACACACGGACATCTGCAAAAACATTCAGAATTATAGGGCGCCATTAAATATTCAGTTCTCATAATTGTAATAAGAGTAAACATTACCACTAATTTTCTGCAGCAATAAAACCATGATAATATTACTTGTCAGTCTTAAAAATAAAAAAATACAATTCCAAGATGACTCATGCTGGCCATTCAAGAGAGGAAATGAAACTTGTGGATCATAAAGGTACACAATTAGTACTGTCCTTTATCATTAATTCTGAAGAATAATCATTGTAATCATAGAATTTTTACTTACTATAATTATACAGAAACCACCCTTTCAATCTTCTTTTACTTATAAATAGTTATTCACATTGTAGAATCAAAAACAATGAATGTTCAGCAGCAGACTTCTCCATCTAAATGTACAGAAGTCCAAAGCTTGATTTGTTCTCGTCTGTTGTTTTCTGAAGGTTATTTTGTATCGCCTGTATGTGTGTCTCCACATGTTGGTTCATTAAAGCTTCCAGCTGCAGAAGAAAACACCTGTGGGATGAAATGAGATGAGCTTACAGCCACAGCACAAGGCGCAGAAATGTGGCCAGAGAGAGGCAGGCAGGAAGGATCTCCAACAAATGTGGATTATCTGCAACTGCGTGCAGAAAGGTGCAGACAGCCACTCACTTTCCTCACCTGGGATTTGCTGCAGGACCATTTTCTAAAGTAAATCATTTTCAACTGAACTTTGTTCAACCTTATTTTTCATTGGTTGTTTATCTGCGTGTCATCTTAATGCCATTTGTTTTACTGAACTAATTTCTGGGGCAGGTTGCACAAAACAACCTTATGTTAAGAGTTTCCTCAAAATAAAGTCACTTGCACCAAACGCTCTTTTGCTTATGGATACTTAAAATGTTCGCTTAAGTATTTAAGCATTTCTCTGATCTTGGTCTTATACTTAAGGGATCCCTCCAAGTTCCCTTAATGGTTGCACAAAAGACCATAACAACCAAAGTAAGCAAAAAAACACTTAAGGTACCTCTGACTGTATCTTAACTGCAACACGGCCAAGTTTATGGCGATAAATGAAGAAAATGACCGCATCCTGAGAAGAGTGTTCTGCGACTGGGAGTACCCAATGAATACAGTTAATGACAATCAATTGATTTTACTTGACCGACAGTCAATTTATGGTTTTATTTATTTGGCCTGTGACGATTAGAATTCATTATTAAATCTGGCTAGCAGATCAATCTTTCGATTTCACAGAACAGAAAACGACGTAACATTATCCCACTAATAAGTGCTGGCAAGAATCACTCTGGGTGAAATCCATCGGCAATATTACACAGAAGTACATAGGTTATGGAATGAATTTTCCCATGCAGAATTATGGAAACACATGTAAAAATGCATTTAATATAACGACAATAATTTTATTTCCTCAATTTTTCCTCCACTACTACCCTTTCCCGAGTACTTCCGCATTATCTTCCAAGTTGCCACCAGTGCTTGTCAACCTTTCAGTAAAATTTATTGCTATACATTCCTCTCACTTGTTCTTTGTTAAACGAGAAGTACCTAGTCATAATGAACTCAATACAGCAGGGGGAACAGCCTATATTTTCATCAGATAAGGATGCAGTAGGGACAAAATCTGGCTTTATAAATTGCATTTATATTCATCAAACAAATGACACGTTTAATTTACTCATTGTCATTAAATGCATATTTAAATCACGTTTTTGTTTTAGCTATCGTCACGTGTCACATCCCAACCATCCGCCTAACGAGCGGAGTACAATATCTAATCGACGGAAGCACTTCCACCTGGACAAGCGGCTTTAAAATGAGGCAACCTGCACTCCTTGGCACGAGGATTGTTGATCTCCTTGCGACATACTGAGCGTTTTTCTCTCTGACTTCTTTGCAGTCCTAGCCAAGCCTGCCCCACGTCTGGTGAACCCCCTCGGCTTGACTTCCCTGGCTTCTCTGGACTCTTGCTTCGGGCCCTGTTTATGCCTCCAGATCGCCCCCTCCAACTCTGTTTGCCTGGTTCAAAAATAGAGTCTCTTCTCCCGAAAGCCCCCGATCTCCCATGTGCTCTGTCCCGTGACAGAATACCTCGCCCAATGACATGTACCTGGTGGAAGTCTAGCAACAACTACAAGATGCCCTGGATCAGGTCAACCAGCTGAACGCACTGGTGGGACAGCTCCAGCAAGGTATCGCTGCAGTTGCTCCTCTACCAGTAACACCCCCCGTGCCTCTGCAGGAATTCCCAATAAATGCCAGGTATTCCTCATGCAGTGCGGATTGTACATTGAACATCACCCGGACATGTTTGTGGACGACCAAGGCCAGGTCCGCTTTGTTATTTCTCTCATTACCGGCAGAGCACACGACTGGGTGACTGCACTGTGGATGGAGAAGAGTCTGGTTTTGGACTCCACAACGGCCTGTCAGCAGACCTTCAGCACCATGTTTGACCACTCCGCTGTAGGAAAGAACCTAGGAGACCAGCTCCTGGACCTTCACCAGGGAAACAAGTTCGCTACGGACTTTGCCTTGGAGTTCCAGATCCTCGCCGCCAGGCTCAACTGGACAGCTTCATCCCTCCAGGTGCTCTATAGGAGTTGCAAGCCAAGTTGGCATGTCGAAGCAAACCAAGGGCATTTGATGACTATGTGCAGATTCAATTGCCTTGGATAACATGGTTCACGAGCGACGTCGGACCCACTTATATATGGAGGGTCCCCATGCACCGCCCACCCCAACTTCACTGAGGCGTAGCCCATACAGTTAGGTCGAGCCCCACTCACCCCAGTGGAGAGATAACAGCGGCTGCAGCAATAGCTGTGTCTGTACTGTGGTGACTTAATCCATGCAATTATCTAATCCATCAAGCCTTGCGGAGAATTTCATTGATCAAGGCTTGGGGACTCTCCACACTATCCCCCTGGAATCCCTAACCAAACCACTCCAGGTGCGTGGCGTGGATGGCTCCCCGCTTGCTACGGGTCACGTTCTCCACGAAACGTGCCCTATTACCTTGCAAGTAGGAGTGACCCACACACCGAGGAAATTCGGTTCCTGGTTCTCCACATCGTGAAATATGGGCTGATTCTTGGCCATCCCTGGCTACAGCAGCATAACCCTTGTATTGACTGGGGAAAGGGGGAGATCATAACCTAGTCATTGTCCTGCTTTACCCAATGCCTTTCTCTCCCCTGTTGAGGGTCCTCAGTCAAGAGCCCCCTTTCTGATAACTGCATCTGTATTCCTTGTAAGTATGCAGATTTCTCTGATATATTTAGCAGATCCCAGGCTTTTCAACAGCTACCTCACCAACCCACCGACTGCGCTATCGACTTGGAGGAGGGGCTACCCTGGCCCAAGGGATGTCTGTATGCCCTCTCTCGCCCCGAGGAAGAAGCCATGCAGACTTACATCAAAGAAGCACTTGCCCAAGGTATCATCCGCCTATTCACCTCCCCTATCTCCACTGGGTTCTTCTTTCTGAAGAAGGACAGGCAACCTGCATCGATTACCAGGGTCTGAATACCTCGCAAGTGACGAGAACCACTGCCCATGATCCCTTCCTCTCTGGAACAGCTGCGCTCTGCTCGGATCTTCACCAAGCTGGACCTACGGAGCACTTACAACTTGATCCACATTCGAGAAGGTGACGAGAGGAAAAACCTCCTTCATCACCACCACCAGTAGATTCGAATACCTGGTTATGCCTTTTTCCCCTTCACCGATCTGTTATTGTGTACTTTGATTATATCCTGGTGTATTCCTCCTTCTGTGACAGCCACAGCACTCATGTTTGACAGGTGCTGCAAGGCCTCTGTGAAAACCATCTGTACGTGAAAGGGGGAAAATGCGAGTTTCCTTTTTTTTCCCTTAAGTTTCTAGGGTATCAGACTCAACCCAGAAAAGAGGCAATGGATGAAGAAAAGGTAAGAGTGGTACGGGAATGGCTCAGACCAAAAACGGTAAAGGACCTCCAACATTTTATTGGTTTCTCCAACTTCTATCGACAGTTCGTCCAGGGGTTTAGCACCCTGGTAGCACCCTTGAGATCTCTGCTCCGAACGAAAGGAAAGCATTTGTTGTGGAGTCCCCAGGCTGAAACTGCGTGGACAATGCTGAAGACCCTGTTCTGCAGAGCTCCTGTCCTACACCAGCAAGACCCCAGTAAGTCTTTTATCATCAAAGTGGATGCTTCTGAAGTTAGGGTGGGTGCAGTGCTGTCCCAATGGTCCTCCAATGGTACGGTGCACCCCTGTGCCTGAGAGGCGGAATTTTGACGATGGGAACCGAGAACTGCTGGCTGTGAAAGAAGCCCTTGAGAAGTGGCACCACGGGCTGGAGGGAGCCCAGCACCCTTTCCAAGTGTTGACGGACCATCAGAACCTGGAGTTTCTGAAGACTGCCAAGCAAGTCAACCCCTGGCAAGCTACAGTAGGTGGGCTCTTTTCTTTACTTATACTGTAGGTGTCCTATAACCCGGGGTCCAGGTAATACAAAATCTGATGCATTATCCCAACAATTCCATCCTCTGACGACCTCTGAGAAACCCGCTCCCATTCTGCCATTCACCTGCTTTCTGAAACTGATTTCCTGGGTCCTGGACCACACTGTGCGGGATCTGCACCGGAATCATCCAGTGCCTGTGGAATGCCTGCCAGGTAAGCTCTTCATTCACGACACGCACCGTTAAGCCCTCATGCAGTGGATCCATACTTCCTTCAGTTCCGGCCACCCAGAGATCGCCACCACCACCCCCTTGATCGCTCGAAGCTACTGGTGGCCAAACTGGAGAGAGGAGAAATTTGTGCTTTCATGCTGAATGTGTGCCCAACACAAAGCGGATTGGCCTCTCCCTGCTGGTTTGTTCCAACCCTACTGCGCCCGTGGTCCCACATCACCCTCGACTTCGTAACTGATCTGCCCCAATCACAAGGCCACAAGGCCTTAACCATTGTCAATCATTTTTCCAGAATGTGATGACTTCTCCCATTGCCAAAATTGTCTTCCGCTACAGAACTCACCAAGCTCTTATTTACTTGGGTGTTCCGTTATTACAAAATCTCAGAGGACATAGTATCCGATAGAGGTCCACAGTTTACCTCCTGAGTCTTCCGCGCTTTCTGTAAGCTGTTTAATGTAGTTTGTCATCCAGCTATCACCCAGAGACTAATAAATGCACCCATCATGAGATCACCAAGATCCTCCAAAGTCTCTGCTCTGACTATCCGATGCAGTGGGCACGCTATCTCCCATGGGTAGAATACACCCACAACTGGGTTGACTTCTTTCCAAGATGTCTTAGGGTACCAGCCCCCCTTGTTTCCCTGGGACCCTGAGATCCAAGCTAATAGATGACAGTTCCTTTTGCCACGCCCTCACGAACAGAGCACAATAGCTAATCGGCGGAATCACTTCAGCCTGGACAAGCGATTATAAAAGGAGTCATCCCGCATTCCTCGGCGCGAGGTATTGTAGCTCTCTATGCGACATTCTGGGTGTTTTCTTTGCAGTCCTAGCCAAATTCTCCTGGGTTGGTCCCGTACCTCTCCGCTTCCCCGGCTTCACGGACGTCTTGCTTAGTACCCCGTTTATGCCTCTGGTTCGCCCCCTCCAACTGTGTTTCCCTGGTTCGAAAATAAAGTCTCTTCCCATGAAAGCCCCAATCTCCCACGTACTCTGTCCTGTGACACATGCAAAAAAACCTTCGTCAGCAGATATTCTTGTCAACATTTTTGACAACGAAATGAACACTGGAGGCGATAACAGGCATCACAAGCAGGTGTGAGAGCAAGCAAACAACCAGTCTCACTGGAAAGTTGTACGTTAAACGTTAAAGGTTTTGTGCGGTAAATCCCGTATGGTTTTTCCTTAACTAAGGAAGCCTTTTAAGGGATTTTGTGCAACACCCTTAAATAAACCCCTTAACTAAGGAGAAATTAAACCTTAAGTGTCATACTTAAGGGGAAAACTTAAGGTGTTTTGTGCAACCGGCTCCTGTTAAGACAGAGAGAGGGCATGCATAATTCGAGAGGTGGAGCCAGATCAGGGAACATGCCCCTACATAAGTGGTCTTCACCTCCGGTCTTGGAGAGCTACCTTCCCAGACCCCTGCCCCTACATACTATGCCTTTGCTCTTCATCATTAAGGGTATGGAGTTGATATTATTGTCACTGATATAAAGCAAAAAACAGGGAAAACTGGAAGTAATTGATGGTGGCATGTTGGTTAGTATTGCCGCATCACACCTCCAAGGTTGTGGGTTCTGATCCCAGCTTCAGATCTGTGCATTTTGTATGCACTCCCCATGTTCCTGTGGGGTTTCTCTCTGGATACTGCTTCCCAAAAACATCTGCTGAATTGCTGTCTCAACACTGGCCGTAGTGTGTTCGTGTTTTTGTAATTTTTACATTGTGGAGACCAGATTTCCCCACAATATAAGATAAAAACCTGGAATTTTCACCTTGTAGAGACAAGGATAACATCTGAACTGAAATCTGTGAACATGATCAAAAAATAAAAATTCCAAAAATCTTGTATTTTGTTTCATTACGTATGGTTAAGTTCGGGGCTGGTTAGGGGTTAAGGGTGTCGTGAATGGGATTAGAGTTTTCCCCCATTTAGATAGGTACGCTGTACCATCGTAAGTCAGTTTGGATAAATGCCTCTGCTAAGCAGATATCTCACTTTAAAATAAAAACTTTAAAAATGGTATAACACAGTATAAAAAATACACATTCTCTATTACATACGGCTGCAACTCCCCTCAGCCACAGTCTCACTCATTAGCTAAAGTCTGTGGAGGAAAGCAAGTCCTTGTCATCGCTAAATAACATTTTGTAAGCCAGATGGAAATTGGTAGTGGTTCTCATGTCTCACGTAATCCTACAGGCCTCAGCTCAGTGTACAGGCTGCCTCAACAGTTAAAGCTATTTTAAACACATTCCCAATAGTACAGCCATTCATTTAGACTGACTACTTGCCAGTATGAATTGCTGGCTGGATTATCATTTGCTTTTCATCTCGCCAAAACCTGAAGTAATAAGTGAGGGGGCGGACTTTCGTCTTTAACTGTCGAAAAAAAAACCCAAACAAAACAGCAAGGTCATTTATAAAAACAATTACATTTGTCACTGTTTTTGTCTCAAGCTTTTCTATATATGGTCAAAATTATTATAGTATTAAAAGCAACTCAGACTATGCAGTTGGCTTAGAAATAGGTTGGATCTTTACCGTAAACTTCGAGAAACATGTATTTTGTTTTTGCGGTCTAGAAAACGCCTAGCAGTCGGTGTCCTTGCCTTGTCAAAAGTGGGGGCTTTGCAGTGATCAGTTCCTAAAGCCAGGTTGCAAGGTGGCAAAAAGTGATCCTGATTTACTATGACAAGCGGGCCAGCAGCAGAGAGGCTGACCAATGACCAGCAAGCAGGCGGCTCATGTGTCTTTCCTTCTCGCCCATTATGGACCCTTAGTCCTCTGCCTGATAATGCTCATAGTTCAGCCTGACAGCTTTGGATAAGGCTGACCTTTGAGGTATAATTCCAGTGCTAGTGAAACTGACTAATTGCAGGTGGAGTTGGTGAGGGTAGGTCTCAGTAATTGTGTTATAAATTAACTTGGCTGTCTTTCTTCTCTCTCCCCAGTCATTCTAAGAGACTGGTGCTACGGTGACCTTCCTCAGCAGCTTTCTCAGGCTTGGTCTTTTTCGTCAAACATGCAGACACCTTGTCTGCAAAATGGCTGTGTCATGTCACTGCAACCAAAGCCACCTGTCACACTGTTAAGAAAAGGTTTTTAAAAAATAGGTATTGCCAATAAGCTCACAATGACCCACTGTACATTTCAAAGCTGGTACTCTAACCTGGAACCCTCGTGAGAGGCTCAAATAATCTCTTCAACCCTGAATGCCAACAAGCATCTGAGACACTAATCATGTTACCATCCATACTTGCAGTATCTCCACATTCTGAGATCAGTGTGTGCATGGCCTTATCTGTGAGTCAGTTTGTTGTGCCTGAAAGGTCTACCTCGGCACACCATGTTGGTGCGTTGTTATTTTTGCATTTCACATCAGTAGCAACCTGGAAAAAGACATATTACACTTACTGATTCTCTGCTTCTTTTGCTTAATAATTATTGCTCTTCTGCTAGTGGCACATCTCCTTCAAATAAATAAATGCAAGAGTAAATATAAGTACAGGAAGTAAATATTCTGTAGTATGTCATGCAATAATTCAGGCTAAATCAGCACCAGGCGCACATAATTTGTAAATGTACTTATCTTGCCAAGCCAGATTTGTTTGGGAATGATTGCACTAGCAGCTTAGAGTTTTGAAAAAAGAACCATAACAATTCTGTTACTTTCCCTATCACTCACGTCACAGGATTACCTGCTTGCTCTCATCTGAATAATGACGCATGTTAAGCATGAAAACCTTCCTTCCTGGTTTCACTTTGGTATCAGGCAGCTGATAGCCCTTTGAATGAAACAGACTACGCTCCTCAACAAAAATCAGAAAAATCAGTGAAGATGTTTCTTATGTTGCCCAAATGTGTTTGTAATTCTTTTTTCATTCACAAAAATGTGCCGCCACACTAAAGCACCTTGGGTTTCGTGTTAAATTATGTTCTTTGACCCATAACCCTGAACTGAATAAATGGCTCAGAGATGGATCATGTTGAGAACTGAAATGTCAGATGTTGTGACCAAGTTATATTTAATCAGTGCTGTGTTTAAACCATCCAATCAATTACAAGATTTCCTACTATCTTCTCCTCCCATAATTGCTTTTATTTCTTTTTTATATGTGGTCCTTCAAATGCTATTTGTAAAATGTAAAACTAATAAATGATTGTAATTTACATTTCACACTCTCCTATACTACTATTGAGAGCGGCATAGGGGCTCACAGATATCTTCCAGTTTCCTCCTGCAGTCCAAGGACATGCAGTCAGGCTGAATGAATCTCTAAATTGCTCATAGTGTATAATCGTGTCATGGTGTGTGTGTTTGTGAGTGTGTGTGGATTAGGTTTATATTACATTTTGGGGGACTAATGTACCCCAGAATGTAATAAAAACCTGTGTTTTTGACATTGTATGGACCATTTTTCAGGTCCCCACAAAGATCTGTGAAGGCAATCAAAAAAAAAATGCTAGAAGTCTCATGTTTTGTTTGGTTACTTATGGTTAAGGTTAGGGCTTGGTTGGGGTCATGTTGTTATTAGAGTTTTCCCCATAGAAATGAATGAAGAATCTCCACAAAGAAAGTGTGTGTGTGTGTGTGTGTGTGTGTGTGCCTTATGATGGACTGGCATCCTGTCTAGGGTGTACCTCAAGCATTCTGCCCTATCCCACCTGGGATGACCCTGACCAGGATGAACAGTTAAAAGCTGGATGGATGGATGGCTATAATGCTATCGACATTAGCCGCACTGCTACTGTTCACGTTAAATGAGCTTACACCACGTCCACATGAGGGTCTGCCATGCCCCAGCGATGATCAACACCGCACAGCCACCACAACATCCCCACAGGGACATGGCAGGCTGCCACTAATCACTCCATAGAGGGGGAGGGAGAGCTTCCCCCGGCACGACTCAGAAGCCACGTCATGGTAGGATGAGGCAGAGGGTGATCCGGGGGCAGCCTGCCTGTGGTTCTCTCTCTCTATCGAAAGACAATTCAGAGGCCAATAGCCAAGAGGGGTCGGTCACTTCCTGTCTGTACTGCCGGTGACCTAGGAGCCATTCAGAGAGGTATTAATGTCCCTCCCTCAACTGATCTTGACCTCCATGTCACCTGCCCCTTCTTAGTCTGTCATGTGATTGATTGTACAAATCAATTTAACAATAAATAGGAGCTATCTTTTTACAGACTGCTGAAAACTAAATAAGTGTTAGGCGTGGATCGGTCACATATGGCAATACCCGATCCGTCTAATAGGTCTGGATCAGTGTCTGTGTCAAATATCAGATCAGTGCATCTCTACTAAATATCTACTGTGTCTTGTGATCTGTATGAGTAGAACCCAACGGCCTTAGTTACCCATACACCGGACGTCACTATTCCCCTATGTCAAATGTTTTGGCAAAGTTGCATAAATGAAAATGTGTAGGGATTTTTTTGTATGCAGTGTAAACCCTAATCCCAACTCTAACCCTAAGCCTAACAGTCACCCTAACGCAGCTGAAACAGCAATCTTACACACAGAGGTGTTGGCCAGTGGACAGAGTAATATTGTCATATTACACCTTGAGTATTACATTGAGATGGCATTGCTTTGTTAGACTGTAATGAGTTTAAACTAAAGGCCTGAAGTCATTATGGAAAGTATATTAACTCTATCAAAAATTACACAGGGGGGTGGACAAAATGACACAAAAAGACCTAACTGCGTATTGATATCGGGGGCCTGATAAGGAGTAGGGCACCCTTTGCTTCAAAAAAGCTTCAATCCTTCACAGAATACTGTCATGAAAGCCCTGAACTGTGTATGGTTATATTGGACCATTCTTACAGAAGAAAACCCTTCAGTTCTTTGAGAAATGAAAGAGAGACAATCTACTTTCATACCCTGCAAAAAGGTTTGATGATGTTTAGGTCTGGTGTTTAGATAGACCAGGGTTATTCAAATCACAGTCCTCAAAGGCCACGCCCTGCTGATTTTCCAGCCTTCCTTCGCCTGTGAGCCAGGTGTGAAGCGTCTGGCCAATCGTGTTCAGTCATTATTAAACGAACTACTTGGGAGAACTGAAAACAAGGCCCGGATTTGGAATCGAGGTCCAGATTTGAAGAGCCACAGCATAGATAATAAATGTGTTTGATGTTCATGTCTTGGAATATGGGAATATCATGAGGGTATAGTGTTTACTTCAGGGTGCACCTGATAACATCCCTTGGCCATGCAAAGTAATCATCACACCTTATGTCTACCATAAACATAGGATCCATTCACATACCAACCGAGGAATGAGAGAAACTCTCCAAATGTAAAAACATCCATATGTAGAAAATAAGGGTGACTCAAGACTCATCAGAACATACTTGTTAAACCACTGATGCATCTTTGCACATTGGCCTTGGATGCAAGCAGTTTCCGAATGTCAGCTCTGCCATAAATTCTGACTCTGCGAAGCTCATGATGAATTGCCTTGTTGAGACAGGGTCCTAGTTCAGTTTTCAGCTCTGTAGCCATTTTTGAGGCCATAATTTTGTTGTGCTTATCAACTGTTCTGTTAAATGATCATCTATCACTGTCAACTTGGTAAACATCGATCTACAGCCTTTGTTTCTCGTTGCCAATGCAGTCTGTCCATGTTTCATATATGATGACATGATTTTCATACTGTTCTCCGTCACATGGGACATCGTATTGCAATTTTTATAACCCATGCACCTACAAATGGGTTATTGGCTGTTTTGAAACTAGTCACCACATATTACTTCAAAAAGTGCAGATTATCAGGCATCCTTTACAGCTGATACGTACTGCTAGTTTGCACCCAGCCTAATATGAATCACCACTATCACTGTGTGATTGCGGTTTAGTTACTGCAAATTCTGTTTTCAAGCATTGTTTTGTCCATCCTCATAATATCGTATTCCTTGTTCACAGGTAATTTTGAGGTCACCGAAGGCCATATTTGAGCAATTTATTAATGGGAGGATAATCGAGTTTAACGACTGAAATGTTGCAGCCTCGAGCGGTTACCATAGTAACACTAATTTCTAAAGGGAATTAAAGGACCATATGCTGTCAGCACCATTGTATAGCTGCAAACTTCTTTCCAATGGCTAACAGTCACTCATACTGTCTTCTGAATCTTTACCGACTTTTTTTGAGTTTTTAAAGTTATCAAAGGCTGGCGCTTGAAGCAGAATTTCAATATTAAGTTTGATTCTACTGGCATTGAAGGAAAGGGATTCGGATTAATAAGCTTCCCACATTTGCAAATACGTAAGCTAAAAACATATCAAAGAATACAAAAAGAGTATATTGTCACACAACATAAGTTTCAATATTTATTGAGGCACTTGCACAAACCGAAGATGAAGAATGCACAATTGTTTACACAAAATTATATTCAGTCCACATTCTTCAGTCACACTGAAACATAGTACATTTTGACAGGATCTGTTGTTAATCTTTTGGTAATAACTGTCACGGTACAATTATTAAAAATATCACTTTTTTATCTATTCAGACAGAGATCTACATCATTTAATCATATAAAACTGTTGGATACAAAATTCTCATCTGCAATATATACTAGCAAGAATAACCATGTGAATTTTGGGTGTTAAGCTATTATTTATAACATGTAGTATTTACTAGGTAAGAAACATTGAACAAACTTCAACCATAATTCTTGAATGAGTCATTACTTCCCCTGGTTGTGTGTAACATTTAATTTGATAGGCACTACTTGAACTATAAAGATTATAGAGTAATTATAAAGACATGATGTCTCCATAATTGTTAATAAAAATAATGTATAAAGTTTGAAAAACACTCAAACAGTTTTTGTCACAATCTTACATATCATTGAAGAGGGATAGTAATGTATTCATCACGAGGGACTAACGCAAAGCTTTTCCTTACCCTATACTGCCCTCTCCTGGTTGTTTTTGGAGCTCATCCCGCCTGGTCTTGCTTGGTGATGGACTCCCATGGACAGATGATCTCTTTCACGGTGCCTCTTACCCTGCTAGTACATTCATTTTCTTCATCCTCTGAGTCGATGGGGTAGATCCGGCACTCCGGCGGGATATCCACTTTTATCTGGAAAAAGCTGGGAAGAGCGCAGTTTTCGGCGATACTTACGAGTGTAATATTTGGTTACTTGTGTCTAATATTTGGTTACACGCCAATCTGATATGTAGTTTTTCGTTTCTTCTGTTTTTGCTTCCGTAGACATCTGTAAATTCCTAACATTGATTGAATCATGCTGAACAGGAGCTGTATCTGAAAAGTTTCAGCCACGAATAAAAGATCTCTTTTGCTCAGCAGCGTCATGTCATTGTAAACACCCAGTGTAAAACTTTTAAATTTAAATCTCTAGATGATACTTTACATGAAGATACTACTTAGTAAAGTCATTAGTAAAATGCCGCAGCACGTGATTTTAGGGCTAAATCTGAATCTTCTAAATTGATTTAGTAATGATCAGAGAGAGTTCTATTCTAATTCTAAATTCTGGAGTTAGGGCCAGACCAGGCACTCACTTGGCAATCCTCTTCGGCTGCGGCTGAGAGAGCGGCTCCCGGCTCAGCGGCTGAACTCGCCCGCCCATTGCTGAGTGACACTTGGGCGAAAGGCTTGCCAGCACAGAGGCATTGCCGCAGCCGCGTCTCAGGAACCGGCTGAGGGACAGCGCCATACGGGAATTCTGGCTGGCTAGCTGGGACTCATCGGGACACCTCGCCGACGCGCTGACTCTGGATTCCAACGGGACCTCGGCGATGGATGGGAACTGGGCGGCGGCGGACCCTCCCTGTCCCTCAAACTTCCTTTCGGATGCGGGCGTGCTGTCGATGGCGACGCTGATGGGCGAGGGGCAGGCGGCGCTGTTGGGAAGGGCTGGGAAGCCCGGCGACGGAGGCTGTCGCTCCCGGCCGTGAGACAGCTGAGCCTCGCAGATGCCCGTGTAGACCGCTAGGTGGGGCACCGGCGCAGTGAATTTACACAGCTGCATGGGAAGCGGAGGCAGAGCACGCAAGTCAGCAGGGGGCGCTCGGAAACCTTTCGCCTACAGCCTTGCTTAACGTGGATTTTATAAGTGTATTTAGATTACAGTTTCGTGCATTTGGCAATAGAATGTATTTATTACCAGTGAAGTGTGAGAAAAAGTGTGTTTTGGGACGGTTTTTTCCACGTTTAAGTAAAGCGTCTTGGTCAGCATGCCCTAAACACTCCCGGAAGGACGTTCATCCACACTGAAATACACACATACTGTACTTAAGAAGCACTGTTATCTATTATCTAAAACACTGTTTTAGAAAAGCAAATAAAAACAAATAAAGATAATGACGCTAAGTCCTGTAGCGAAATGGCAAGTTTGAATTGTGGCTATATTCAATTCTGTGTGAACTCGAGTGCGAAATATATGTGTGTTATGTTTATATTGCATGTATGTTACAAATGTTCTCCACAATGTAATAAAAAATCTGTTTTTGACGTTGTGGGGACCATTTCAGGTTCCCACAAAGATCCGTGAATGCAATCAAAAAAGTAAAAATGCCAAAAGTGTCGTATTTTATTTGCTTAATTTATTGTTAAGGTTGCGGCGGAGTAGGGGTTAAGGTTGTCATGTTGGGATTAGAGTTCCCCATAGAAATGAATGGAGGGTATGTATGTGTGAGTGTGTGTAAATATGTACGAGACTACAAACAGGAAATACACATGGAGACACATAGGGAATGATAATGATTAATGCGTGGACTTTATTTAATTAAACTTTATGTAAACATCCGTGGGCAAAAATAATCCAGCAACAAAGCACAATGAAGCAGTGATGACAATGAGGTGATATCAGTTTTTCATATCCAGCACACAGTTTAGCAAAAGGACATGGATGGGTGAAATCCGGTGAAAATAATATGATACGATCAGTCGAAAATTACACAGATGTGTACCATGCCAATGAGGAATCACTATGAGACACAGAGAAAGACACAGAGAAGCTGAAATGGATGACAAGTAAAAACTGCTGATTACGTGGAATGGGGCAGTTAGGAGGATGACTGTGTTCATTGGGTTGAGCTTGACTGTAAGAGGTTGATACTTGTGTGTAAAACAATAATGTGTGGGAGTTATAAATATATCAGGTGAATGTATTAAATGTTGCTCTTCTGAACTTACTATCTTATTTACGCCTCAAATAGCTCCATCACATGCCAACCAATAATTCATTCAGCACGAGTAAGCCTATCTGGCAGCACAGGGCCGGTAAAAAAAAGCCAGTTGGCGCTTTCCCATTGCAGAACGGGAACTGTGAACTTAAAGCGAAATTTAGCTTGGGAGACGCGAAAAGCTCGCAGGTTCAACTTAACACCGACGATATTAGACATAGGTATGTCACTTATAGATCGAATTTTCCGATGCAGAAATATGATAGTGACACAAGGGGAAAGTATTCCTTTTTAGAATACAGAAATAATTCCACTGCTCAAGTTTTGCTCTATTACTTTCCCCGCACTCCCACGTAAGTTAGCGGTCAGCCAATCAGCAAAGTTTATATAATCCGCACCCCGGTGAAGCGATAACAACCTACTCCAGAGTAGGGACTGAGGTTCAGGAACCACTACCGAGGAACTACAATCGGTCGAGTTCCTTTAGTGGGAACGCGACAGATGTTCCTGGTTCCTGAAAAAGTTTCCCGCGGTGGTGAAGCGCTAATGTAATGAACAATGATTTAACTGTACTGTATAAGAAAAAAAAACACGAAAACAGCCTAGTTATTTCACCCAGTTAACATAAAACAACGTGATAGAGGCATAGCAAGTATAGTGTAAATAATGAATATCAAAAATATATTATAATTCTACTTCCGAAATTGATATAATAAATATGTTTCGTAGTTCAATTCATATATGCCCATAAGAGCCGGTGAAATAAATGCTGAAAAAGTAAGAGGTATTTTTCACAGCATTCCACTTGCTATCCTCTCTCTGCTGTCATGGCTCCGCCTTTTTCTGCCCCTCCTTGAGCATGTTGCGTTTGTCCAGCTTGCTCATGACCTGCGTGATGTCCATGGGCCCGCTGGCGGCCAGCCGTGCCTTCTCCTCTTCCTCCCGCTGCCGCAGCACAATGGGGCTGAGGTTGGGCCTGCGCTTTTTGGCGTTCTGCTCCAGCTGTGCGTCGCTGCAGCACAGAGTCCAGGACGGCAGCAGGAGGACCACGCATTAATGAACACTGTGGCAGGACGGGCCTGCAGCCCATAGCACACTGCAGGACAGTGAACGCTCTGTGCAGGACAGCACTGCACAATGGCTGAGGACAGCACTGCATTGTAACACAGGATACCACACATGGGATAAAACACATTTCACGACAATAACTCACATGACAGGACAGTACTGTATAGTAACAATGCAAAGCACAGCATCATAGGACAGCACTGCACTTTAACACAGGACGATACAGGAGAGCACTGTACACTTATGCATTGCCACTTAGTGTTTGCAGTATTCCTCACCTGAATTTGTGTTCCTCAGGTGATATCGCCTTTTTCTGTGTCTCCTTGAAAACCGTAGACTTCATGTAGCGTCCGAAAGAGTCCTGTCATGGAAACACGACTGTAAAAACATTTCTATCCCCGGCAATAGCGATGGCGAGGTAGACAAGCGGCCCCGAGGCTAGACCTTCTTCATGAGCATGTAAATGTGGGTCTGGGCGGCGTCCATCACGTAGCGATGTGGGTGGGCCAGACCCTTCACAGTGATATCCATGGTCTTGCCATCGATGTTGATCCAGCGCGGTGCTCCGGGGGCCAGAAATGTTCTGCTTTCATACACGGCACAGATGCAGGGGGTGTCACCACATGACATACAACAGTGCTTCTGAATGAACCAGAGCCAACTCTCTGACATCTTCTCTGTCTGTTAGTAAACTTCATTTTTAGCCTTCATACTTTACACTGTCAGGCCAAAGGCAAATCCCCAGCCTTGGATGGACAATAAAAATATATCCTATTGTATTCTATTCCATTCTATTCTTTCGAAGAAACATTGCCTGCATTATTTATTCTATTTTGCCTGCAGCTTTATCCAGAAAGCAGTCACTTTATCCTTTTATTCTAACACAGCCGTATAAAAAAAATTAAGAGACCACAGCAGAATTGTTTGCTTCACTCGTTTCTCAATGTATGGGTGTGTGTCTGTGAATAATTTTGAGGTCATCTCTGGCATTAGAAAGTCACTTCTGCCCTCTACCTGGCTGGTTTCTGGTCGTTCCCAGTGTCTCCTGCTTCACCTTATTCTTGTGTACTGCTGTCTTAGAAACTTTGAACCTGGAAGCAGCCTGTTGCTCAGCATAGCCTTCTGCCAGCAGAATCATGATTAAACCGGGATTTAAAAATGTAGATTTGTTTAAAAAAACAGAGTGGTGTCTTATTTTTTTCCACAGCTGTATAATTTATTGAAACAAAGCACCTTGTCTAAGGGTACAAGAGCAAGACCACCTGCAGGTTTAGTCTATATCCTCATCCATCTGGCTGCATGTAATGTGGAGATGCTCACTTGTATATCTGTTGGGCTTTCTCCTTCATTGTCGCCGCGGCTCCCCATTTCAGGTCCTCGCACATTTCCCAGAATGCCAGGTTTTCACCTTAGTTTCACCAAAAAAAGAAACACTGGCCATAAAACTTCATTCCATAGGCTGCGCCACACGACGGCACCGCAACACACCGCACAGGCACACGTGGGCTGCTTTCCGAATTGAAAAACCCACCGCTGAACTCCTTCTTCAGGAAGAGGCGGAAATCGGCCCGCCCTCGAAGATCACTGAGCAGCTCCCGGAAGCCAAACGTCCAGCGCTCTACTCTCATCTTCGTGGGAATCTCCACGCTGCGAGACGAACCGGCACGCACACACAGGGTCGCGCAGAGCGACAAATAAACCAATCAGAAAGAGGGGAAACAGAGCCTGTATGAACAGGTGAATGTACAGCCTCAACAAGGAAAATGTAACAAATTAGCAATGGCAAACACCTACAAACAATTTAAGTGATTTTTGTTTGATGTGATGTTTTTTTCCCGCCATTGAGGAAAAAAATTAAAGAACCCGCAAATTCCCATAATATAAAAAAATGCAAAAAACTTGTTCGTAACAAATTGCAGCTATCATCAGGTATATCAAAGGGTATATTGCAAACGTATTACTGTACCAAGGTATTACTGATTCTGAAGCTTGCAGCCTTCAGGAAACCAAGTCTTACTTGGGCATGTTGAGTTCCCAGTATGTGGTGTCATCGGTCAACCACGGGTTACTGGGGAGGCACACTGCCAGGAAGGGGTCATGGTTTTTACATGTTGTGATGTACTTTACAATCCTGCAGGGGCACATCAACAGACACATGAGCTGAACTGCCAACCAAGAACTAATTAAAAAGTAGAATTAAAAAGTACATCATGCTATGGGTTTCAAAGTATATTTACAACCAGTGGTATTCTAGCATAAATAAATTCAGACAAACTGAGTATTCCTGGTTAACATTGAGCACACAGTCACACTGAATCCCACTGGTGTTTTAAGTGGACATACGCTCCGAGAGACACCGACGACTTGACCCTTGACCGCATGATACATTGCTGAGTGAAAATAACCTGCAGAAAAGGAGACAACAGTCAGACGTCTCGAACTTGTTGAGTGAACTCCTTGTGTTAAACTGGACCTGAAAATGAGGATCATTGGTGTGCTAATGTTTGTAGTATTGGATTTTAGGAGTCCAGCTCAATATAAATGAGGCTAACACTACTTAACTTAAAACATTAATATTGCCCTGAATATCTCTCCCAGCCCATAACGAATAGCTATCAGTAATCTGAGCCCCCAGTTACGGACCAAACAAGCAGTTTCTGTTGTCCTGAATACCACAGTAATCCGGCCAATGTGAAAAGATAAAAACATATTTCAAATAAAGATTTGCTTACAGTTCTTCTGTAGTAGTCCATTGTCTTTTTCTGTGAACCAAAACAAAAAAAATTATGAACAATCCCCAAGAAAATGTCATCCTACAACAAAATAAAAGAAATGATTACACTAAACATCGTCTCACATGCTCACACTAGCACTGACACTGCCTTACTAAGGAAAGTCCGGAGACTAATTTATTTTATTAAAGAAAAACTGCTGCTATAGAAGGCTGAAGACACATACTTAATGAGTTACAGAATGCAGCGTTTTCAGTATAATGCAGAGCAGGATGCCCAATAAAACCACACAGCCCTTGTTTCTGGCACCTCGCGGTTTTTTTTTTCTTTCCCATCCATGGACTAATACACGCTACGCAGACCGTCGAAGTAGCTCTTCTGTCTATTAATGTGTGTATTCATATTGTGTGCCTCCACCATTACTGATGAAGTGCACAGAGAAGAGAAACAAAATCTGCGCGGAAAGAGAAGGAAAGAAAGAAAATGGCATGTGAACGAGATGCAGACATCCACATATGCAACTCCTGTAACAATACGTGCATATCTGCAATCCTAATTCAGCAATGCTGCCTGCAGTATATTCCTAATACATCAGTACTGAGTCACTACTTAGGGAATTTATGAGGGTTTTAATCCCTCCATTCACTCTGAGCCTCTGGAATTATAAGCAGGCTACAGCATGCATATGACATTGGTTCCTTGGGCATTTTTTCATAGATTCACTTGCAATAAAGGCAGGACAATGGCTTGCATGTTGAATGTTTTGCATGACAGTGTCGATGATGTCTGTATTGACACTCCAAGTCCACAAGAGCAGCCAAAATCACAAGAAAATGATGAAGAAAACCATGCAACGTGGAACTGCAGGCAACAGTTTTTTTTCATAGATTTCTGGATGGCCAAAATTTGACCATGAAATGATTTTTGCCTTTATCCAATATCCATATACCCACTTGACCTAAAAAAGTTTAATTTTAGGCTGTTTTGCTTAAGGGTATTGAGGCCCATGAAACTCAAGGGCAAGTTTTCCACTGCATTAGTGGTGCTACGTTGTTACACGATATAAACTTCACACCAAGCTCACTGGAGCCTGACTGATATTGGTAACTGTATCTGTTCGTCACAGCGAAGCAGCTATTCATACGTCCCAGCATAGTATCGGGGCTCTAATACAAGGCAGACTATCAGGTATGAAATCCTCTTAATAGGCTTAAGCAGATTGGCAGAATCAGTGCTCTGGAAAGAAAGGGTATGTTCATGACCTCCAGGCAGTAATAACATGCTGACCTGCCAGTAAATCTCTCACATCTGGTTGTACAGAAAAACACACCAAAACATAACTGGACCTCCGACTTTCAACAGTGTTATTAAATTTAAATACATAAACTATAATTTGAGAGTATGTTTAGTTCTCTGTTTGATTGGACTAGCACAAAAATGTCCCCCCACCCCACGGCAACAGGACAGTTAAGCTGGTAGACCAACTGAAATTCCGTGTGGGAAAAAAACCCCTCTAGAACTTTCTGTCGCAATCAACTGACTCAACCTACAGCTCGAACTGTGAAACTCAACTCATCAAGTTTAACACCTGGACTGTCAACCAGAAGGTCTATTTCTAATCTATTTGGTTTGCGTTGAAAGATTCTGTAACATGAACTTATAGATGTAAGGATATTTTGATTATTCATGATTGCAAATGCAAGAATCTACTGTGTGTATTAATACTGCTTTACGTGGTGAGGAAAAAAAAAAACAAAAGCTAAACATGGGTTTCCATGCCAGTCAGGTACTCAGACACAACTCAGACACAACTCAGACACAACACAAAGCTCATTTCCAGTTCTTGAACCTCCTGACTGCATAATGGACGAGGCCTCCTGCTCACACCTGTAAGGAGGGAGGCCTACGTGCCTCAGAGAGACTCACCTTCTTTACCGCATCAGCATTGGGGTCAGTGAGACGTTCTAGGCCATAGTCCATTGCACTGATGGTGCCAGGCTGCAAATAAGCATGAGTCAACATTAGCCTGGGTCTGCGCTGTTTGTCAGGGAGTTTGGCCCCATTCTCACTTCGGGTGTCTTATTATAAATTAGAGCAAACAAGCGTTGTCCAATACTCATCCAGTGGTCTGAATCTCCCACGTATCCCAGGCCCTGGCATTCAGAATCAGACAGGCTTGTAACGAGGACCTGGGCGCTGATTTTTTTTCTTCATCTGAACAAATTACCCGAGTCAAAGGAAAATGGCCGTCAGGGCCTGGATTCTCTGTCTGCTGGCTGACATTTAGAATCTAAACAAACTGGCTCCCTAGAGATCAATAGCACAAAATCATACAGGAAAAATAACAGTTTATGAGGTACAATTATATATATAACGAAAAGGAATATTGTAAGAAGCAGAGCAAACGCATTGAGTTGTTCAGTGAAAACTGTAAAGAGTGAACTGGTTTAGGAATTATTGTATTTCACACTGAAAACTGTATGCGTCTTTACCTGATTCATTAATCCATTCTATCCCACCAAGCCACAGGAACTACTGAAATATTTAAAAGGTTAAATCCATACTTTCTTTCAGAAGTGACAGTAATTAGGCTCCATAGAAATTCACCTGGGGATTTCACATCAGACAGCTGTCTCTTCACAACTATAAATTTACACATACTGTCTGAAAATTATGATATCAAATTACTGTTATTGTGAACAGCACTATCCAAGCCAATTAATCATATGCAGCAGTTATGCACCCAATCTTAATCTAAAATTCAACTTAATTTGGTCAGTCTGATTTATTTAAAGGATAATTGTGTACAATAAACAACCATTAACTGAAGTCATATTTTGAAAATTTAAAAAACAAACGTATTTATCCTATGTTCCAAGAGCATTGGTCTGACTTTCTGCGTTTGAATTCCCCGTTTCCAGGTCAACGTTTAATTTAATGAAAATGGTATTTCTGGCACCGCAGACTGAAAGACTGCATCAGACAGGCCTCCTGCTCCTCCGGTTAAAAATCTGGGAGAAAAACACAATAACGTGTTTTTATTGACAGAAAAAATCAAGTATGAAACTATTCATTTGTCATGTTCATATAACTTAAAACTTCAATAAAGAGCCTCTTTCACTTACACAGTTAGGTCACAGTTCATGAAGGCAAAACTGTTATATAAGTTCATATTAATAATAGTTTGCGCTCTAACATTTGAGAATGTGTTCCTCTTAAGCAATATCACTGAATTTATCCCGTTGGATGGTGTAGATCAAAATGACCTAGTTGAGCTGGAATATCTGCAAACTGTGTTGCAGACTTACCCTCCAGGACTGGAACTGGGGAACCCTGGTGTAGATGTTTTGGGAGAGCGGTGAAGTTTAACGACCCTTGGATATAAAGTGAGTTTACTGTAGGCATGTTGAGAAGGGTCCAGAAGCAATGGCCCGGTTGGCATGGATTGGTTAGATGTAAGATAATCCATGCAGGGAACAGAAATATAAAGCACAAGTGTTTATGGGTTCCATTGAAATAAAGGTGGCTGATTATGAGAAAGACCTCAGTGTGTTTGTTGATGCTTCCATGTCCCACTCTCACCAATCTGGGGAAGCAATTAAAAAGGCCAATAGGATGTTGGGTTATATCTCTAGGTGTGTGGAGTTTAAATCAAGGGAGGTAATACTACGATTATACAATTCCTTGGTAAGACCCCATCTAGAATATTGTGTACAGGTTTGGTCACCATACCTTAAAAAGGACATTGCTGCCTTGGAAAGGGTACAACGTGGAGCTACTAGAATGATTCCTGGTCTTAAAGGAATGTCTTGTGAGGAGAGGTTAGCTGAGCTGAATCTGTTCTAAGACTAAGACTAAGTGGGGATCCAGGTAAATAAGATTCTAACAAATCTGGATGCTGTTCAACCAAATAGTTACTTTAGTATTAGTTTAAAGAAAAGAACTCATGGCCATAAGTGGACCGAGCGAGCACTCCAACCACAAGCTTGCCTCACACTTACATCACCAGAACCCTTTTACATGCTGATAAGTCTGCCATAGATACGTCGCTACTGTACAGAGTTCACTTACAGACCACAGCTATCAACCAATCAGATGGCTACTTACTGGTGGTCGGTGTACCACCCAGTAGGCCCTCTCCTGACAGTCGAACACCACGCGGTCTGGCTTCTTCCTCTCCTTCCCTGCCCTGTCCATACAAGGCAGAGTTAATAAAACACACATTGTTGTTTATGTAAACACACCCACCCACCAAAGCACCAAACTTTGCATACAGAACCTCAGAGATGAGACCCCATTCCCAGGTGCCAGAACCCATATATCCACTTCATCTCGGCCAGATACAGCGAGGCAAAATAATATTACATATAGAACTGACCTGTACTGCTCCTTTGCTTGCATCACAATGAAATCCCACTTATGGTTCATCCATTTGTGAAGGTTGTTATAGTGTTCCTGACAAGAAAAACAGACAGCTTTAGCTGTAAAACAGCAAAGGAGAAAACTATGCCTTTAGGTGCTGGTTGGCAGCTAAAAATCGTACCCTTACCTGCTCATATAATTCCAGTACGCCTTTCTTGCGAATGTTCCTCTTTGCTAAGTAGATTGCTTCAGGAAGGTTATTAAAAAACAAATAAATAAATAGATGTGTTTGAGATAGTTAGGCAGCAATATGTCTTGAAGAACAGGACAAAATAATCACACAGTGCTGAAGGTGCGCTCTAAGCCATAAAGAATAACAATTATTTAAAAGTCTTTGTGTAGGTGTGAGCTATAATTTAAGTACTACGGTACATTGTTTAATTTCAGAAATATGATTAATGTATGATGAGTATATTTTTTAAATATCCATTTACAATTTACATAAAGAAGGGCAGTAAAAAATAACTTGCATGTATCATGTGTCCAACTCCATCAAAAATATATTACGAGCATATAGGGCTCTCGTTCGTCATGTCATGCAGCTGTGTTTTCAGCCTGAGATCCGTAAGGAACCAGAGAGCGATGCAAACCCACCATAGTCTGTGTCCTCTGCCGGCCACTGCTGGGCGGGCCAAAAGTACGGCGTCTACAGCAGGAGCACGGTGTCAGTGTCACCAGACTGCCATGTTCCAAAATATCACCTTCAGTGTCATTACATTCAATGATAATTCCATGCTAACAATGAAAGAGGGAAAAAGGTATAGGCAGTACAGCGATAGGACGATGCTCCGGCAGCTACCTGAAAGCGATAAAGCGAGGTGTCTGCTTTAATGATGAGTCTCTTGTGATCCTGCAGGGGGTATATGTACCCAAATGCCACCAT
The DNA here is from genome assembly GCA_019775895.2 of Stomatorhinus ivindoensis. Lineage (NCBI taxonomy): Eukaryota > Metazoa > Chordata > Actinopteri > Osteoglossiformes > Mormyridae > Stomatorhinus > Stomatorhinus ivindoensis. Next base: position 10,852,661 of record JABFEB020000092.1, on the reverse strand, counting down.
CAATGTTGCTATAGACTGAGCCTCTGGGAAAGGAAGTAGGTGAAAGACAGAGATGCGGTTTTCACATTTTACTGAACGAGTGACCTCATTTACCTCAATTGATACCAAAACTGTAATCATCATATCGACACTCTGTGCTGCTATAATTATGATTTGTGATAGTGACAGAGTAATATCATCAATGGACATACTTTATTTATAATGAAGATTAGTTTAGCTACAGTATCTTGTAAAATCAATGAGATTTCATACCTCGCACATCGATGTTGAACCGGTTGGCTACCCATGCCACAATGTCTTCCCCTGATCAATTAAAACAATGCCCAGTTAAAAGAGGATAATAAACAGTGCTTGCCAGGCAGGATATAGTTGGCAAGTATATGGCTGAGAACAAGGGTGTATTGAAAACGGCTTCCAGGACATGGGCCCTGGCTGAGCTCTACAAAAATCAGCGACATCTCTGAGAGGAAACCGAGAGAGAAAGAGGTCTCCGTTTCTTTAGAAAGGTCAGGATAACGGGATGGTTAGGGTGAAACAAAGTGCAGGATCATTACCGAGCCTTGAGAGGATGCTAGTGACAGCTTCTGAAATGTGCCCATTTACAAAGCATCAGGGACAGAAATGTCTTCATGCTGATGATAGCAATTATGTTGTAAATTATAACTGACATGCAATAAAACACAAATGACCCTCTTTGTTCTTTGTATACCAAAAAAAAATTCAAGCGCTTTGTCAACTAGTCTAACCACACATGCTGTGTGTGTGTGTTTATATGTATATATGTATGTGTGTGTGTATATATATATATATATATATATATATATATATACACAGTATATATATATGAATATATGTACACACACAGATTGCATGCTTGTCATTGTGAATAATAAACTAGGTCGTGATGTTGAAAAAAACCTTATTGGCTATAGAATTTTGACGACAACATAGTTACTAACTGGAAAAGGGAACCTTTTAAATTACTTTTTTAAGATGTCTGAATAACAAGTACAGTGGTACCTCAGAACTCCAGATCGAATCCTAAAAAGCTCTGTTGTTATATTGAATTTTCCCCATAGGAAATAATGAAAAACCAATTAATTGGTTCCCGGCCACAAAAAATTACACCTAAATATGTTTATTTATTTTTTTTAGCATTTAAACACAAAATGAATCGAATAAAACAAGAAGAGCATATACTGTACTAAACACATCAAGGCACATTTATCAAAACAGTAATTTGTAAAGTAAGAATATAAATGTATCCAAACAATGTTTCCTTGCCCAATCATCCACTCCCCCCTTGTGCCACGCCCCCTCGTTAACCCCGTGTGGAATCCCATGTGATCAGCTGTTTCTAGTTGTTTCCATTAGACCTCTGTATTTCATCCGCATTTCAGTTTGTTTGCCCAGTCCGGTCATTGTATTGTTTGTCTGCATTTTGCCTGCCTTACCTGTAATTAAACCCCGTATTCCCCATACCCTAATGTTCCGTCCCCGCTCGGCACAACAATATTATTATAATTAAACGTATTAATAGTTTATTATTAATATTAAAATTATGAATAAGAAATCTTTATTATTAAATGTATTTTATTATACAATAATTACTATTGTTGTTGTTACTGTAAATCATTGTCTAAATGTGTTTTTACTGTCTAAATATATGTATTCAGTTAGTGTAAACATGCACGGTGCTATCACGGCTAATGTGAGGCTGAGATTAAAGCGTTACCATTTGTTTACCATTTGTTTCCACTGATAGTCGTGCTGTGTGACTCATTTCCCCTCGCGTACAAGTTATCCTAGGTCGGCGTTCACGGTTTGACTTCTGAGATTCAGATCGAACTCTAGGTAATTTTTTTTCAAACTGCTTGGTTCGACTTTTACGAAATTCTATTGAGTTCGAGAACCGAGGTACCACTGTATATGTATATTAGCAATCACTTCTACTGTAGTTTCTCATTTCTATTTTCTGGTTATGACTGACAGATTGTTCTCTTCCAAAAAAAAGAAGAGAGGCCAGGACGTGGTTTTTTTCAGGCCGTGAAACATGAAAAGACACACAAATCCATGTTAGAGGCTTAACTGCACGTCTCCCTCTTTGTGTGACAGCTGGCATGCATCACAGATCTAGTGACATATCTCTTTGTGATTACAAAGAGATCTGAAATGCAGCAATTCATTGAGAAACCAAACTCTTTTTATAGCTGTATATTTTTATATATGTGTCCATATTCATGTTCTGTTTCACTGTCGCCTGATGCTAACGTTCCTGACGCTAACGCTCCCAACCCCACGGCTCCTGACGCTAATGCTGAAGCCCCCCAAAGTGGTTTATGCACAGTGAGTCGGTTTCTCAGTGACCACTCCAGGCAAGAGGAGCCAGTTGCTGCAGCCAGCTGCAGAGGGGTTGTCATGGCAATGAATTCTTGCACACATCAACACATGTATCAGACAAACCACTGCATACTGGCATATACTCTGAGCTGTATACCCTGGATTCCCATTAATCAAATCTAAATCTCCAATTACCAGGAATATGTTTGTTGGCCTGGGGTTTCTTCGACATAATCTACCACAAGCAGAAATTAAAAATGAACTAACAGAAGGGAATACAATGCATTATCCTCAGATCTAAAAACAAAAGATTAATTATTTAATTTTCTTCCTTCATTACTTTGTCTTTCCTTCTAATTTCTTGAGTAACGTTACCTTATTACATACACTATGTACATAGGGAATATACGCTGTTAGAGGCTCACCAGTGATGGCATGTGGGATGGTAGTAATGACCAGCCTCTGAATCTGGGACTTAACCCCACTTTTGGGATCCTGCATCTCCAACACTAGAGCCTCCACCTGCAAGGAGAAATGAGAATGTGGATTAATTTTCAAATTAATCTGAGTGTTTGATGTACAATGGAAACAGCTATTGACTCTATATGATTAAGTTCTATATTCCTACAGCAGGGCTATTCATCTCACAGTCCTCAAGGGCCGAGACCTGCTGATTTTCCAGCCTTCCTTCACCTGTCAGCCAGGTGAGAAGCCTCTGACCAATCACAATCAGTAATTATTAAACTAACTACCTGGGAGAACTGAAAACAAGACCTGGATTTGGAATCGATGGCCTGAGTTGAATAGCCCTGTCCTACAGAATCCCAGATTCAATACTCCAGCCAGAAATACACACCAGTCTTATGATAAGACATAATCAAAGCTCACATTTAATCTTGATTACATACAAATATATTGAATGACAAATAGCACTACATGTGGACTGTGAATATTTAATGTGTTAGAAGCCTGTCATCTTTAGAATGGAGGAATGTAGAAAATGTATAACATGTGTCTATGATTCCGGAGCCTTTGCTATATAATTACAGATGAGACATTAAAGCCCCCTCCCAGGTACTAACAGTGGTGATCAGGTTAACCTGTCTTCAAGTCACTGCTAAGATTTATTAAGGACTTGTATTGGAACTATGGCTCTATTACCAGGTCACCCGCATAAAGCCAAATTTTACATTACAAAATGAATATTAGCTCTGACCGTCACCTTCCATTTCATTGAAGACAAATATGACATCCGTGTGCATCACTGAAGCATACCACCATGCCCCACAGTTACAGAAGTGGGAACTCAACCAAATCAAATAGGAACATCAGCGGTTCCTTTTTGCCTGTTACTTTATGGTCCGCAACATGACTTCTACCCTCTTTGAAATGTGCAAACGATTGATTTACAATTCCCTAAGGGACTCATGCCAAGCCACTACAAAGTGGCTTTGAAGACAGATGGCAGAATTACTGATAAGCAAGACGTACATCTCAAAAAGGTTAGAGTTTCCTACGTGTTGGCTTTCATTAATAACTGCTCGATCACCATAAGTAAATTTGACTAAAGAAAGCAAAAAATGTGTTTCCGTACTATGAAATCTCTTCACATTAATGACAATCAGTAGTGTTGATGTTTTTTCAGGAAATTATGATTTATTATTATAAAAAAGTCTCGTTTTAATGTAATTTATATTGATATTTGTTCAATGCCAAAAAAGATGATATTGCCCATTAAGTCTTTTTCCCCAAATTATTTTCTCAGTGACACTAGATAAGAAACTAGTCAGATTATTAATTAAAGCATCGTAATGTATTTCATCACACATGGTCTACGTAACATTGCATGGGTTAAATATTATTTGCTGGCTGTTTTTCGATATCCTAATTTGTACTGTATGGCAAATCATATTTTCCTGATGCTGTATAACCACCTGCACAAGTGAAATTGCATTTTAGTTATCTTCTGATTTAAATGTAAATAATAACTTAAAGTGATCGATTCTAGTATACGAGAGACTATATAAAACAATTAAGCAAAACGTTTACTCTGGCATGGAATATTTCAGTTTTGTAGTAATTGTATGTAACATGTTACTGAAATAACATAGAAATAAGCATAAAATTAAGCCGAAAAACAGGCGCCATAAGAAAGACGATTACGAGCATGGAGCAGGATGCTTAAAATGCACGTTATATGTGGGATATTGTACATATACATGAGTATCTTTTCAGTAACCTACCTTTTTTAGACACGCCATCCGTGGTCGATAACGTTGACCGTGATCTCGTACGTTTCTAATCGTCATGCTTGCCACCTGTTATGTAGGAGTCCCTTTAATAAAAAGAGGATTTCAAAACACTGAAAATAATTTTGCAGGAGGTCTTGACGACTATGCCAGCTTGTGTCGCACGCCCCTTATCCTAACACACCACTTGAAATTATATTGGATAGCTTGAGGTATGAAGACAGTATGGACATCTCAGCCAATCATGACTTAGTCCTTTTCAGCCAATGTAACCTCTCACATTCTGAAAAAACCGCAATGAAAGACAGCACCGCACTTTGCCCGATAGGAGGCAATGTAGAACCGGGAATAAAAATAAGATGTTAACGCTGTGCTTTTAAAGGGCCAGATTGCATCCTGAAGTCCTAATCGGTCTTGTAATTAATTCTGACTCTCATTAATGGCATGAAACTTGAACAACCCAGTCTTCTTTGTAATGTATATCAACTAAAAACTAAACAAAAAAAACTCTTACAAAACTCACCCGCGATCGCCTCAATGCATGATGCAGGAAAATATCAATCTTTCAGTTGTATTATAACTCTGGCAAAATCAATAAAAAACATTTGACGTAGTAATTCTTTTGTCTTGAGATAAAAAAAAACCAACCAGTTCAGTTAAAAAAAATTGAATATGAAGGGATTTACTGCGCTGATATGGGCAAAACACCGTCCTAATTGTACTACCTACACTATACGGTTCATTTTCTCTTTATTAATTAATTCATTCGTTGTTTGTTTACTTGGTTATCTGCTTGCTTGCTTATTTGTATGATAAGGAACTGTGGTGCTAAGAGTTATTTATGAATGTAATGATACTTAACAACAAAACTGGCCGGTGGAAGGATACTCCATGTTTTTAAGGTGCTATACGCACGCCTGTGAAACAAGCCTCTTCGACAACCACACAGATAAGTTCTTCATTTTGCAAAGGAGCCGCATTGTATCAATTACAAACAGGCACGGACTTAGCTTAGTAGCTATTTGTTCTCTATGAATAGATCTCTATTTAAGTTTCAAAAAGACCATTGTGAGCTGGCACTAGAACTTTGCTGGGACAAACATCCTGGTTCTGCTTAAATACTGTTTCAGCATCAGTTTCAATGTGTTCAAACTAATGTAACATAAAATGCTACTGGCTAATAATCTTCATCAGGGATGGAAGAAAAATGAACCCACATGTAAAGGCTGTAATCGTGTTTATTTATTTGTATAGCACAGTAGTTGTCTGTACATAAAGGAAAATGTATGCAATGAAACAAACAGACATTTGGCAATGTTCATTAAACTCTACATGAAATGTAATCATAGACAGTGGGCATTTGAATAGAGTGGGTTAAACGATTTGAAATAAAGAATGAAACTCTGTAATCTGATGGTTCAGTATGTTTTATCCTGGATTATTTGTCTGCCAAATGTCCAGGTAACAGAGAAGTGATTGAGCAGTGCTTAATGACTGAATCTCTTAATGATTCCTTTAAGATGTCAGTCTCACAGCTGATGCATTAAAGGACAAATCGTACAGAATCGCTTACTGGCAGTTTACTTATTGGGTAAATGGAGACATCTCAAGCCTCGTCTAACACATGATAGGGGATACATTTTAGTTGCAAAACATTTTAATTCAAGCCTGACTAGTAGCTGAAAAGAGTGTTGTGGCTTATTATTCAAAATAATACAATATTAAATAAAAAATTAAAGCAACTTAGAACTAAGGTAAAGACAATTCTGTAAGTCTTTATTAATGGCGTGTACTGTTGCTCCCTAAAGTTTTTTAACCGTTAAAACAAGTAAGCAGGGTGTGTCTTGAGTTCAGTGTTTTCATCCAGCGTAGTCTCTTTGAACATATATGGATAGTGTACTTTTGGGGCATAATTCTGTGTCAAATTGTTTTTCTGCACATTTACTAATGAGTCTTAGGAAACACAATCCATGAGTCTGTTTTCCCACATATAACAGTGATTCCTTATCAAACCAGGGGGAAAAAATCTACGAACGCGTCCAGATTCCACCAGACATATTTATACCATTAATATTGAAGACAACAGACTAATACAATGTATTAATGTGCAACTATAGTGTTGTTACACGCACAATTATACGTTTAGAATTTAGATTATAGATGTTTACCAAATCCGCTCGAGTACCTATAGGCCTATTATACTTCTTAATATAATTTTAATGGTTTGGTTACATTCGTTTTGATTTTATCTTGTTGTAAGTACTAGGATTCGTATGCTCGGACTAGTCACTAGAGCAACAAAAAAACGGCGCGTCGCACGTCCCCGACGTAGTGCTCGCGCCTTCGAGCCCCACCCCCAGTGCTTTCCCCGCCCATCGCTTCGTTGCGGGAGCGCGCTGAATCACTCCCTTCTGTATCGATGAAGTTGCTACAAAGATGGCGGATTTCCTGCCGTCCCAGTCCTTTCTAAATGTATGTTTCCCGAACTGCCTCCTCAGCAGCAATGAGGCAGAACAACTGAGGAAATCTAAGGAGATCGACAAGTGCCTAAATCGGGATAAAACGTACGTGAAGCGGCTCGTCAAGATCCTGCTGCTGGGCGCCGGGGAGAGCGGCAAGTCCACTTTCCTCAAACAAATGCGCATTATACACGGTGAGGACTTCGATCAGCGGGCCAAAGAGGAGTTCCGGGCTACGATATACAGCAATGTAATCAAAGGTAGGTGAGCATGAACGACAGAAACGAGCCGCTTCGGCCCCCTGCGAGAGCGGCTCCTTATTTTGAGCTAATAAAGCCTTTAAAACGGAAAGGGATAGAAAGTTGCGTGGCTGCCTTGAGAAGCATCCCCCACTTAATCCCGAGTAAGAAACGCCCATGCTATCTGGTAGCGCTGCGTGGTTCGCCTCACACAGTAAGGTTTAAATCTCTAAGTAAAGTGATTTTTTTCCCCCTCCTTAAACATATATAACTCCAATGTATATCCACGTACTCAAAACGTTACGTAAAACCGATTTAATTTTTCAGATATCAGTCAGAGAAGTTGTTTTAGCTAGTACATGCATGGAGGAAATGTTCGCCCCGTTAAGTCAACTTTATTAACTATGTAGGTAACCCAGTAACGTACTAGTTTAGTAATTGTTAAATAATCGAAATGCGTGGACGTACTGTAGTGGCGGCTAACACGTTACTGTAGCTGGCCGCGAAGCCAGCAGGAGCCCTCCGTGTCTAAACTTATTATTGCCAACGAAGGCCATGTGGATCGTTAGAATTAGCAATAAAAGCGATAGATTTTAGCTTTGGTTGCAGCAAGTACGCTTAAATATTTCATGGATATGACTGGAGTTTATGTATGTATGAGTTAAATGCTTTCTAACGAAGTGCGTACAGTTGAATTTGTGAAGCAGTTAACACGCCCACTAAAATATATCTGGGAAAATGCGAATAAATATTGCAGACTTTGTAGACGTTTCAAGAATTAAAAATATAAGTAACATATGTTGTGTACAGTCACACAGAATTTATAAGGAAAAACTGGTTCCACAAGTGGAAAATGATTACTAACTGTTAACGGTCTGGTTTGAACTGCTTCCTTGGTACTTTTAGCCTGGATCGGATCACCTTTTCTTTTTAATCTTCTGCTGTCATAATGCTGACGGATAATTGTCACAAGGTTTCATATATTTAATCTTATTACATTTACTAGATGCCCTGGTTCGTTTTCTTTTTAAGGTAAAAAACCTAGATTATGAAACAACAGCATGCCATTTTGCGTGATTTCTTTTGAGGTGGTTAAAAAGGTTTGTCATGTTGCCATCCAACCTGTGAGTCTTACATTTGCAAATTCTTCAAATTACTATCGTTTGCATGCTTTTGGAAAATCCAAACAAGAAAAATGGTTTCAAAGATGATTCGTAACCAATCAAAATCACAATCCGTTACATTGTATTAGGAAGTCTTGCGCCATAATTTCTGCTTCTAGCACAAATTTCAGATCAGCAAAAAAAGTAAATCGCCCCAAAAAAGGACATGTGAGCTGGCAGAGGTATAGTACGGTGACAGCAGTTTTTTTTTTCTTTTGGTCCCCATCATTGTCTTTATACTGATGATTGTATTTTAACATGTAATGTACACCACCTACAGCTGCAAGATTCAGGTGATAAGATACAGTCAGTCCCATCACTGGATTTCAATGTCTAGGCAGCGGGGTCAAAAGTGTCGTGTGGTGTAATGCTTTCACCCAGTGCATTTTCAGTAGGTTCTGATTGACGTTAATGCTGCCACCACAATCACCTCGTCGGTAGCTGGTGGGTGGGGATTTCCAGTGCATCAAAGATGCAGATAGAGAGCACAGAGAAATGTCAAGCGGTAACTGGTAGTCATGCGGAATCCTTGAGTTATTCTCTCTACAGACTATTATATCTAAGCTTTCTGCCATGTAAAAGTGTATTTTATATGCATGGACACCAGTTTCTAAATATATTTTCGGAAAACTGGAGGAAACCATGATTGGAGAAACAATTTAGAAAGCATTTTCACAAAACATTCATGAGACCATTGGAACAACTTATTGTATTCAGCATGTATGCTTAGGTGCTAGCGTGCATTAGATATCGAACATGGTATTACATTTCCCATAGAATATATTACCTGTATTTAATATTGTCCTAGTAATTTACATTTGTGCAAATGCTCTTTATCAGGCTTTGCTCTTACTTTCAAGCTTATAAAGTATAACCTTGAGCTTGGCACATTGAGGGGCCGTCTCACCAGCACATTCAATAAGATGCAATGTCCTCTCATTGTCAGTATTTTTTTCTCTTCTCTAAAATGACCTCTGAAAGTCTTGCACTTTTGTCATCATGTCCTATGTGAAGTACATGCTTTTCCTTCGATGGCTTCTGTAGTCACAGTGTTTGGTGTTTTAGATAATCATTTCTTTTTTGTTTTTAGAAATTTTTATTCTTAGCTCTGCAGTTTTATTTTTCCTTTGTACAATGACAAAACCCTGTACAACAGAAATGTCTACTGTAGGTTTCATTTACCAGAGGGGTAGATAAATACTTTTTACATGACATATGCATTCATCTAGAAGCAAGAAAATGTTATTCTCCTGAACCTTAACTTTTTAAATGGAGCCAAATACACAAACACTGAAAGTAGTGCATCATTCTTTTGGTTTTTGCCCAGACCACAGTGTTCTCTCTTTCTGTCTTACCCATGAACACTGAGCACCTGTTTGCTTTTGATAGAAGTAACTGTGTATTGAAATTTTCATGCCAATATTTATCTTGTAGCATTGCTTGTAGTGCTACAGTTATGTAGCAGTTACTAGGAATAGTATTTAGAATACACCATGTAGAATTTTTGTGTGTTAAAACAAACAAAAAACAGGCAGGCGTATAGGCATCACCATGCATATACATTTAAAAGGCCATTTTAGTCCATTGTAGATTATAGCATGCTCTTGCACATTAGCTTCCTCATGCAGTAAAATCTTATGAATAACACAAACTTACATACTCAATGCGTATAAATTGCTCCATGTGACACCTTGTGAATATATGGTTTCTGGGTGAGACTAACTCCCTGGGCATGTTTGAAAGGTATTTACAGCCTACAGCTAGATGCTGTGTATTTTTTCCCCCAAAATTCTGCTGAGACAGTTGGTTATTTACATGGTTTTTTCACATTGCAGCCAGTTGTGCTCTTGGCATTGAAAAGTCTGTACAATGCAAACTTGTCACGGGATGGTGAAGAGGAGCTTTAAGGCAGAATAAACCCTAATGATAGTGAACAAACAATGCTGTGAGGCTTCTGTAGGCTTATGAATTTTGAACTTTTACACTCCGAGTGGGACAGACCCAGCCTGTGCTTGGCTAGATGTTCCAGTGTAATTAAAAACATGCATTCTCTCTCTGTAATTACCGATCGGCGTATTCTCAAGTTTCCTTTATTGCCACTTTTCTCACTTTTGCAATGCACCCGGTACTGAGTAATGTGTTGCTATCCTTTGAGAGTAAATGATCCATTACTTTATGAGTGGCTGGAAGTGATTTTAATGTCTTAAGACTTTAAGGCAAGTGCCTTTTTACCTTGTCTTTGTTTTCCCTGATCAGTCAATCTTTTGGATGTGTGCGTGTTATCGCACTAGCATGGCTGCTTGCTGCATGGATATCTGCATAGGGAAGCCCTTGTAAAGCATTGTGGACAGAGATGGTTCATATAAACCATTGATGGTTTTAGAATAGAACATAGAATACTTTTCAATAGAGTAGTTTTCTTCCTAACCATACCTGTGAATTATATCTGAAGTGTTTTTCCTTGCTCACCGTTGAACAATGAAGTGGAGGCAGATGTATTCTTAGGGCGCATGCACAATAATCCTCTGGGGCATAACCATTTGTTTGGATGCATACATCGGTAGGCTGAATGTATTCAGATTAATGACTTTTTGCGATTACAATGTGCATCTCATTAATATTGTAGGCTCACTACTCACCAAATTGTGGGCATGAGGAAATGTCTGTATAATACCAAAAAGCCTGCATATGGACAAGTGTTTACACCAGTCATCTAAAGTTCTGGTGATTGTTGCACGTGCTTCATATATTTGTGATTACATTGCAATTTGATATCATGCAGACCTTCCCTGAGCCATTGGTAGTAAATAATACAAGCTTGTGTACTTGCAGCAGCTGTTTAAAAATTGCGTATTTGCTTTTGATATATCAGTGTGCAGACATACTGTATCTCTAGCTGATGCACAGGCAGCCCAAGCAGTTCACAGCAGTGTCATGTGCAGAGTGTTTTTCTTTGGCTTTTTGTTGGTTTTTAAGTAACCTAAGAGACTGGCCTACAAAGGAAGAAAAGGCCCAGTGATATGATCTGTCACAGCCTGTGCAGTATGCAGTGCCATGCATTCTTGATTTGATGTGTGTCCCATGGGGTCATTGCTTTTTTTCTGGGTCCCTCAGAACAATGACTAATGAAGTATAAACAGTGGCAGCCGAAGTGAGTTGGATGGAAGCGCTCTAATTATGCAAACGTATTAATTGGAATGGAGAACAGTTTGACACAATTCATGAATCAATTGAAAACTGACACTTGAAGATATTTCACAGCAGAGAACACAGCATTACCCAATAGCTTTTAAACATGACTCATGGCCTCATCTAATTACTGAAATATTATCTAGAATTTAATATAACGATGGCAGTTACTAATGTTAGATACAGTTTGTCTTCTGGATTGTTCTAGTGAAGAACTGCCAGACTGCCCAGGACAAGGTTGTTGTTTAGTTTTTTTTGTTTGTATGGTTTTCTTGTAGTATTAGCTATTATTGCTGTTTTTATCTGATGATTTGTTTTAACTTATCACATTAGGTCTGGGTGATATTCCTTAAAAATATATTTTCAGAGATTTTCACAATGTCGATATTTATCATAATATTCTAAAATTCATGTGTGGAAAATTTTCTGATTGTGATGACCAAATTGTCATTGTAATAGTTATGCGAGAGTAGTGGCAGGTACTCTATATGGACAAAAGTATTGGAACACTTGGCCATTACACCCACGGGAACTCTTTTGCCGCCCAATTCTAAATCCATAGGCATTAATATGGAGTTGGTCCCCCTCACTGCTGCCACTCATCCGGAAAGGCTTTTCACAAGATTTTGGATTGTATATGTAGGAATTTTTACTCATTACCAAGAACAGTTGTGAAGCTTCTTCCTCTCTCCCATTTGTGTCCATGCACAACATGCAATGCACAACATGCAATTGTTTGGATTTTCCAAAAGCATGCAAACAATAGTAATTTGAAGAATTTGCAAAGGTAAGATTCACAAGTCGGATGACAAACCTTTTTAACCACCTCAAAAGAAATCACGCAAAAGGGCATGCTGTTTCATATTTTAGGCTTTTTACCGTATAGGGCTATATTTTACAATAAGGGAATTGATTTGCTTGTACTTTTCAACAACTTGCATAATAATCTGAAATACCAACATTAAAAAGAATCGTGATAAGATCATGATTTTTGATCCTGCCTTAAAAAAATTGTAATGATATCCATATCTCTGACGCCTACATGCTTGTGCAATATCCACCGTATCTACTGACTTAATTACAGATAACACACGTGTGGTTTTTGGTACCCTTCTCATGATAGCAGAATGCACGGAACTAGAATGGGTAGAGCAAGGGGAAATTGCCCACAAGTTAATTTATCACGGACAGTGTCATTCTCTCGGTTGGATAAAAATGTAAAACTAGCCTTAAAATACTGTGTTTGAAACTTTTAAGCCTTTTGATTCCAGGACACAGCAGCCATTCTGTTAGGAACGTTACGGCTTTTTGGTTGTGGGAGTTCAATTTTGCTGCTGTAATTAACACTAACGGCACATTAGTGCAAACGCATATGCCGAAGTAACGTCTTGTTTTGCGTTTAAAGGAGATTGATGGGAAATGGCAGTTCTAGTGTTAACTGGGCAGTTGTGCCTTTTACCACATACCTTACATGAAGGCAGCAGCGCATGTATATGCTGTGTTACGACCCCCAGTCTAGGGTTGAGGATCGGCAGAAATGAATATGTGTGGGAAAGGGGAAGACGGGACAAATCGGTGCAGGGAAAGGGGAACACAGGACACAACGGGAT
>JABFEB020000092.1:10810900-10830390 GCA_019775895.2 Stomatorhinus ivindoensis | reverse complement strand
TACCACTGAATCGCCTTGTAAGGTGACGCCTCACCTCTGATCCTGATATATCCGTCTTCCCTAATATTAATAAAAAATATTATTAATATACTAACCCTAACCCTAACCCTAACCCTAGCACAGCAATCTTTGTAAAATAAAGTTTAGAGAGAGAGGAATAGCGTTTAATGGACAATCCCACTTAACAAAGCCTACATAACTGTACGAGACAAAAAAGCAATAGATAATTGGGGTGTCGCTAACCTGGACTGTCTTGCGAACTCACAGCAGCTGGTGATACAAGAGAGGCTGCCATCACAACAAAGTGTAACTGAGCTGATGTGAATAGTAGAAAAATTGGTAAAATTTTAAACATTCGTCCACTTCTGTATACTTGTTTTGAAGATATTCATGTTGAACTGCAAATGCCTCAAAAACGCTTAAACCAAGACGTACAAATGAGGTGGAACAGTATGTTATGTATGTTAGTAGTAGCCTAATTAAATATTATTTGTCATACATTCTTTCCATCTGTATTTACTACCTTCAAAAGATTATATATAAAATATGACAAAGTAAAATCTGTGTCAGTATCAGCGTTGGCAGTTGTGTATCAGATCGGAACTGAAAAAATGTGGATTGGCCCCTCCCTACAATAGGCAGCTTTTAAAATGCTAGAGTGCTGATGATGTCACTCTCAGCGAATTTCAGACTTTAGTGATTATCGTTGTTGACACATCACAGTACACAGTTCACAACAACGAAATGTGTTCTCTGCATTTAACCCATATGTGACATGCAGGGGGCAGCTAATTCAGCGCCCGGGGAGCAGTGCTTGGGGCAGTACTTTGTTTAGGGCACCTCACTGGTACCTTGCTGGTCGGGATTCAAACCTGCAATTTTTCAGTTACGAGTGTGCTTCCCTAACCATTGAGCCACCTCTGTCCACAGTCACCACCGCCCACATGCAGTACAAAACGCAGGTATGATGTCAATGATGCGACTGACACACGCATGCACACGTACACTATAAATGACGCAAACTCAAAAGAAATGGATTGGTAGGCTGTGCAATCTTTTTTTTTAAGATGATATAAGTAAACATAAAGGTTACAGCGTTTTATTTTGCTTTCTTCTGTTCATCTGCATCAACACTTTATCCTCATCAGCACTTTATCCAATAAATTAGCAGAGAACAATCAAACATAAAACACTTACCACATAAGCTGCAACTATGTTAAGTTTAAAAAAGTAATAATAAAAACAAAACAATTGCAGTAATACAAAACAATCGGATCCTGCAGCTGCACGGAGCCCAAAGTCACAGATGTGCAGCTTCACGTTTACATATTTTCAGAAGCCACATTACAAGTACAATTGAGATTGCAAGTGCACAAATTCTATGTACGTGCACTCAGAATGCTAGGATTCATGGTGTTCATGTGTTTCTTTTAATGACAGCAGTCAACATAACAACTGAACTAATCAGCGATTGGTGCCATCTTCACCACCCTGGGAGCGTCTAAAAAAATGCAGATATTTTTGTCTGCTTTTCAGGTGGTTGATGTGACATATTTTCTGATGCTCTGTCCGCCGGTGGGAGTGTGCTCACCTGTGCGTACGCGCATGTGTCTGTGCGCGATACAGAAAGCAGAGGACTGCTGTGAAAAATATAGCCCACAAGAGCTGACTGGTACAGGCACTGTGCCAGTCCGATATTACGTAGATGAATCAGAGGTGCTGATCTGTTCTTGTCATGTCTTGAAAATGACATCTTCAGAGGTAGTGATTCTACAGTACGTGGCTGACCCAAAGTGCTTTTCTAGGCTCAGTTGCAGGTGACAAGAGAAACTGAAATACAATTAAGTTAATGTGCAATGCATGCATGCATGTGGTTATTTAAAACCTATGATACTGCCATTTCCACAGGAAGGGGTGAGTACTCAAACAGCTCTCAG
Source organism: Stomatorhinus ivindoensis (assembly GCA_019775895.2). NCBI lineage: Eukaryota > Metazoa > Chordata > Actinopteri > Osteoglossiformes > Mormyridae > Stomatorhinus > Stomatorhinus ivindoensis. The sequence goes on along the minus strand of JABFEB020000092.1, from coordinate 10,828,453 downwards.
AAGACATCCAGCATTTTGGAGATTCTTACAAAATTTAACCATTAGATGTACAGTAATAAAGTTGTAGAGTGGAAGTGCGACACGTGCTGCTAATTTCCAGCATACTCTTTGGGCAAGGAGTATAACATTGACAGTATTTGACATTGATGACTTTTTTTTTTTGCAGGAATCCGGGTTCTGGTTGATGCCAGAGAGAAACTGCACATTCCCTGGGGAGATCCCGCCAACCAGCTTCACGGGGAGACCATGATGTCCTTTGACACACGCTCGGTCCACATGGCGCAGGGCATGGTGGAGACGAAGGTCTTCTTGCAGTTCCTGCCCTCCATACGCTCACTGTGGAGCGACAGTGGCATCCAGAATGCCTATGACAGACGGCGAGAATTTCAGCTGGTGAGTTGCAGGCCACTGCACCTGACTTATAGTGAATCATCAGTAACAAAGTGCTGTGGAACTTTTTAGCATTATCAGAAAGATCTGCTGAAAACTAGCAGGATTACAGACAGCATGATGACCTTCAGTCATCTAGTTTCAGCATAGATTGATAAACATTAATGTTCGGTCATTTGCTAGTCGTTTCCAGGATTCTGCCCCAAGTTGTACATAGCTAAATTGGTCTCTTTTTTTTAACTATGCTGATTTTAATAGAACATCTGTTATTTTATTTTGTTTTTCATTTCAATCAAGTGTAATTTTGAGGGTATTTTTTTCTCATGCTTCTCTGACACACAATCATTGTTACAATTTGTGACAGATGCACAACACTTACAACAAATAGTTGGAATTACAACTGAACTTTTAAGAAATGTGCCCGTGTACAAATTTCTGAATATTACTGGAGTTTCATATATATATGGTTCAGTGATAAATGGCAAGTATGGCCTTCCCATAACCTCTGATTTTCTTAAAATATTAGTTAATTTTTTAGAAAAGTGCACAACTGTATAATTTTAAATTTTGACTAGCAATCTGATGAGAAATCGGGATCATGTGCAATAAATTGACTTCCCTAAACGCTTTCAGTTCCATTATGCAGAGTGTGCATAAAGGATGCCTGCTCCTTCCTTGAAATAGACTGCCTGATTTTCTCATTGTTTTCTCCTGTTCAATTGGCTTCATTCACTATTATTGTTGAGGAGGCCATTTAAAGTAGGCTGCCAGGGATTAATGGATAAAGGTATATAAGTAGTTTGCCTCTGAATGCAGTATGATAGGTGCCAAATGTGCCATTTTGATTGTGGTTTGAACTACAGCACTGGGTGTTAGCATTCTTAGCGATATGTTGTGTGTATATGAAACAGTTTCCCACCCACATGGGAAGCTTTTGAGTCAGCACGGGCCAGCATCCTTGGGGAATGCCTTCAAGGTCTTATTGAGATTCAGTAAGCAAATTGAAACTACCAATGTTCTGTATACTCAGCATATTTAAGCAGTAACATACGAGGAGTGCGGTTATACTCCAGTATATCACAGCTGTGATTCGGTCATAGGCACGAGGCCGCAGGCCGAGGTAACAGTAATAAGACACGGCATATTTTGTTTGTTTATTTAAACATTTACAGGCCTCCGCAGGAAAAACGTTTCCGTGACAACAGCAAAAGTGGGTTGGGCTATCGCTCCAAACCTTTCGCATACCTGGAAAATTCAGTCTATAATCGGTATATTTTTGTCTAATATTGTCAGAATCAGTAATTGAACCAGCTCGCCAGCTTATGAGTGGAATAAATTTGTGATGTAAATTAGAACCATCCCGCAGGTCTAATGAATGAAATATTGTGGTGCTCGAGTGGCAAAGAGATCATGAGGCGGACAGCAAAGTTCAGTTTTTAGCAGACTGTTTTATTGTGCGATCCTTAGAAGCACGGCAGTGAAACGAACGAGAATGAAGAATACTCACTTACGTACACAGACGGGGAGTCTTTAAAGAAACAAGCGGCTCAGTGTTGGTGGAAAATAGATACACGTAACGGTTTTTAGATTCTTCCGTAAAGTTGAGTGTTTCAGCTGATGTGAATTGTCTGAGTGCGGTTATACTCTGATAAAGATACTCATAGAACACCTCTTGTCCAATCAGATTTCTCGGTCCCCAGGACTGTGAGCATGGGACGTAAACCCTCTACATTTTATAATCCTTCTTAAGAAATACTTGTCCCGAGTCCATGCTTCCTTTGCGTCATCATAGCAGCACCCTGCAGGCCCTGTGATTCAGCGAGGCTGCAGTGAGCCACAGCAGAGCACAGTGTGGCTTCCCTGAAGCAGGGGACTTAAACATCAGGAGTACCATAGTCAGGGTGCCTTCAGCACAGGTGGAGCTGCCCCTGCCTTTTCTCGCATTCTCCTCCGCAAATCATCCATCATTGAAAAGTTTGCAGCTCGCTTCCTGTTTCTGCGGTACCCCATCCGTTCAAGTTCCTGTCTTGTGCTTGTGTGTACAGCTGGCATCAAAAGACGTGCCAACCCCGACTCCGGCCCCATACCACTTGAGTGTCGCTAAGACCAAACAAGGTATAATCCAGTCAGGAATGTTGAGCCACTGCTGAACCCTCCACCCTCCCCTGAAAGGTTCGACAATCACTTTATTGGGCTTGTCCCATTTGCACTCCACCATGAGCAGCTGAATGCCACGGTGGGTTAATGCAAACTGTGCTCATTTAGGAAAGTACATGCCAGTGCTGCAGGTTTTTTTGTTTGTTCTTGTTTTTTGATACTGTTGCATGTGTGTGATGCCAGTTGCACTGTTTCTTTGCAAACGTGTCAGTTGAAAAAGCAAACTTGACAGGTTTGCCTGCATTCTGAACATAGGCAGTGACAGGACCTTCTTGTGGTGCCCATGATAGGGTAAATAGTGAGACCTTTCCCCGATTGACCAGCTGTTTGGACCTCTCCTTGATTGGCCAGCTAGTGAGACCGTTTCCTGTTCTGCATGTCACTCAAGTCACCTGCTTTTCCTTCTCTGCGGGGGCCAGTAGCCAGGTTCCTGAACTAGTGCTGGGTAGTAGGGCTGTGCGATTTAACCGAAATCTCATATTCCAATACAAGTCATCTTGTATCCCAGTAATGATATTTATCACGGCTGCACCTCGTATTTACAGATTTTTTTTTTCTACAGGTCAGCTGTGGTAGGAATTGAACAAAAATCTGCAAATAAAGAGGAGCGAGGTCATAAATGTCATGAGATCCACAAATAGATGGGAAATGATTCAGAAATATGCTAAACCTTTTTCACGTGTACAAATCACTCCATATTTTTGTGGATAAAAAATAAAACACAAATTTTTACACAAATAAAAATACATATTTGTGGACAGTGATACGTTTTTTTCTGCTGATCAGCTTCAGTATATAAAGCCCCTAAGAGGTCTGAGTGGGAATATATTTTTTTTTTATATTTTTGCGTTCCCGAAAAATCCTTCTCCGTTACTAATAATAACTGTACTGCGTTCATTTAAAGTACAAAAGATAGAATTAACATACCAATAAGTGTAAACCTTAACCCAGGTTAGTGTGCTTTAAACTACAGGGACAATGCACACTATGTAATTTTCATATCTGTTTTCAAGCATGTTTATTAGCAATTTCACTGATGGTGAATGGACACAGAAACTGTAACCAGGACAGCCTAGCTGTTGAAGGTGAAGTACACGGACACACATTGAAATATTACTTCAAAATAAAGAAATCTGGGAAATCATGGGGCGTTGCTTGTTTTTCTTGCAAGATATTACAGCTGGAAAACTGAATACAGACGCTCCTCTACTTACAAGCTTTCTACTTATGAACTTTCAGACATACAAATGAAGAGGACTGTACAACACAAATGAAAAATGCATATTTGCCGATGGTTAAATATTTGCGGATCTTGGTACATATTTGTGTATTGTGTTCTGTGGGTTACGAATAAAGTCCAATAAGAACTTCCATAGAAGTGCCACATCCCATGTGGTGGCTTGTAACCTTGCAAAGCTGTCATCCAAATGATGAAAATGTGCATAAATGGTGTATTGTGCAGCAACATGACATAAACAATAGAGTATAATATGAAACGATGGACATTTTTGTTTTGTCATCTGATATGTATAGTCATATTGTATAGCCCTACTGGCCAGTTAACTGGTTCATCCGGTATACCAATTTAGTTCCCATATGGCATGGGTTATTCATATACTACCATACTGCAGCATAGGTGAAGCACCATTATGCTTCAGTAGGTAGCGAATTAAATAGTTTGTTTGCTGCTAGAACTGCTAAGGAATTCTGTGCAGAGTGTATCTAGAGGGGACCACTGTTAACTGTGTACCCTCCTTAGTAACAGTTATAACTTAATAATGCAGCAAATTTCCATATACAGTTGTTTAACATTATAGATTGTATGGCTGCTACTTCAATCTGTCTCTGAATATATGGATTATATGTAATATAATTAGGTCTGCAATTAAGTGCATATCAATAAAGTGAATCCCTGATATCGATTTATTGATATTGATGATAATTAAGATCATTCCAGTTACAGGGGCACTTCACCCCAACACTGGTTGGTTTAATGCTGTCTATCCATCTAGTTTGGTCTGCTGGGAGTTGCATAGCTTTGGAGAAATCAGCCATAGAAATGTCGGTTTTCTCTTTAATATAATGGGAGTGAATGCCATTCTTTCTATGATGATGTTTAAACTGTCAAAAAATACATTTAAAAGATTCAACAGCAACATCTCTTACCAGAAATTATGACCTGGTGAATCCAGACTTTGTCGTGAGCAGTTTAATGGAGGAACAATTTTTTTCCTACCAAGCTCCACACACCAGTTGTATCACTGTGCAGAAGCACCAATAAATAAAACATGTTGCCGTGGAGCTGAACATACGGTTATAATCAATAAAACATGTCACTATCTAGCTAAATGTGCATCATTAATTTAATAAAGCATGTCAAGTTAAATGTAAATGGTCTTAATATTTAATAAAAACACACCTTTTAAAAAAACATTCGTAAACATATTTTATTAATGTAAACATTTGCTGCTGCAGTAAGAGTGAACTACAAAAATAATACTGTGATACTGCCAGAATCTTACAAAATACCTTGATACAATTTTTTCGTTATGTTGTCCAACACTACCCTAAACTTTACCACACGGCCTGCCTACCTCTCCATTCGCATGTTAGTAAACTTGTACTGTTTTTAATTTGTGTTTGAGGCTACTCTGGTGTGCAAAGGACAAGGAAATGGTACACAGGAAATGTTATATTATGCAGAGTGGGACTTTCAGGGGAAGTGAAAGTACAGTGCCATGACTCATTATGACACTGACAGTTATGGTGGGAATTAATTCTGTTTCCACTTAGAGAAGCTTTTAGTTCAGTTTCATTAAGTTACATGGCTTATTGTTGGTCCTCCTTTATTTAGCAGACACTTTTGTCCAGAGTGGTGTAGAAGTGAGGCAAATAGCATATTACAAACACCACTGTGGAAGAGTTGACTAGGTATAAGTGTGTCTAGGCTGAGCTTCTAATGTATGCCTAGTTACAAGTGTAAGCGCTATTGGATTAAGAGCAACATAATTTTCAGCAAAGCACGACCCTAATAGGACAATTCAATGACTATTGAATATTGACTATTGTGCATATTGAAATCACAACAGTGTTTAGTGATTCTTACCTGTTTAGTGCACAGCATTCACTTTAGGCTGGGTGTAGACTATTTAATGTCTCTAAGCACAAGTTCCTTCGTAGGCTTCCCAGGAACACCCTTAGAAAGTCTGTTTTTTTGGTAAATTTTGTATGTGCAAGTTTAAAAGAAAATAATCCCTTGTAATTTAGTCTAACAGGTAATTTAAAGTTCTCTTTGAAAGACCCTAATACATGCAATTTTAAGTAAATAATCATTGAAGAATCATAATGAAGAGTGACTGTCTCTGACTTTGTGTAATGCTTTCCTACATCACTGTATGTGGTTTTCAGTGGCACCAGATTCTGAGTTTGATTTCTCTGCTTCCCCATGGAACTCGAGGCGCCTTGGAGCTGCATGCCCAGCGCGCCTGCTGTCATAGAACCGTTCTGAGTTGTGGATTCCTGCATCTGTAATGCCGGTGACCTCGTGGCCTAAATGTCTGCATCATGCTTCCAGCTGCTTGCTAAACAGGAAATCACCCATTAAAAACAGAGAGCTTGAATGAGCGACAGGGTGCAAATCTGTTCATTTGCTGCTGTGACAATCACAGTGCCTGTGGGTGGTGGCACACAGATTATTCTCTGTGTGGGTTTCTAGATGAATTCCCTTTTGAAATATGGCACCTTTTTACATTGCAGGTAGCATAAAAATATATATATATATATAATATGGTGTCTTCTGTAACTTTTACTATTACTACTACTTAGCTGTAACTTATTGGAAACTTTTCTTTTTTCAAGGTCAGAGTTTTTCTAGTGAACTGTATCTTTAATACTTTAATATTGAGCAGGTAAATAGTGAATGGCACCATGTCAGTTTTTCCTTTTATAATGAAATATGTATGTAGACTTCTTGTCTTTTTTGTCTTAATCATTTTCTGAGAAGAGCACAAGTTACAGTTCATGAGAAATCAGTTTATATACACACAGTTTGTTGCTTGTCTGTTTATTGCTACCCATGGCGTAGGGGCGAAAATGTTTTGGGACAGGATTTTTTTCTAAACAGAAAAGGATGCTTGACAGAAAAATGAGCATGTGCAAGCTGCTAATTGAATGCATCATGATCTTTCTGCATTAAGGGAGTGAAGGTACACAATTCACATTCGAGACAAACCTCCTTCTGGGATCACAGTTCACTGAATTTTGGTACAAGGAAAACCAGTTTTTGAAGCTAATAAAGCTGCAAACGCATTTAGGTTGTGAACTCAAGGGAATGCATCTTAATGCGACTCAGTAACGAAACCAAAGAGAGACGTACACATCGTAAAAATAAATATTTAAGACTGTCGAAAGTATAACATCATAACACTCAAAATAAACTAGGTGACGTCTAAATCTCAAGTTCTGTACTACCAAGTATGGTTGCAGATCTGTAAGGATACATACCCCTGTAGCTGTAACGTGTTCTATTATTTAAAATGGCAAAAAGCACCTTAAATGCCACAGGGATACTAGCATGTAGAGGCTGTATTTGCCTTGCACCTTGTCTCAATTGAGTTAGCATGTTGGATGTGTTTCCAGCAACATATGAGTTCAGTATAACGAAGCCGACAGACAATTGTGCTCTTATCTACTGCTTTCTCTCCAGTGCTAATGTAATTTGAGAAACCAAAATGTTCTCAAACCGCTGCTCATGACTGACTGTAAGCAGCATTAGCTGTAACCATCTAACAGCCGCAATTAGCATAATGTTCACCACATCGAGCATATACTTCTGAATTGATTGTTCACCCATGTCGATAATTGTTTTCATTTGTTTCCTTATGCATACTGAACCGAAACTGATGTACTGATCTGTACATGATGAATAAGAACTAAGATGTGTTTTTCCATATGGACAGAGATGTAATAGCTACTGCAAGTTAAGGTTCCAGAGCCCATGTACTTCTCTGTGATTTATGTTATACAAGGAATTTGCCTTTTCTCGTGTTAAATTACTGCAGCACTATGTAGATGTTTATTATTATTGTTTATTATTATTTATTATTATTGAGATAATGCTGTATGGATCTTTGCACTTAAAAAAAAAACAACAAGCCAAAGAACCTAATCAGCAATGGAATAGTGTGTTATTCAGTTATGTTTAATTATGGTAACAGCCCTTATCAGAAACCTCATCTTCACAGGATGTGCTGCTTTTACGTCTGGTGGATTGAAAAATATTGCAGGTTGACAAAGGGATCTGCTTATTTGCATTGTGCAATTCAACAATGCAATCCTGTATAATCTGGAGCTTAACGGGAACTTAATCCTGAATGGTCCTTGAGACAAACACTGGAGTTGCTGACCTGTCACATATTGCAGCCAACACTTTGAATGGATTAATCATTAACAGGGATTGACATTAAAGGTTTTGGTATTTAGAATTTGCAAAGTCGCAGAACATGTTAAAATGTATTTGCATCTTCATGTTTTTGCTATAGGACTTCTTGTGTATGGTTTCTTGGTGAACAGCAGTCACCTTGCACCTTCAGGGTTTGGGCTTCAAATCCCACATCAACTCCACCTGTGGCACTTGCATGTTCTACTTGGGGCTCCTCCAGGAACTCCTCTTTCCTTCCGCCATCCTAAGACCTGCAGTTAGGCCAATTGGAATCTTTAAATTGTTCTTTGTGTTTTAGTTGGTTGTTCTTCTGTATACCCTGCAATAGCATCCAAACTCTCAGTGATCCTGACCACAGTAAGTGGTTAGAAGATGGATGGATGGATGGGCTCCTGGTATTTAAAAAAAATATTGCAGTTTATTATATATTCCATTTTTCCTTATTTAGTTCATAGCCCCCTAGTTTTCTTTTATTTAGTAGACAGTTTTGTTCAAAGTAATTTGGTGAGAATCAGAGAGCAGGATCAGACCGTATCCCTGGAGCAATTGTGGACAATGGCCTTTTTCAAAGACCCAACAGTGAGCTCACTTTGCCTGCCACAGGATTTGAACCAGCAACCTTCTGATCACGGACAGAGTTCTAACCCCACAAAGCCACTCGCCAAACCATCTGAGGGAGCTGTTTGCCTTAGTGCTGGATGCGCAGCCAGCTCTGGCGCTGTGTGTGTTCTGATGACTAGCAGCCAGTTCTTCCCACTTTCTGCAATTCAGATTGACAGCATCAGATGACATATTTTGCTTGTGTAATCATTCTGAAGAGGTAACAATGTAGCAATCTCCTGTGTGTCCTGCTGCTCGGCTGTGTGAGATGAATCCTGCTTTGAAACCATTTAACTCTCAGAATAATTGTCTCCGAAAACCTCCTGTCTGTTGACAACTGACTTTTCATTGGAACAAGATATAAAAGGCCACTGTTAAGGGAGCCAGTGTTAAAACTAGACACACCAACAGGATGGAGTGTTTTTTTGGAGGTTTGCACAAAGAATTCACTCAGGAAAATATAAAATGCCATTGCATTAGACATAAGAAGAGCAGTGTAAAGCATCCGTAGTGATTTGGAGGTTTGTTTTGAGATGACAGCACTGTTCCTCAGTTGTATTATAAAGGTTTTCCATAATTCATTCCTGGGCATTTACTGTATGAGATTCTACTCAAATTGAATGAATTAGCATTGCAACACAGTAAAACATTCACTGTACTTTCGAGTGAACTTGCATAATGTACATTTTTTGCCTTGTTTTAAAGTAAAGCATTTTTATGTGATGACGTTACTTTTTTGTTTCAATTTGCAGGGTGAATCTGTGAAATACTTCTTGGACAATGTTGGTAAACTAGGACAGACGGTAAGTCACACTCTCCTCTCAGCTTGTACAGTGACCTAAGAAGTGGACATTGTTTCTCTGATTTGGCTTAATGCAGAATACATTATTATCTACATCACCCTTTAATGTCTGACTCCACCCTCCTGCAGCCTAAAACTGTACCACGATTGGTTAGTTATATGGTGTTTTGAGGTGGCTGGAGACAGGTGCAAGTTTTGCTGACAGATATGGACGTTATCAATGACCCGCCCCTCCAAATTCCTTTATTTAGAGAAGTTTCAGGATGTGACTATGCCCTGGATGCTTGTAGCTTGGAAAATATGCCCATTTCAAGGGAGGATATCATTGTAACCTCCAGTGATTAAATGCAAACAAATCCAGTGCTGGAGGATTTGGTGAATCTTCGATGCGTTTCTGCCAGAGTGGCTGCTGTGTTTCTGACAGGCCTCAAGCTCTAGTTCTTGTAGAACAATAACCAACTTGTCGTACCACAAAATGCAGCTCTCCAGCGCTTTTATGTATTGCTCATTTTGGAACATACTTGCAGTACTATGGTCACTTTTTACAGGCCTTTTTTATGTGTTGCACTGAGACATGTTTAAACAGTTGGCCTAACAGATAAACATTCCAAAAAAGTTAGTTTAATGGAAAGAAATTGCTTTACCTATTCTGACTTTATTTTCCTCAGATATTCATGGTTGTTTTTGAAATTAACACCTAAAATAGTCACTTTGTTATGAAGTTCAGAAGACTTTTGGAACAAGTTTTGTTTGTTAGCCAGTGAATTATAACTCATGGATTTTCCTTCTTTGAGACTGGGTGGATATGGAACAATATTAGATGGATAACGGGCTAACGTCACCTTGGCCACTGTTCGGATGACGATTCAGACAGTGGAAGCAGAAGAATAGAGTGAGCCAGGAAACTACACCCTCTCTCATCCAGCTTCTCCGTGGCCATGCAAGGCCCAGAAGAATCATGCAATCTGATGAGGCTGGCGTTGAGAAAGAGGAAGTGGGTTGTGTGCCTGCCAGGAGACTCTCTGGGGAAGCTCCTGGAGGAAGCCAGACCTCCCACTGGCTGCAGTTCCTCCAGGCCATACAGTGGGCGCCCCCCAGCGAGCTCCCATACAGTCCCAAGTGTTTCATAACTTTGCTGTCGATAAACAGGAAAAGGAAGTGCCGCAAACCTAGAGTGAAGGCAAAAGTGTCCACTCCTTCATACTGGTAAATCCCTGTGAGGTTTTCTGTTATACTTGCATTAAAAAAATTGAATGATGGGCACAAATAAAGAAATGGCTTTAAGACATTCAGAGAAGGAAAGTTGTAGAGGTCTCATTAAGAAGCATTTTTTCAAGCATTCACGTTTGTTGAACTGATATGTCTACCAAATAAGGAGGTTGAAAAAGCAAACATTGCAGGATTTTTTCATACTTGCAGAACTTTATTGGTTAAATCACAAGAATAAAAAGTTTACTGTGGATCTGTAGTAGGCTGTCTGTACTACTTCCTACTAATTCCTCCCCCATCAGCTTCTAGTGGCCTTGTTCTTTGGCTGTGTCATTATAGCCTCTTACAACACATTAACAATAATCCTGAATTATGCAATAACAAAATGTTACAAATTTTCCCTTCATTATGTAATAGCCCCCGCGTTTTATAGTAATGTGGTGCATTTTGTAAAAGTTTGAACGCAATATGTAATACATTTCCCAGCATTTTGTAATAAATTATTACATATTGTGGTGGTTGTGGGAGTTGCACTTTTTAATGATGAAAATGTAATACTGTGCATTACGCAATAAACAACCACAAAGGATGTTTTCACTTATATTTTATTTATTACATAATGCGGTATTATATAATGCGTCGTGACGTAGTCCCTTAAGTATGGCCTACTCCTGACTAGGGCTGCACGATTCTGGGAAAATTATGAATCGCAATTCCTTTTGTTAGAGTTCCCTGTAACTATTTTTTTTGCTAAATTTAAACGTTAATTGCACTCATTAAACGCTAGGGAAAAACCAACACTTTGAAGCACTGTACTTTTGGTACTTTCTTGAAGTAACAAAAGTAAGGTACCTGGTGCAGTGGGAAAGCGTCCTTTAAAGAGAATGTAGAATTATGGGACACTAGAGACTCTCTGGGGGAAAGCAGGAGCGCTTGTTTTTATCCAGCTGATGTGATACAATGCAGAACAACTGCTGTAATATAGAAATGTGATCGCATAGAGGTGTGAATCGAGATCATGCTTTTTTCCGATTAGTTGTGCAGAACTACTTCTGACCAATATTCTGTACAGTTACTCCTCACTTAACGACCTACCTGTGTACCGACTGCGTGGACTTAAGACCAGCGCTCCAACCAGTCGGTATTGTACGCCGTACGAGAACTTTGTTGGGAATGGCGGCGCAGCTTCTCAGCATCAGCCAGTTAATAAAATAAAGACAGAGTGATTAGGTTGGAGTTTCCTTTAGACCTTATCATTATTCAGAATAAATGAAAACGATTACCTATATGTACAGTATTCAAACCTAAGTAATATATGTTACGGCTGATTTTTTTTCCTCTTCTATTGTTTATCATACTATGCAGTACAGTATGAACATTTATAAACAGGGATGTTCATAACTGGTACACAACTATGCATTCATCTTTAAAAGCGATGTGTGGTAATACTGTAGATGGTTGTAACAACATGTATTTTATGTTCATTTGCACTGCAATGACAAAAAAATTACTGTCAATGAATCAAACAACAATGCAGAGACTTAACGACAAGTCCCGTTCCTACGACTAGGCCGTTAAGCGAACTGGTTAATATTCGAGGAGCCACCTCTTACTGATATTTCAAGCATACTGCAGGTTACTTGTACTTTTAACCTTCAAATGCTATTCATACTTAATTTATTGTATGAATGCAAATTAACTTGGTCATTAAGTCTCTGCATTGTATGCTAAATTCCTCCATTGTTTCTATATAGGGATCAGTCTCTGCCCTTCTGCACTGTCCCCTCACATCTCATATTCTTAGTAGTACTTATATTATTGCTGTTATTGTTAATATTTTATTATTATTATTAGTAGTAGTAGTAGTATTGGCAGCCTGCAGGTTTCTAACCCTTTTCTTGAAAGTCCTGTTATTGGTGCTAAACTTTGCAACACCGATATGTGCCGTCCTCCGAAGTGTGTTGAAATTTAGCTGGACTGCATGTTCAGTCATGTCTTCAGCATTCAGGCAATTTTCTTTGTTCATTGGACACTTTGCAAAATGGATTCTGTGGCGGTGTGGAGGTTTCTCTTTGCCAGCATGTTTTAAAAAACACCCTGTGATATGTGCTTGTTTGCTTTTCCCAGATGAAGGTGCCCCATAATCCAATGCACTGATGCAATTAGCCTTAATTAAAGTCCAGAGTAGGGTCAATTAGCTAGATTTGGGTATTTAGCACAGGTCATTCATCAAGAGAATATGCATTTAATTCTTAAGAGATTTCCAGACATCACATGATTTTGTAAGAAATCTTGAAGGATTTCTAGCATATGGTAGCATTTTTTTAATTAAGAAAAAAATGTGCAATTGACATTTTGCCAGAGAAAACAGAGTTAGAGCTGGGATCAGTTTGTATATATCTGGAGGGCAGGTATGTGATTTCTGAACATCAAGGGAAGTGCACATCCCTGATTAGAGATGGAAACAAACATGACTTCTTTTGGCTTGTACAAGGGCTTCTGTTAAACCGGTCTCATTAAAATATTGCGTAAATGGCTCCACTTCCTTTGTGTAGTGGTATGATTTGCCATGCAATGGGCTAATTTTACTGTCAATCTCCTCTTGCCTCAGGACTATTTGCCTTCACAACAAGACATCCTCTTAGCTCGGAAGCCTACCAAGGGTATCCACGAGTACGACTTTGAAATCAAGAATGTGCCTTTCAAGATTGTTGACGTGGGAGGGCAGCGGTCGGAGCGCCGGCGATGGTTCGAGTGCTTCGACAGCGTCACCTCCATCCTCTTCCTCGTCTCTTCCAGTGAGTTTGACCAGGTCCTGATGGAGGACCGGCAAACCAACCGGCTCAAGGAATCACTCAATATCTTTGAGACTATAGTCAACAATCGCGTCTTCAGCAACGTCTCCATCATCTTGTTCCTCAACAAGACGGACCTCTTGGAAGAGAAAGTCAAAATTGTAGCCATCAGAGACTATTTCCCTGAGTACACTGGGGATCCTCATAGCCTGGCCGACGTGCAGGAATTCCTGGTGGAATGCTTTCGCAGCAAGCGTCGAGACCAGCAGCAGAAGCCCCTCTACTACCACTTCACCACAGCCATTAACACGGAGAACATTCGACTGGTTTTCCGTGATGTCAAGGACACCATCTTGCATGACAACCTAAAGCAGCTTATGTTACAGTGATGCTTATTGTCAGAGACTTTCGTTTTTACTCCATATAATTAGTAACCTTAGGGAGGGAATGTCCGGGGTGAGTGAAATGAGGAAAGCAGATGGTCGTCAGCAGTAGTGTTTGAAAATTTATAGCGGTGACCGAGATCATGAACGTAAGATGCTATTTAAAGTTGCCTTGAATACTGTAATTCTTTAGGATACTGTTGAGCATCCCTCCTCCCTCTAAGTAACACCACTGATGCCATTTTAAAGTCTGTTTAATTAACTAATGGAACAGAAAGAGTATAATGATATCAGAACAGTCCTTATTTGTCTTACTGAGCCTCTGTTACGGTTTTGCTTGAGCTGAACCAGTGCTTTAAGATCTATGTTCTGAGCCACTCTGTCCATACCTGGTTTTATTTGTTTTCTAATTGCTTGTCCTTGAATATTTTTGTTGATTTCATTATACATACATGCCTAAATTATATTTCATTGGTTTACAGTTCATTGCCTCCAGGTTTTAGTACTTCTGGTGGGTGCGTATCCCACTGAATGGAGCTCCTGATGACATGGGTACCCACATACAAGCAGCCGTGCTTGGAGACCACTTGATTTCTCATACTGTAGTTGACTTTACAAGAACTACAGTATTTGTTTTAATCTCAGGGCTGAATGTAGACCACTTTATTTTTGCTAAAATGTACATTTGTGTTTAACAAAAGGTATTTCCAACGTGACAAATTAAGTGTATTTGTTGATCAGTGGCCATTTTAATAAATCCTAAGTTTGTGTGGTGCCAATAGAGGCAGTTGGCATTTTTAGGTTTGGTCTATTTGTCAAGGAGGAGTGAAGGTGTTTTTCCTCTTAGCTAAATTGTTCTTTTAAATCCCAGAACAACGCGTCTGTGTACTTGGTTAGAAACACCTGCCCAAAGTGACACTTTTTTGTGCCATTTATTAATCAGTTACACTTCTCTCTGTCAGATGTATTCAAAAGGGATAGAAATTGCTTTTTGGATCTTATAAAGACTGATTTTTTTTGTAGTTGTATAAAAAGTGTCTTGTGTAAATGTGCCCACTCAACGCAATCTTTATTTTTTAACTCAAAGTTGCCTAACCCACACTGATTATGTAACCTGTTAATATATTTCTTTTTCCCCAAAATTGATGTTGTCTTATTGCTGTATTTAGTCATTAATTAGATTTTCTCAGTGTCAGTCAGAATCTGATGTGACCTGATATATATTGCAGTCCTCTAAAAAGTTTCATTACATTTTGCAGACATGAGTTGCATACTATTTTTACACTTTGGAAATAAGTGTTTTTATCGTTGGACTTGGCTGCATAGCTTAGGTATTGACTGCATTGATGTTTTTACCCGTCCCTTTCAATGTGAGAGCTGCGGAGAGGGATTCTCTTGATTTTTTTCAGCACATGCATATATAGATATACTGAGGGCTGAAATGTATGTGCTCATCAGCTTGGTATGTAAGTGTCAGACGTGAATGTCGATATGATGCTTTTTGAAACCTTGATTTACCTTCTGAAGTTCACCTGACATTACAAACAAACAAAAAAAACTTCTGACAGCACCTCTGAAATATATAACGCTTATATGTGTGTACTGACAAGCCTGTTCAGTGTTCCACTACTGGGATTTATAGGCATTTCTAAACACACACAACTAATATGAGGCCTGTATTTTCTTTATTTTTTTGTGTGTTGGGGGGGATATCATTTGAAGCTTGCATGTTTATTATGAATACTGTCTCTATATGTAGAGGCAAGCATTCTTTTTGTTTCTTAAACACAGGAAAGTTTGGTTAAGAGCTGCCAGGTGACCTGTGTAAGGTGAAATGTTGAACTGAAATTTTGATCCATCTTTTCGCTACAATGGTTGCTTTTGATCTCCTGCTGATCACAGAGTAATATAGAGATCTGTCTCTATTTCACTGTTACAGTTGCATCGTAGCCTTACAGAGTCTGCGTAGAAGATACAATGAGTACACCTTCATTTGTTCTCAGCTACTCTAACAACCCCCCCAGATGTGTACTGTGTACAATATTACCTGTGATGATTCAAGTTGCCTTTTTTTTCCCCTTTCAAAATATTGAAGACCCCCAAACAGCCGTGTCTGCCAAGAGTGACCAGACCATTTCTGTACAGTAACATGCTTGATAAAGTGTAGATTGGGATGCCTTAGACTGTGAAGCCAGGGTAGAAACCAAAATGAGCTGTACTTCAGATGGACACTTCCAATACACCCTGTGCCTCTGGAATGACTTTTTTTGTATTTACTCAAGATTCATTTTCTACTTTGACTCTTAACACTGTAATAAGCAAGCATGACCCTTATGTTGTAAAGTGTGTGATTACTAATTACTGATGTCCGCCTGATGGGGGAACTAGGATGAAACTAAAGTTAACCCGCAGATATTTTGGATATGTCTCTTTTTCTTGGACTAAAATATTGTCATAAAATGATGCTGGGTTTTAGTGTAATGGATTCCCGTTAATCTTATCCAGTTAAAATGACTCACTGTGTCAAAGGGCTTTCTCCCCACCCCACCTTCCAGCCTTTCAGAACCGATACCTGCAGGTCATTTCTGTGAGCAACCTATGCAGTTAGTGCATGAATTAAAGTATTTTTTACGAATGTTTCTAAAGTGACTTTTTTTAACCTTTATCATTGAATAAGTGCAAAACAGTGAGTTTTTTGAGCTGTGCTTTTGCCATGTCTCTTGCTCCAGCTGTAGTAAAACATCTGTTAGGCTTATAGTTTCATATCTGGTGCATCGCCATATAGGGTCATTTTTTTATGGTCTCCAGTAAAGGTTTATTTTTAAATCTTAGTGTGCCAATTTGTTCTTGTAAGTCTTAACCTTTTTATGTCAGATTCAAGGTTGAATCGAATGTGTTCAATTAGTCCCATCTCTCTACAGTGATTTACAAGTATTTTCACCTGTATAGGGGTTTGTGTTTTTTGCCGTATATTGTGCCCTGAATGGTGGGACATAATATTGCATATACAGGTATTGTAAACATGTCATTGATTCAACCTTGAATGTGGACTTTTGGGGGGAGAGAAGCTGCTCACAATGTACAAGTTACCCTGCTTGAAAAGCCAATGTTTGATATCCTGACACCCTCTGTGATAATACTTCCTGTACCATTGCTGAACTACTCTGCTGTTATGCTCCTTTCATTCTTTCAATAAAAATAAGACACTCTGAAGCTGGACGCGTGGAGAGCTTTTTTGTCATGTGTTGTTCCTCGGGCGCCTTGCTGGTAGGGAGTGATTCTGGGTGCTGCGATGGTTTTCTGTCTTGTGGCCTGGCGACTGTGGGGATACCTGTTAGCGGAGCCCTGATTTTTGCAGCGTGACGCCTGGCTGGCGGCTTCTGGGGCTCCCAGCCTAATTGTCACACACAAACTCAAGCCTTTCGATATAAATCCAACTCTCGCCTTTGCCACTTATGGGAAATCTGTGTGTTATGGTTGTGAAAATTACGGATTTCACTCGCAGGACTGTAGAAAAAAAGATTTTAATTTTAATCAAACGAATAGTTAATGATACTTGGAGTGAGTTGCTGATTAGTATAAAATCAGTGTAGTACAACTCAGTGCATCATCAACCACATTTATAAATATCCATTTACCCCACTGGGGTGACAAACGCTTCTGGAACCCGAGTTATGAGTCTCTGCCATGACTCCATGTGTGTGGAGTTTGCATGCTCTCCCTGGGTCCTCATGGGGTTTCCTCCGGGTACTCCGGTTTCCCCCCGCAGTAGGTATA
>JABFEB020000092.1:10776589-10810693 GCA_019775895.2 Stomatorhinus ivindoensis | reverse complement strand
TATACCTCCACTGCTCTGCCAAAGGACGTTTGTGTTGTCTTTTGCCAAGTACCAAGGTGTGTTTTTTTGTTGAATATTTATGCATTTATCTACCTGGTATAAATTATTCATTTTAAATTGGAAAAAGTCGTCAAGTGAAATGTTGGGCACAAAAGAATTTTGACCGCACCAATGAACTTGGCAGCAGTTTAATTTGTATTTGAAATAAAACCAAGATAACACGTTTACTCACAAGTCATTTTTAAAATTAGCACGTATCCGTTGATTAAAAGTTTCGCGAAATCTTTTAGTGGGACACACACACACATATAGAAAATTTTATATATTATATATATACCCACTAGAAGATTTCGCAAGATGTACTCAAATCCATGCCTTTTTTATGATATATGGTTATAATTTCATCCTAATGATCCAAGCAAAAAATCTTTACCCCGACCTCAGTTTACTCATATGAATTTTATTTACTCTTTCGTACCTCAAGTACAGCTATGCTCATGGAAGCATTGAACTCCCAGTTGGTAATAGGGGATATTACCATTGGCGATGCTACCATCGTACGGCAGTTTCGTTGTGTGCCCAACACCAACTGAGATTAAATCTTAGGTGAAAGAATGAAACTACAGTCTCATCACACTGTGTGACATAAACAGATAAATCACTTCCTATTAACAAGGCTTCACATTACTCAGGGTACATTTTCAATCGCCAAACAGTGGGGAAAAGCGATGAATGAAATTGTGAAATCCATGGTTTGTCTGTATTTGGTATGTAGCCTGGGTAAAGTGACAAGTAATAATTTAAGTATTCGTCAGTTCTAATATCAGCAATAAGAAAATACCATTGACAATTTTTCTTCGTGTAGTTCGGCTGTCAGTAATTTAGAGATGAACCCTAAGTCATTTTAGTTACGTCTTGTTTACGACTTGTTCACCTAAATCCGACATTACTGTCCGTTTTGGTTTTCGGTGATGATTAACAGGCCAAGAAGATCCTGAAATCTCTCGAAATGTCTTGTGCATGACGATCACGATTTTTATATGTATGAATATTGCCAGATGCCGGCGTCGGAGCTTCGTGGGCTGCTCGTGTGCTACGACTAAGTAGTATTACTGGTATGTTGTAAGCCGTTTGCTTTATTTTGTTGTGCAGGGTATTATTAATATTAAATGGAAAAAATATATACAGCTGGAACACTGTTACACAGTTCGTGTTAGATCCACTAATAATTCATATGACAACTTTATCAGCGTATTCCTTAAAATTAAATCATCAGGTAATCTAGAGGTATACTGTTGAGAAAATGGCAAATGTTGTGTATCTATTAATTTTGTATAATCCGAGCATGGACTGTAATCTATTTTGCATTACTCGCCAGTGTAGTCATGTACCGCTAGTTTTCCTAACACAAACCACCGCACAACGTAACAGTCATTTTCATGTCATACCTGGTCATACTGAGCGTTCTCTTAACAATTAGTATTTTCATTGTCATTCATTGCACCATCAGGGCCAAAACAAAAAAAAAATCAGCCTGCTTTGTTTTTCTTATTGCTTAACATGATAGTGGGAAAGGGACATAATTTCAGCTGTTCGAATTCTATTTGGAAATTCCCATTAATACTGGACTTAAAGCTAACGTATGATTTATATGCAAAGTCTTATATGTCCAAGGCTGATGTAGAGTGACTGTGGGACCACATGTGACTCTTTGTCTGTCCAGTAAGATGCAGGTGATTCAGCACCCAGTGGAGAGACTGCAGAATGCTCTAGTGTCCAGTCGCAGAGACCTGGTGGAATGCTTTCAGAAATACAGCCGTGATGAAAGACGGCTGATGGAAGGAGGTCTGCATCCTGACAGTCCTCTCTTTGGGCCCATCACCATACACTCTGACTCCGACTGGATCTCCTCCCATCCGGAGACACCCCAGGACTTCCAGAGCTTCTACAGTGACCCTTATCGCAGCACTCCCATCAAAAGCCGAAACACTATTTATATACAGACCATCGGTAGGTCTTTTCATAACAATGAGATCATTCTGCTGGTCTCAGTACAGTGCAGGAAACCTGTCCTCCATAATCATAAAATCACTGGCAGTAAGCTTTACATATCGTGTTGTGTTAATACTGAAAGTGAAAGTAGACATACAGCTCTGGTCTAATTCTGTTTCTGCTGCCAGATGCATGCAGCGCCAGGCAGGCTGCATCTAGGCCGAGTTTCTAAGACAGCAGGAAACAAGAAGTAGGTGAAGAAGGAGACACTGGGAATAACTAAACACCAGCCAGGTAGAGGGTAGAAGCCAGAGATGGCTAACAGCTTCTCCAGCAGTGGCTCATAAATCAGAGGATGGCCTCAAGCTATCTTCAAAAGAATGGGAAACGTTAAACGGTGCGAAGTGCACCGCTAGATATGCTGTCGGTCATCTCTGGCATTAGAAAGTCACTTCTGCTGTCTGCCAGGCTCCTAGAAGCAGGACTGAAGTCCCGTAAAGTAATGAAGAAGCCCTTCATCGATGAGAAGCTGTGAAGAACCAGGCTGGAGTTTGCAAAAAAAATTTACTTTACACAGTCACATACCTATAAATTGAGAAATAACTGAAAATGAATATTTTGCTGTGGTCTCAATTTCTTCCAGAGCTGTATATGATACGCAGTAAAATTAAACATGGTAATGTAAAAATTATCCAGTAGAAACTAGGTTAAATCCTTCAGAAATAAATAGAACATTGCATAAACTGGAAGATCCTTAGTGACACGGGACACATACTCTTTTTGATAGGCTCGTTTGGGGAGTCTGAGGGCCTGACGGTGCAGTATGTGCAGTGGCTGTGTGAATACTGCCAGGCTTTCTACTTCGGCCTGACCGTGAAGCTCCTGGATCCCGTGAGCGTGTCTGACACAGACTGCACCTTCAGGATCAACAGCAACACGCACAATCTGCAAATACATGCCGGTGAGAAGCACTGCCACCCTCGTGATAGGGTTTAGCTCTGCGCTCTTCCTGGATCGTATCTACTTTGTCTAATTCAAAAACACAGGACCCCTCATCGTAAGTGAGATTCATTGTTACATATGAGTATGAAGATAAAACCATGTGTGGAAGAGCGATAAATATTCCTGCTGACATTGAGGTTGCTAAGGGTCGTTTAATTACGTAGTTTGACTAATTCAGATGTTCCTGGAAAATTTTGACTCACAGTGTATCACACAAAGACTTTAAAGGTACAGGTTGTGAATACGAGAGTCAGAAAATGGAGGATCAAGTAGGTTGGGATCCTTAAGCCTTTCAGATAATGTTTCACAGATTTCCACTTAATTTCCTTTGAAGCTACATCTCATTGTACCATACCTCTGTTTTTGTCTCAGGTGATTTATTGAATTTTCTGAAAAAGAAAAAGCCTAAGGACGCCTTTTGCATTGTGGGGATCACGATGATTGACCTGTATCCCAAAGACTCATGGAATTTTGTGTTTGGCCAGGCGTCTCTCACTGAAGGTAATATAGAATAGCGCGACAGTGGAAAGAAAGCGGTTCGCTCGTCTGTCAGGCTCAAGCTCTCCAAGATGTGGAGCAACTGTAATTTTATATCGATTAACACTGGATGATGTTTGTGGTGCGGTTTACTGAATCCTAAACCACAGTTGTTAGCATTGTGGCTTAAGAAAGCCTAACTGTCAAGGTAATCTTGAGCTTCATTCAGTGATTTACCATGTACTGTAATGTTTCCTCCACAAGGAGGAGTAATAATAGAGCCACTTGAGTATGAGTATGAGTACTTGACAATTTGACAGTATTGCTAAGTAAACAGCAGATGGTATTATCAGCTCAAACGTGCCAGTTTGGTTCCTCCATTCTTGCTCTCAATTTTGCAGGCATGGGAGTTTTCAGTTTCGCCCGGTATGACGACAACTTCTACAGCACTGGCTACAAAGGCCAGTTGCAAAAAGGAAAGACGCTGAGGCAAGGAGATTATACTGTGTTTACAGGATATTACACACCTCCTATCAGCAGCACATTGCTACTCAGGTCCTGCAAGGTCAGCCTCCTCGTCATAAATCAGCGAAGTAAGAAAGTCATGCAGAACCAATGTGTGGAATAACTGGTAGGAAATATTTATTAACACATTTGGTAACACTTTACTTGTGGGGGTGCAAGTAACTTAGTAACTCAGTTACTACTCAAGTACAAATGTAGTTGTGGGAGCCATTTGTTATTTTGTTGCGTGGTGGTGGTGGTTGTTGACACTAAGTGGCAGTGTGGGCTGAGTAAGCTACAGGTCAGGGTGGCACGGGGGCGACAGGAAAACTTTATAAAGCCATGGGGGCAGGAGGATTGTTAAACGTTGTAACCTTTCATAGTATTACTATTAAATGGGAACATTACCCAAAGATTAATTCGTTGTGGACCTCAAGTTACTATGTATAGTGGATCGGCATAGTGAGTAACAGGATCTAGCCGTCCTTCAGTGAAGTGACTGATGTTGGACAGTAACTACAGTAGTAACTGCATGAAACACATGAACCATTATAACTGATTAATGATGAATAATCATGGGATCAGTATGTAACTAGCACATAGTTTATGCCTAATTAACACATTAAGTAAGAGTGTACTGCTATCATTGTCCAATCAAGAAGTGTTACCATATATTTCTATCTTGTTTTTTTTCTCTTAGACGAAGTACCTAGGCATTGTACTGCTTGTAATTATATTTAAATTCATAATTTTGTAAATTGCAATAATGACAGTAGTGTTCATTTAAGTCAATTTTATATGTGAGGCAACAAAAATATTCCATGTTAAAGTTCAAGATTTATGACCTTGATGTTGGCAGATTAAAAGATAAATTTTTGCAATGGACACCATTTAGGTAGCAGGTCTTTATGAAGAGCTAAGGACAGTGCTGAGTAAGACAAAATTCCTCTAGTGAGTTACTTGGCTGAGCTGTATGTTTGATATCAGCCCCATTCATTTGCTTCTGTTTCCCTGGCAGACTCTAACGCATGAGATCGGCCACATCTTCGGCATTAAGCACTGCCAGTGGCTGCAGTGTGTGATGCAGGGCTCCAACCACCTGGAGGAGTCTGACTGCAGGCCTCCAGAGCTCTGCCCAATATGCCTGCGGAAGCTGCAGTCCGTTCTCGGCTTCAAGATCGCCGACCGGTACAAGGTGAGCCAACATGTCTATCCTCTTCTAGGCTACATGAGAATGATGATCTGCATCAAGGAACCATTACTGATTCACTGTAATTGCAGTGTATTTCCAGGTAGTGTGGGAATATCACTGCATTGGCAGCAGAGATACAAATGACGGAGTTGCATATAACATCAAACACTGTGTGTTGCATAGTTCCAGCTTACAGCCCACAGACTGTAATTCTGACCTGTATGTTTTGCAGAGCAGTTGTTGAAACTGGCTCAGGAGGCATTTTGTATGTCAATGATGTCATTTTAGATTAGCTAAATAGCCAAAAGCTGTCTAGATACTGTAGGTGGAATTTGTTCTCCTGATATGCGGAACTATAAACAGACATGACACAATCTGATCTTGCCTGGAGTATGATAGATGTTGCGTTTATAATTAAATGTTTTTCAGATATATTGGTCCTTATCTGTCAATCTGATACAAGCAATTACCTGGACAGAGATTCGAAATGAATAAACACAGGTCACCCCTTTCCCTCATCTCAGTGCATTGGTACCCTGCCTGATTATGCTCAGCTGATGTTACTCACTGACCTACACAAGCAAAGACCACATTTACTCTAACATGAAACTACAAAAAAATGGAGGCGATGCAGAGATTGTGGCACAATCGGACGTTCTTCGGGCTGAACTAACATGAGCCACCTTCCGTAGGCTTTGCTGCAGTGGATGGAGCAGGGCTTAGCCGGTGAACAACACACAGCTTCCGGCTCCTCGGGGAATATGGTCAGACCCATGCAGGCTTTCGAGGACCACAGACGGTGGCTGCAGAGGTGCCTGAGTGTGCTGGAGGATGAAATATTTTAGCTTTTTGTCCAAAATCACATCGGATCTTCAGTTATTTTTGTCTTGAAAGAATGACTGTGTGTTTATGGACACGGGAACGGTGCGTGTGTAAGATAGTATGACATGCGTGTACATTATTCCAGAATCACGCTGACAGCTTAACATAAAATATCTTAGACAGATTTATAAAAGAGCTTCTTCATTATCAATAAAGACTAAATAGCCCACTTACCTTCCTTTTGATGGAAGTGAAATAACACAGAAACATGTGCAAACATTTATTTCAACCTCGCAACCCTAGAAATCCAGCATATGCACTTGAAAATCAATGGATATTTTTAATATTAAATTTATAATACTGTAGCATTTTCCAGGTGTACTGAGCAGTATAATAAAAAAAAAATAATACAATTGTCCATTGACATACGAAAAAAAGGAATATATATAAAAAAATTCTTATAACGCACACTAAAAAATTGAATCACGGAAAAATTTTCAAGTAATTTATGCTTCAGTTACATTTCTGATAGACAGCATGAGTGATTCTTAGAGATTAAGGAAATAAAAGTACAGGCCCGGTGTGGGGAGCCTCTCACTGTACAATGCAGGGTTGTGCTTAAGCCGGTGTTGTCGATTTATGCTGCCTTGTCGAAAAATGCTACCGTACTGCTAATCGATAGCCCTAATCCTAAACCTAACCCCCCCGAAATCCCCTAAAACCCTTACCTTAATCCCAACCCTAACCCCCAAAACCTAACCCTAATCCCAAAATAGTGGAACTCCACATGTGCAGAAAGGCTCGATAGGTAGGATTTTATGACAGAACACCGGTTTGCTGTGCCAGCCGTGCGAGAGTAAAAGCTACAGCCGAATGACTGCCAAGTGGAAGAAGTGTGAGCCAGAGAGGCGGAGTTAGCAAGCCAATGGGGCGACCCGCTCAGCCTTACGACTTCCTACGCATACAGCAAGCTTTACGACATTAATCAGTTTAAACACACGTAAATGTATAAACCTGAACTAAAAAAATGTTTTTTTTCTGTTGATTGTAGTCTATCTAGTGTATCCTAGGCTGTAACACATTGGGCTTAATTTTGCCAATCTAACGTAAAGCGCAAGGGGCAACTAACATTCATGGGCCTGTCGAAATACATTTAGCTGTTTTAACGACGGAAAAAAAAGACTTTGCGCCAGCGCAAGGCGGACAGAGGTTGTCCTAACTCTTAATTATTCAGAGGCATGTTTCATGGCGTAACGTGCAGTGAACCAATTGCAATGGCACGTCACCTTACCTCGCAGCGCCGCATGATCTATGGCGGATTGCTATCAAAATGGTGCGCCTGCGTCGTTAAACCAGATCAGTTTTCATCCGAGGAAACGTACATACTCGTGTGCAAGGTGGAAAGGCATGAGCAGGAGCACATCATCTACGTGGGCAGCACTGTTCCACCTAAGGCTTTCGAGGTGAAGCAGGCACAGGATGAAGTAGCAGCGAGCATGTCCTCGTTTTCCGGCAACACCAGGTCATCTGCTCAGTGTCGAAAACAGTATAATGATATCAGAAGACAGGGAAAACAGAAGATCACTGCTCTGATAATAAATTTGAATGATTTTTTTATGATGCGGTTATATATATATATATATAATATAATATTTCTTCGGTGTTTCATTGATCAGTATGACTATGTGAAAGGACCAGTTGTGCTCTATAATAAAACATATAAATAAAATTAAATAACAAAGTGCACCTCTAGCATGTACCTGTATTCATAATGAGCATTGTACACCCACACGTTTCTAAAAAATGGCTCTTAAATACTGTTTAATTATGCGCCACGTGGTTTCTGTTAGTCAAAAGTGTGATTTTGTTTCGCTTCCTTAAAATAGTGACGTGTTGGCCATGCGCCCTGCCACGACTCACTTAAAAAACACCACTCTTACGAGTAGAAAACAAGCGCTAAATGATTTGCTATTTTGATGATGTGCGTGCTTGGCCTGAAAATGAGTAATGCATTGGTTTGAATCTAGCAAAACCACTTTGCGTCACATTTTCCGCTGGTGCAAAATAAGGCCCATAGACTGCTAATAGATTACTCAAAATAAAAAATAAAGTATGTATTTGGTTTCAGATATGCTCACATTCTGATTCGTAGCTTTGCAACGTAGGCTCAGATGTGAGAGATTCCAGACACTGGCATGATTGAGATTGCCATGCATAGCTGTCAACTGTAAAAAAATTAAAAGCAGTGCTGCTGTTTGTCTACCACAAAATGCCGCATGTTATTAATCAATCCATATCCGGAATGCCTTAAACTGAATGATGTTGGTTTCAAAGTGGCACTTCAGTACCCCTCAGAAGCTAGGACGTTTAGTGCAGACCTCACTCTGGGCCTTCACATAAATGGACATGCTGCTTGTGGCTATGGACGCAGAGATGGAAGATGCCATATTAAAGCTAAGTTCCCACAAGCCTTACAAAAAATCTGCCACTGTCCTGTAACATGGTACCAGTGTGGTACATCAGTAGCTCAAATGGTAGTAAAAAATATGAGGATGAGGGAAAAACATTCAAGCTCTCACAGGATCATAGCCCTATTCTGTCTTTAAAAATACCCTTCAGGTACCTGTCTGCTTCTTTGTGAAAAACGTTGGTTTTAATTCCAGCTTGTTTTTGGCCTCAAATGTCCTTTGTTTCTATTTCAATATGATGACTTTAAAAATAAAATTAAAACTAGATTTGCCCTGCATTTACAGAATTAAAGTAAGAATCATACAACATTTTTACAAAACCCATTTTCTCCCCTTTCCCAATTTTGGTACATGCTGTTCGTTTAGGACCTCATTTTAAAGGTGTAGGCAACGTGTCAGTCAAGTAAACAGGGCAGCAGACAATCATGTGACTCACAGCTACACCAATCTGCTTAGACTTTAAGGCAGGAGACTCTGCCTAGGACAGGGTGTAGTGACCACATGTGACCAGCTGGGGGCACTCTGACCAACTTAAATCCCCCTGCTGGAATAGCGCTCATTCCATTCTGCTTTTGAATTCCTAGCTAGAAACATGTAACGGCACAAAACAGAATTATCTCTCATGCGTATGGGTTAAAGTTTGCAGGATGAACACTTTTTTTGTTGCAAATGAAATATGGGGCAAATTGCTGGAATTTAGCTGTGCATTTGTCACAGGGATTACTAATCATTTAAAATCCCATGTATACACTTTGTGCGTAGTCTTTCTTTAACCGATTTGCTTACTACAAGTCTTGCTTTCGTCCTTTATGCCACGTTGTGACAGTGCTGCCCTCTGGTTGCTGTTTGACAGAACTGGTCTCCAAAGTAAAATCAACTTGCAGGAGCTCTTCGAGAATTTCTTTGCCCTACAAAGTGCTTTCAGGGTAGCTCTCTGCTGGACCGTCCTCCAAGCTTCTTGCCTTTCTGCACCATTGCCATTTCTTGGCTGGACGCACCAGCCCAAGAAACAAGGCCCCCAACCCCATGCCGATAGCACAAGAGTAAAATGCAGATCCGTAATCCTGGGTGATGTCGACTAAGAAACCTGCAAAACATTAAAGTTGACCATCTGTCATAAAAAGGATAATTATCATGATTCTGTGAATATCCAGTTGCTATGTACCAGGGTTTGGGCCATTCATGAATTGAATTGAGAATGCTGGAGCTGGAAATTAAATTGTAATTGCTCTAGGGAATCGGAAACTGAATTGAATTCTACTAAAAAATTACTTCTAAGAGGTCTTGATTTTCTAAATATTATATATGCTGTATTAATTATTTCGTAAAAAGATAATCATTACAAATATATATATGATTAAAATTGATGTATAATTAGTTATGCAAAAAATATCTTGTGGTTTAACTGCCTTTGCTTTTTTCCATTGTAAAAATGGAAAAAAATCTGGGCATTGCTCAAACTGCACAATTATTGTCCAGAATAATTGTTGTTTTTAATTAGAATAAAAATACATTACCCAGAATTAATGTAGAAATGGGTCATAATGTTTTTCTTCTAAAAAAGTTGAAAATTTGAAATAATGCAACTAGTGGTTTGGTTTATTTTTATATAGAATGAATTTAATTACTTGCAATTTGAGATATATGTGGAACCCACAAAACTTGGAATTACACAGATTTTCACTAAATTCAGTTCAATTTCCTGAAATTCCACTTTGATTCCAATTCTACCTCCTGTAAGTTTCCTGATCTGAATTGGAACTGATGAGTTAATTCATAAATGGCCCCAACCCTGTGACACCTTAAAGTAGCTAAACTGACACTCTGATGGTGCAGTCTTTAAGGAACATACCATATGACATGGCATAATATCTATGAAATTCATACATGCATAACAAGTCATTCGTTAAAAAAAACAACAAGAAAAGTTTATATATAAATATATACAAAAACATTGATGTTACTTGTCTTAAAAACATTTAAGTAGGTCCTTACCTCCCAAGGGAGGTCCAGCAAGCCCTGCGAATGACTGGATGAAGACATAGACTCCTGCAGCACTGGACATCCTCTCTAAACCAACCACATCATCCTCAGCCAGCATGGGCACGTGCGTGGAGGCCACGGTGCCAAACAGGAACCCATAAAGCACGCAGCAGGCGGTCAGGCCCCAGATGTGGGTGACGAAGGTGAAGACTACCAGCACCACACAGAGCAGCAGTACGCAGAGCAGCATGATGTAGATTTTGCTAATGGGCTTCTTGTTGAGGATCCAGCCGATAGACATGCGGCCGAAGATTTCCGAGATGGCTATGGTGGAGAGCATGAAGGCGGCCTTGTCCCTGTCGATGCCCCGGCTCACGCTCAGCTCGATCACGTAAAGCTGCGGGGCAAAGAAGCCCAGTGTGGCGAAAAGGCCAAACAGCGAGTAACATATGAAGCTGCAGTCCCTCAGCACTGAGAAGTCCAGGAGCTTAGTGTGGGACGAGGGGGACGCCAGCTTCTCTTCTGGCCCCGTCGTTGATTGGGTCCGAAGGGGCAGCGCCTCCTCCTGCTGCG
This sequence comes from Stomatorhinus ivindoensis, assembly GCA_019775895.2. Classification (NCBI taxonomy): domain Eukaryota; kingdom Metazoa; phylum Chordata; class Actinopteri; order Osteoglossiformes; family Mormyridae; genus Stomatorhinus; species Stomatorhinus ivindoensis. Next base: position 10,799,680 of record JABFEB020000092.1, on the reverse strand, counting down.
TCAGAGCCTTCCGCTCAGTGGCTGTCAGCTGGCCCGGATTGTGCCCCGTGCTCGGACTGCCCGGTGCGGATGACGTGGGCTGGGCCTCCTCGCAGGTAACGGCGCTGCAAGTTCTCTTGTTATCTGGCATGGCTGGCAGCGGAGGCTGGGCAGAGGGCACGGGCGTGGGTATGATGACGATGGGCCGAAGCAGGGCTCCACAGATGATGATAGTAACTTGAAGGACCCCAATTACAATCAGGCAGTTTTGCCATCCAATGTGCTCCTTCAGTGCAGTGAAGGCTGTGGAATCACAGATGAAACCATTTTAAATTCATATAGAACTATACTGTTGCCAAAAATTGTAGGTGACTTACCTTTAAACTCCGGAACTTCCTAATTAATAACATTCAGTAAATTGCCTAATCGTGCACAGGAATATCTACATGCTGAATGAAACAGCAGCAGTACACACATCAATGAGGCAAAATATTATGACCAATCCCATGTGAACTAAATAATGTTGACTAACTCGTAAAACAGTGTGTGTCAAGGTCTGCGGTATAACAGACGGTCAGCTGGCATTCAGTATTGGTAGTCTCAGAGTTGGGTAATTTAGGTCCAGAAAGTAAAAATCCAGACTAAGATTTCGTTTCAACCAACCAGTTGAGTTCTGTGTGACTGTGACTCTTTATACTCAACTGGTTGGTTGAAACAAAATCTTAGTCTGGATTTTTACTCTCTGGACCTGAATTACCCAACGCTGTGTATTCGACATGTTGAATGCAGAAGAAATGGACAGGAATAAATATCTGAGTAACTCTGACAAAGGCTAAAATATTATGGCCAGGCAACTGGGTTAGAGCATCTCTGACACAGCGAGCGTTGCGGGGTGCTCGTGGTCACCGTGTTGAGTACCTGCTGAGAGCGGTCCAAGGAGGGGGAGAAGGATAAACCACCAATAGGGTGTTGGGCGGCCAGCACTTGATGCAGGAAGACCATCATGTCTGGTGCAAGGCAACAGAAGGACCGCCCTCACACAAATGGCAGATAATTTTGAAGATGATTACAGGAGTAAAGTGTCATGGCACACAGGGCAATGAGTCTTTTTGCATATGGAGCAGACCAGTCAAGAGTACACGTGCTGACCCCTGTCCACTGCTCAAAGCGTACAAGCGTTGGAACTGGGGATGATCAGCCTAGAACAGCGGTGAGTCTGTGGACCTTGGAGGTCACCTGGTCCAGAGAATTACATTTTTTGTTGCATCATGTGGTCGGCTGAGTACACGTTGAAGATCTATAGGAACCAACAAGTCCAATCCATGGCTCTGCAGCCCCAGATGTAGCAGGGCTCCATGCACTACGTTGTAACACATTAGTCTTACAATAGTCATCGACATTATCTGCCATTTGTGCCACAGTTGCCCTTCTGTTGGTCTGTAGCACACAGGATAGCCTTCATTCATATCTCACATCGATGACTCTTAGCTGTCCCCTTATCAGAGGGTACTCAACACAGCTGACTGGGAGCATCCCACAAGCCTTTCTGATTTGGAGATATTCTAACCCAGTCATCTGATCATAATGATTTTGCCCTTATCAAAGTCACTCAGATTCTTATCCCTGACCATTTCGTCCACATTCAACATGCTCACTATGAGTACCGAATGTTAGTTTAGGAACCTTGACAAGAACCGTTCTTTATGAAACAGTTAACATTAATTCTGTTGACGTGGGGTTGGTCGTTTGGTAGACTGGTGTACATACGATATATAGTCCTGCCATAGTTGTGCCGACCATCCTCACTATAGAACATGAAGGGACTGATAATGTGTGCAGGTGGCTGGCATCTTCTGTGGGGGGGCGGGGGGAGGCAATAGCGTCACCTGGGGCGAAGGCAAACACGGAGAGGGCCTCTCCCGTGGAGGCAAGCGCCGTAACCAGCGAGCGACGCCGGTTGAAGTAGTGCGAGAGGATGGTGACGGTTGGCAGGAAGGTGAGGCAGTAACCGAGACCTGGAAGCAGACAGGAGAGAGAGCTGACTTTTGTCCTGCCGCGGACAAAGACAAAGGATAATTATAGTGCATTTGTTGCACTCAAGCATAGACTGATTAAATGAATGAGCACAGGTGGGATTCCCAGATGGCGCATTTATTTAAAGATACATGCTTTCAAAATCCATCAGGGAATGGGGCTACACTAGTGATGTCAACACGCCACACAGTAGGTAATGGATCACATAGGATAAAGATGGAGTTAATGATGGAGTGGTTGCCATGATTAGTGGTTTTTTATTCTCCATCTATCCACTGTCCATATGTGCTTGTGTAGAGTGTGCTGCGTGTATGGAATAATCAAAATAATGTGTCATTCATCCATCCTTTCTCCGCTCAGTTTTTATTGCTAGTAGTCGGTGTTCAGCTCATTGGAATAACAGCTGTTGCAAAGTGCCTTAGTGCTGAGTGCTCACCTGAGACGATTCCAATGGTGACATACATCTCATTGATGGAGTTGGTGAAGGCAGTGGTGATAGTGCCCAGACAGACCAGGAAACCCCCCAGCATGACAACAGGCTGGTAACCAAAGCGGTTACACAGCACAGACGACAGGGGGGCTGCAGACAGAACCAACATCATTCACGTGGATTACACGATGTCTCTGGGGCAGCTGGGAATCCAGGTCACAAAGAGCAGCGTGACAAGATTTTACTGACTCCTGTACAACACCGGACTAAATGCGGAACAGCCTGAACAAATGAAGTTTAAATGCGATAGATGTAATGCGACAATAATGGCAGGACCACAGTGTTAGTCACAAAACAAAGGAATGCAAAATAAAAACAACTTAAAGCAAATTCAAAGCATGATGGTAGAACTCTTACTTCAGGAATAAATAGTGATCAGTGGTCAAAGCTTATGACATGGTCGCTTATGACTTATTTAGTGTAAAAAAAAAAAAAAGCATATGTGGTATAACAGCACAAAACAGCTAAATTCAGAACCCGGAATAATGTTCCAGCAAAAACAGAGTCTCACCTCGACGCACAACGTGTGGACTAGGACAGGAGTAAGTGGGAACCTTACACATAAATATAACAAGAAACCCAGCTATTTCACCAGTCAGTGGTGGCAAACGAACAGCTCAGCTACTGAAATAAAATGACGTGCATGTACTAATATGACAAAATTAATTACAAAATGAGATCAATTGAACTGCATCTTCACCATCAGAATACACATGATAATGGCACTTTTAAGAATTATCTGCACAAGTTCCTGCAGAGATACACTTCCTTGATGTAAAGAGAGAAAGTAAATAAACTGAGTGAGACTGTTTGACCGGTGGAAGAACAGCAATGCCACAAGTGGTGAAAAACAGAGAAGGAAGTGTTTCGAATTCTCAGCTGCTCACAGCCAGAAGCCATTTCATGCTGAGTCAGCAGACCCACTGCTATTCAAGACCGTTCATCCCCAGCCAGAGTCACTAGAACTGACTAACCAAGTGTAAACCTACAGTATGTCTTAATTACATGCACTGACCATCCCACTAATCGAAGGAGGACATAACACTTCAAGTAACAATTACCAGTGACCAGTAGACATTATCTGCCAAAAGTAACTATGCACTGGATTCCAATTGAATAACAAAGCTGGGCTCAAAGTGACCCCATACTCGGGACAGATGTGGTACTAAAACCCATTCCTCACCTGTGAAGGTCATAACAAAGACACAGATGGAGACAATCCAGGACACACGGCTGTTGGTCTCCCCAAAGTAGCTCATGAGGTCCTGGAGGAAGACACCGAAGCTCTTGATGATTCCATAGGTGTAGGCCTCCACGAGGAAGAAGGATACCGCCACCACCCAGCCCCATCCTCCGTCAGGCACCTCGGGGTACACGTTGGGGCCCATGAACCCCTGCACTTTGGACACCCATCCAATCATCGCTGACCTGGATGCTGCTCAGTTATACTGAGCTGAGAAAAACAAAGAGTTACAGTGTTAATGCTTCAGTTACTCAACTAATGATTTTAACTACCTTCCGACAAAAATGGATACAGTTGCGGTACTGCAGTTTTTTTTTCAGATAATGCACCATTTCTTTCACAGAAATACAGACACAACAAATGTTTTGGTGTTAACATTTGTATTGCAACACAAAAAAATTTCACACAAATTCCAGAGAAATGACATTGACAAAATTATTGGCACCTTTAATAAGTTGTTATAAATAACTGCATTTCAAGCAGGTGGTTTATTTATATGTCACCTGTGACAAGTTTCTAGTGCTTGCAATTTTAAAACGACATATTCAACCAAAAAATGCAGAAAATGTGATCTGGCCTCTGTTTTGTAACACACTGGGCAGGGAAGAAACAGAAATGCCAAGAATTGTCTGATGAGGTAAGAAGCTAAATTGTGGAAAAACATGGACAGCTGCTTGGTCGGAAATCCTTATCCGAGACCTTCACATGCCAGTGTCCACTGTATGTAACACTATCAAGAATTTGGCACTGTAGCCAAGCACCCTGGATGCAGGGCGGAACTGAAAAACTGATGAAAGATTGCAGAGAAGGATTGAGTAAATGGTGGGCAAAGAACCTCAATCATCTTCCAAACAGATGATTCAAGCTGATCTTCAGGTACAGGATGCAACAATTTCAGCTAGCATTATCTGTCACCACCTCAGTTAACGGGGGCTGTATGGTAGGAGACCCATGAAAAAGACTTTACTGCTGACACAGAGACATAACAAGCCAGACTGAAGTTCACCAAAACAACCTGAACATGCCCAAATCTTTCTAGGAGAATATACTCTGGATTACAGAAAACAAAGAGAAGTCCTCAAAGAGAATCATCGTATCCATACAGTCAAACATGAAAGAGGTTCACAGATGTTTTGGGGATGCTTTGCTGCATCCGGCACTGGGTCCCTTGAGACTATACAGCATCTTGAAGCCTGAATATTTCCAAGGCATTTTGGAGTGCAAAGTAGGAGCCAGTCTCAGAAAGATTGGTCTTTCTGGAATTTCATGGATCTTTCAGCAGTACAATGACCCAAACCACAATTCAAAAAGCCAAACCCAAAATGGTTTGACTGTTTGTAAGTGGTCCTGAACTAAATCCTATTGGACACCCGTGGGGAGATCTGAAAAGAACAGCTGGAAGATGGCACCCATCAAATTTGGGAAACCTGCAGAAGTTTGCAACATTAGCCCAGACCCATTCCAGAAAACAGGTACAAGGAGCTCATTAATGGCTACGGGAAACACTTGCTTACCAGTTTTCATTCCAAAGGCTGTGCTACGAAATACAAAGCCTCTGGTGCTAATAATTTACATCCTTAATGGTTAGGGAAGCGCACTTGTAATTGAGCGATTGCTGGTTCAAATCCCCCACCAGCAAGGTACTACTGAGGTGCCCTGAGCAAGGTATGGCCCCCAAGCGCTGCTCCCTGGATGATGAATTAGCTGCCCCCTGCTATGTCATGATGTCACATATGGGTTAAATGCAGAGGACACATTTCGTTGTTGTGCTGTGGTGTGTCAACACTGATCACCTAATTCTAATTTTGGCAGTGCAATAATAAAGGTTTTTGTGAAATAAAAATACATTTGTTTTTTCCCATATTTTTATGGATCGTAATGCAAACAAAGGAAATACTTCATTTAACACAAAAATATGTCCACATTTTGTGGGGAAATTCATGCATTATTTAAAAAAAAAAAAAAAGTACTGCAGAGGTGAAATTTTTTTTGCCCAACATTGTATGTTGCACTGGTACAGTGAAGAAGGTTTTGGTTAATTTTTGTAAAATATGTTACTTGAGTTTAAAGCTTACCAGATTTTGAATGTATATCAAAATATATTTAAGACACATAACCATGTAAAATTGTTAATTTAATTGAAAGCCCAGTGCAGTTATGTGAAATAATTGTCCTTTTACTCAGTGGACATAATGTGTGTGTTTCATTTAGATAAAGGAGGTACAAATGATTTCACAGGCCTTCACAACTCCTATATTTAAGAATTAAAGATGCATGTAAATCATGCAAGTGATCTGGGATTCCCTGGGGCTGTCCAGCCATCGCATGTCTATGTGCATTTGCTGTGTTCTTGGCTGTGGCTGGATGGTTGTGCTTTCATTCACATCTTAAAGAGCCGATGCTCATATTGGAAACGGTGTATGTGGATTCTAGATGGATCCTGTGTGAGGGCAGGCGTTTCTCCAGAATATTCTCACAACCTATATGTTCAAATTAACGTTTCAAATACAATCTTCGTTCCTACTTGGAAGTCATGCATCCAGAAAATATAAACATATATTTATTTTAAAAAGAAGATATACCACTCGTGTTGTATTTTTCTAGACAGTTTCTAAATGCCGTTTTTACATCAGTGGGACGGAACTAATTTACATGCAGTTGGTGGGATTTTGCCAGTTCAGAACAACTCAGTGATATTGCATACAAGACTGAGAAAAACAAGGGTAATTAAACGAGAGAAAACTTTTTGGTTGATCAGGAAACTTTCAGCAATGCCTAATTATGCAATCTGCCTGACTGTCCATTAGTCCTTGGGCAATATTTTATATTCTTCATATTTTTATGGTCTGGGCACAGCACAGTGCTTTGGTTCAGTGTTCCTTATTTAAAACATTATGTTACTTGACTATGCTTTTATTTAATGCTTCCCCCCCCATACAATGACCGCATATCATGTCAGCAAATTAAATACCTCTAACATTATACATTATAATTTGAAAAGAATGTCAAATATAACGAGAATAAAAGTACTTCTGCAGCCTAAGTGATGGTATAATTGGTTTCCACTTTATCTAAACTCTTAAATCTGGATCATATTTGTTTCTTACATTTAAATTCTATTTTTCGCCAGTATCTTTTTTTTATGCTAGACAATTAAAACTGTCAAGCCTTACCCATTAAAAAAAAATTTTTTAATCAGAACTTGTAAGGCATTTTTCAATTGCTCAAAAACACATGTAAAAGCAATAAATTGAAAACGTCTGCCAAATTAACAGTCGACGAACTTCGACATGATAGTCATACCAACAGAGCTGCAATTTAAAAATATTCCTCGAAACCGGAATCTTCCAGGGAATATACAGCATTATAGCAACTATTGGCTACTTTCTGGTATGTGTTAACTTAATGTCCTCTGCAGTTTATTCATAAGTAACACATCACCTCACTCAGATTTCCCGTACTGTATTTTCACGTAAAACAGCGTTCCTAAATTATGGGTTTCTCACTAAATGCCTCACGCCATGCATAGTTACTTTATCTGTATTTACAAATTGCACAGCCGGACGTAAACCTGCCAATTCATGTCCGGGTTTTGAAAATTTAATTATTAGTTACTAATATTACTCGTAATTACGTAATAGACTTATGAAGACAAACAAGCCTTTCGGGTGAAGAATCCCCGTTCCATTATAACGTAACAATAATGCCCGATAACGGGACACTTCCCGGAATGCTTGGAACAAAGCTTTACCGTGGGACACGCACATATTAAACGGCGAGTATGTCTTCATGCCGGGGGAAGCGACGCGTCAGTGTCCCGTTTCAATGCATCAAACATTCCACCCTGACTTCTTTATCCACGATTTTAGTAGGCTTTCAAATAACTCTAACAGTGAACAATAATTAATTATCAAACACTGACGGTGATTACGGGCAGAAAATGTGAGGGTTTGCATAGCCCTGTTGGTGCAATGCAGCAGCAAATACAATGATTTTTTCCCCCCTGTTATGTCCCGGTGAACGCAATAGGACTGTCCCGCTACCGCTGCGGTATTATTTAAATAGTACTAATAATGCATGTAGTGCAGACACGCCAGCATAAATAAATAAAATTAAATTAAAAATAAATCCACTCGGGATAATTCAACTATTACAAATAGGAAGAATATAAAACACATCCCCGATTGATCTGATATTATGTATACCCCTTGTACAAATTCAATATGACTAACAGGTAAATTATGTTTGATATACATCTATGTAAAAGCCTATTTATGTAATATCTGATTGACAAGTGAAGTCTAACAAATAGTGGCAGCTCCCACATATACACAGATTGGAAAAGCTAGCTGTACCGCATGCTAGGTAACTTACCAATCGGTTGACCAATCCTGGCTCAAGTAGATAGTGTGAATGGAAAGATCAAGCCCTCCTTATTTATTTAGCTAGTTAGGCATTTAAGTCCACGAGACCCGCTTACGTTAACATGTAGCTAAGCAGCTAACCAGCTAATTGCAAATTTAACTATTTCGTTACTACTACCTCATAAAAAACATACCATAAATATACATTACTCATTATTATAGTTTGTGTTAACGGTCGTGTTCTTATTTGTCTATTTAGCTAGCTATTTCGTCCATTGCGTTTACTGTCTGAGCTGTAATGTTTTCAACACCCGGCTTCATTCATAACTTAATACCGGCTCAAGCCGGTATTGAAACACGGGAGCGTGCGTGTAGCTAAAGCCCTGTGCACATAAGACAGCACGGCACAGCATACCACGGCATGGCACGTCACTGTCATCAGTTTGCGGGAAACCTTTATTCCAAAACGTTTCACAGCTCTACTCAATCTAACTTCATATTTTATAAAACAAAGAAAATCAACTTTTATTAGTAAAAGCTTAAGAAAATCTCCCACAATATAATACACACAATGTATATACACGTATTTATGCAAATATGTGTAAACTTAATTATAATTCGTAAATGTCGAAGATGGGACTCAAATGTAATTAAGTATAATTCTGTTACATTTTATATCACACGGGCGACAAAAAGTAGACTGACTACGACTCATTAATTTCCATACTGCCGTCCGTTACAATCCCAAATAAACATTCACAGCAAAACGTTTTAAGATCCGAAGTTAAGAAGTTACTTGGGCTGCTGCTGGTTTCCGCTACCATACAGCCGGACACGCTTTCAGCGGCGCGACGCGCATTCGTGAACGCGCACGTTTGGAGGAAGAGAAGGGAAGCCCCGTAAAAACAGGTTAATTCTCTTCTTCGGGAGAACAGGAAGTCAGGTTGTAGATGAAAATAAAAATTTCTTTGTTGAAATGTATTATTAATGTATATTGGGCCTGCGTCATACTGAGGTCTGCAGTCGGGGAAACTTCGCTCCAGCCGTAGCGTGGGCGCCGCTAAGCGTGGCGAGACGGAAAGCGGCGCTCCGGGCCGTCACGTCTTCGGTGCAGCTCCCGGCGAGCGTTCCCATAACCGCGCACAGCTGTCCTCCTCCGAGGCCCGAAGAGCTTCTGCCTCTAGATCCTGAATTATTTTGTAGATACACGGCTCTGATGAGCTAAACGTGTAAAAGTGACAGTGCGGGAGCCCCCTGCTTAGGGATACGGATGTCCTCGTTAAGGTCACGAAGGGGAGTGGGCTCAGCCCGGAACAGAGCCCCCCTACAGGTTGCTTCTGCCGAAGACGCTTCAAATCGCATTTTAATTCGCTTAGATTTATTGGCACATATAAGTAAGTTTAACTTGACAACTTGCACATCAAACGCTCAGTATAATTTAAGTGCAGCTATAATTAATTCCCCTTCCCGTCTTCCCAGCAGCGTTTAAGGAAATTTTCGCTGATTTCCTCTAATTAAAATTATATTTGTCGCCATTGTTACTTTAAAAAGTAACCTGTAAATTTTGGTATTGTATCCCATACGTCGCTTATTCACTAAGCCGTACAGCCAGTGTAAAGTGGGGACAACATTTATGGGACTCTGGTGAAAGGATCTATAGCGAATATTTTGAGAATTCTTTTCTCCCAGAGAGCATTAATCATGAGTCTTATACCGGATTTATGGCTTTCTAGTAATTGTTATACTTGATCGATGCTTATTAGTATTATAATACTTACATTTGTAAATTAATTATTCATAATTATCAACTCTCCTATAGGTTTACCTGCCAGACCATGTTGTAAGGCCTGTTTATGTTTTAACCACATAATATTATCTATAACCAAACATATCGTTTTGTTTATACAGAAGTAAAGAGTGTACCAGATGTCGTCAAATTACACTAATAATAGTAAAAGGTCTGCCATGTACTAAAAATACATTACTGTATCCACCCATAATCAGGATTATTTTATAATTCAAAAATGTTTTTATAAGATCATGGAATGTCAGAACTCTGTACAGTTAAATTAAACTGCACCGCTGTTTAGCTACTACTGATTTATGCAATACATGTCATTGAAAGAAACTGAAATAAAATAGTGGACTGGTAAATATTAGTTTATAAATAAAGTATGTCAATCCTACCTTGATGAAATACTGAAGATTTCCTCCTTGTGTCCTACGCAAAAGCTATAGATGTGTGTGGCCTATGTACGAGGTAATTTAACTGAGGCGAATCAGTGTCTCCCCTCTAAGTTTAGTGTGAGGGCAAACATTACTGAATTTCTGGGTGTCGAATTATGTTTTGTGAGATATAAAGTGGCATTGCAGAAATTTAGCCTCACTGCATACTGATTCAGTAGTAGAGAGCACAGACCTACGCAAGCACATGCATGCATGAGGGGTGTATGACTGATCAGTTACCTGAGATTGGCGAGCGTGTTATGCAAATAAACGTGTGATACTGAGGACTGGGGGGGGGGGAAGGCTCAAAGGATCCAGCTGTCTGAAGTCCAGTGGAACCATCGAATCACAATAAGCAGCAGACTTTATCCCTCCCACTCAATAGAGGAGGTTGTCCATCATTGTTTTCCCTGTAAAATGGAGTCTTCCAGGTTAGGAATAAATAAATATAACATGTTTAGGAATCTTCCGGGGGATTTCAAATCTTATGGTATTGTAGTGTCATTTTTTAAACAGAATTTTTTTCCTTCTTTTTATTTTAAACAATCACAGGCAATCTGGCTGATTCGGAGAAGTCTTGGGGAAAATGGCAGTGGGCTTCGCACTGGTGTTGTTCTCTGTCACCCTGCTCTCAGGACTGATGCATCATGCTGCTAATCACTATAGACGTGGAGACAAGAGAGGATGGAGTAGGCCAAACTTCATCATTATTTTGGCTGATGATATTGGCTGGGGTGATCTGGGGATGAACCAACCAGGTGTGGCTAGTCAGACACCTCATCTCGACCTGATGGCCCAGCAAGGAATGAGGTAGGTGCGGGACGTCGCGCACACGGTGGGTTGTTCATTTTTTTTTTGCTTTTACCCAGAATGCCATTATATCTTGCAGGTTTACAGACTTTCACTCCCCCGCTTCCACGTGCTCGCCGTCCCGCGCTGCCATCCTCACAGGGCGGCATGGTCTGCGTAATGGGGTGATGCACAACTTTGCCGTGGACTCCATCGGGGGGCTTCCTCTCAACGAGACCACTCTGGCCGAGGTCCTCCACGAAGCAGGATACTACACGACCATGATCGGTGAGCACTTGTGACAGTATCGCTGCTAAACATCACTTTGTAGTTTCATGTTCAGTAGAATATCAGGGGGACACGGTGGTCAGGCATTGCATTCCTCTTGCCTATTTCTGTGTTTATTTTACAGGGCGCTTCCTCCCATAATCTAAAGGCTTCTGCTGGCCACTTTAATACTGGCTTTAGTGTAGAGAGTAAATGGTCCAGCAGTACACTCCAGTTACCAACTTTGAATAGTGTCCAGCAATTCACTTTTCTTTAAATTACTGCATTGTAAAATGTCTCAAGTTTGATAACATAAACAATTATACATACAAATGCATAGAAACATGCCTGTTTGGTCAAGTAAAATGTAAATAAATGCTTTTATTTATACTTGTTTTGTTCATTTTGTATTCTGCCCTTTTTCTTCCAAGGAAAATGGCATCTTGGACACCACGGGCCACATCATCCGATTCACAGAGGTATTTTCTAATGTAAATAAACGTTTAGATCGCAAAGTCAGCATAATGTACTGGTTGTAGCCTCATATAGTGCCATGAACTACAAGGCTGACTACGTTAGTGGTTGGCTATCTGGTTATTTTTCAAAATGTTAACAGCAAACTATAGATCAGTTACTCATGTAGCAGTAATAACTGAAGAGAGAATCACAGTTTCAAAATCCACTCTGGCATCACTGTGTACTGTGAATCACGGTTTGATGTAACATAGCCGATCCCAAAAGAATAATCTGAGAAAAGTGGGTTAAACCTTTCAGTGACTGACACTGAGTTTTGAAGCTTCTGTTATTCTGTTGCTAGAATAATGATTATTTTCTCTGTTGACTGAAATTCCCTTCTTGGGTGTGCTGTCAGGGTTCGATTATTACCTTGGAATCCCCTACAGCAATGACATGGGCTGCACAGACATACCTGGTTATGACCTCCCGGCTTGTTTGCCATGTGATCGAGATGGACCTGCTGACAGGTGTGGCCTCAGGCCAGAATCTTATTAGGTTCTTGCTATGCTTGCTATGCAGTATCACTCTTTTTGCTATGATACTGCTTATACTTGTTACTGGCCGTTCATTGGACGCTCAGCCTAGCTGCACTTACGCCTAATTGGCTCCTTGACCGCTCTGTGTTTGTGGTGCATTATCAGCCTCCCTTGGAAGGCACTTTGGACAAAAGCATCTGCTAAGTAAATGAATTTAAATGCCAGCAGGACATTTGCCTAGATTAAAGCTCCTGTATTTTGTGACATGATTATTTATTCTCCTTGTCAGTATACACTGGTATATTTAATTAATGTACAATTTAATTCCAGTAACAGTGTATACAGTGGGACATTAACTGAAGTAATTTTTGCGGTTTAAGGCTACAGCTAGTGTTAGACTCTTGGAATTTTAATCATAAATAGTCATAACATTCCTATACCCCTGTTGTGGATGGATGGTTAATCATAATGAGACATGTTCTTTGCTTATACAGTGAGAAGAATGGCTGTTATTCTAAGGTGGCACTGCCTCTGTTCGAGAACCTGACCATCATAAAGCAGCCTCTGAATCTCTGGACGCTGGCCGACACTTACACGCAGCCAGCTGTGCGCATCCTCCGCACCTCAAGGTACGACGTGAGAAGGAATGCGGAAGCTTTGGGAAAATACTGTATGGGGAGCAGAGCTTTGGTGTCGCGCTTGTTGCTTTAGGCATGACCTGGAGCTGACATTGCATGTTTTTCTGTGTGCATTCATATATTTTAAAATTTTGATGCTGATTGTCATGCTTTTGGAAAGTTTAACGCATTGGGGTCAGACGCACACCTGCTGGAGAAAGCCCCTGTGTAGGGCACAGTGAAAGCACTTTGATCATCTCCAGTAAACATTTCAGAATACATCTGAATCCAGGCATGGTGCCGTGACCTATGTATAGCAAATAGGAATAGGATTAAGTAACTGTTTGAAAACTTTTGTGCTTATAGGCCAGTTGGCAGCATTTGGCTTTGAGTATAGCCAGTCCTCTTCCTGCACCATCTTTTGTTAGCAGCTTGTGGCCGCTGCAGTAGTGTGTAATTAGCTGCATCCCCTGAAAGGTTTCTGGCTCGCATGTTTGCTTCAGGCAGAGAGGGCAGCCCTTCCTGCTGTATGTGGCTCTCTCCCACATGCACGTTCCCCTCTCGCCCGCTCCGTGCCTGGACGGAAGTGCCAAGGACGTATACAGAAGTGCTCTGAGGGAGATGGACGGCCTGGTGGGGGCGATAAGGAGAGCGTCCGACGAGAATGATAAGGGAAACACGCTAATCTGGTTCACCGGTGAGATTTACACATCTGCTGTTGTAAAGGGGCCACGTGCCCAGTTTGTGCTACACATAGTTCCTGGTGCCTCATTGCTTGCTTGACACTTTAAACCAGTTTTTCTCAAACCAGTATTTGGGGACCCCTAGATGGTCCATGTTTTTGCTCTCTCCCAGGGGAGGAAAAAGATGGACCGTCTAGGGGTCCCCAAGGAATGGTTTGAGAACGCTGCTTTAAACTGTAGTGACTTACATACAGTCTTACCCATTTCATGCTGTTTTATGCCTTAATTTAACAGTGTTAAGTGTAAATAGTGAGGCACATGCTGGCATTTGATCTCTGACACCTTTAGGGTACCTGCACATGGTGGGGAGCTTGAATTCTGTTCTTCCTGTTTCTCAGGTACTCAGGTTTCCTCCCACGTTCCAAAGACATGCATTTAGATTTAGATGCATTTAAATTATCCACCGGGTGTGATTGTGAGTGCTTGTGTCCGTCTGCCTGGTGATAGACTGTCATTCTATTTATGAAACCCGGCTTTGTTATGTCCTGTGCTTAATGTGATTCACTCCAGCCTCCCTGTGACCCGGCACTGGATACGGGAATGGATGGTACCTATGTTTCTATAACCACCAAGTTGTCCGCTCCTTGAATTTTAATTTTATATAATTATTAAGTCTAATTACAAGTTACAAAGCCTAAGCCAAATAAATAATTTCCACTGTGATGTAAATCTCTGTAAATTTTAATCCTTAAAAATGTAAATTAAAATAGATTTCAAGCCAAGTGTAGATCAGCCTTCATAAGAAGGTTTCCATGAACCAGGTTCAAAGGTAGTCAATAACACATTTGTTCTGGCCATGAGCACATTCCACATCTCTGTGGGGGTTTGGGGCGGGGGGGGGGTGGGCGGACTCTAGAAGAATAAAATGTACGAGGTGAACTTTGAGCTGGCCGTGCTTGTTCCCCTCAGGCGACAATGGCCCCTGGAACCAAAAATGCCAGTTTGCTGGAGACGTGGGTCCTTTTCTAGGGACGTGGCAGACGGACCGGGGTAAAGAATTGATTACTACACGCTGACATGGTTACTTTTCATAAATTTCTCAAGAACCTTAAAATATCAGAATTTATGGTGCGACCCATTCATGCGGCAAGGCCATCATAGCCTTTATTTGTGTGAAGGATTACAGCTTACATCACGCACAGCACTGAACATTGGACAGAGTGCTCCACGCGGAAGCGGCGCTGGACTGTAGAGACACATCTCACTACCTCATTGCCGACCGTGTCCCACAGTTAATCCTGTCAATAGTGGTGGGGAAGTGCAAACATTTTCTGCCCTGCTAGCCTGTTGTAAGACGGTCCACAGTTCTGTCATATGTTTCATCAGGTGGGGGCTCAGCTAAGACAACCACGTGGGAAGGGGGGCACCGGGTGCCGACCGTGGCTTACTGGCCTGGGAGGATCCCAGCCAACATTACCAGCAAGGCCCTGCTTAGGTACTGAAATGCCTGCTGAGCATTCTGGCCAACTTTGGTTGATTTAAACGTGCTAGAGAAATAAACGTTGACCTTGACCTTGACATTGAACCATAGCGGCAAGTATTTGAAAAAGGTCGACTCTGCTATCGACAAGCAGAAACTGATCCTGGTTTCTTCTCTCCCCGTCAGTGGTTTAGACATTTTCCCGACCGTCCTCTCCCTGGCAGGCGTGCAGGCGCCATCTAACAGACACTACGACGGCATCGACGCCACTGACGTTCTCCTCCGTGGCTCAGAGACTGGACGTGAGGTACGACCCGGGTAGAGGTTCAGGTTCTGACACGTACAGACTCTCAACAGGACCCATTCCACATCCTGAAAAAACTCTGACCTCCTTTATTTCCTTCTGGTGTACTCATCCAAAGTGAGTGAGATCTTCTGCAGGAGGGCAATGCAGTAGCTATATTCAGAAACAAAGGTAAAAAATTGTTCCCTAGTAATTGTACCTTTCAAGGAACAGAAATGGACGCTGAGGATCATCCCAAAGTTACAAACAGCATTAATGTATCATTAATGGTGCAAAATATTCCTCAAAGTCCATTTCTATACCTTAAAAAGTACAGTTACCTACAGCTAAGGGTACAAATGGCAAACCCTTGAGGGTACAGCCCCAATCACAAGCAAAGGTATCATTTTTTTACCCCTTTTTCTGAAAGTGTGGAGACATTTATTGCTGTGGAAGCAGGTTCAAGGTGACATGTTAAAGGTTTCTTGATAGGTCTAGTCTCACATGGTGTCTCTCTGCCCACCCCAAAACCTTGAGCTGTTATCTCTGATGCTTCTTCAAGTGTTAGACTGCTCTGATATCTGGACTTATTGTTGGAAATGGCTTCTCTGTGACTTTATGTATGAGCTGTAAATTTGATCCATGGTTTCTGGCTTGTCTTTACATCAGATGCACTAAGATATCTGGTTTCCCCACAATGCAGAGCATCATGCATCCTAACAGCGGAGCTGCCGGCCATTTTGGGGACCTGCAGAGCGTCAGGCTGGGCCAGTACAAGGCTTTCTACATGACTGGTACGGATTGTCCTGGAAGCTCTGTCGGGCAGCGCTCTCTGTCTCACGGCATGGGTTAGACTCGTCAGAACCGCTTTTACGTTCTGCTTAATATTGCTAAAAAATAATCTGCAGTTCTTAATCGCTAACCCTTCACCGTAAATGATTACTTTACCCCTTTTCGGCTCCTGGACAACTTGTGTTTTTATTGGGGGCCTTTAGGAGGGAGATCTGTGGAATAGTTAAATTATCAGACAACTCTAATGTGCAGGCTGCCTTGGATTAAACATCTGCAAAGCCACAGCCATAGTAATGCTGATAAATATTAGCTTAGCCTGAATGCTACATGTATGAACCCATTTCCCTGAAAATGACATATTTAGCTGATACTTGTACAGTATTTCTCTCATAGGTAAAAGAGTAATGTGTCTATATCTGGTTATTGAACCACTGTAGCAAGCTAATGCTTAAGTCTTTACCTATGGGATTTCAGTATCTCTGTAAGTTTATTTAAGTACCAGTCAAAAGTCTGGACGCATATATCAATACATACTAAATGTGGTAATGGCCAAGAGAAGAGTTCAACGTCTCACAATTTAGACTTAATAGCCCCCCGTTGGCTGCGATGACAACATTGAAGATTCCTGGCATGCTTTCAACCAGCTTACAGATGTAGCCACCTGAAACGCTTCTCCAGCAGTCCTGAAGGAGTTTCCACAAGTTCTGGGCCCAAGTTGACTACTCGCTGCTACAGCTCTGTCAGTTTTAGGTCTGGGAATTGGTTACGTCATCTGTTGCAGCATAATGCTTCACACATAATGACCCTAAGCTCAGCTCAAGGTTATCGGATTAAAACCCAAATGATATATACTCAGTGACAAAAAAAAAAGTTAAGTACGCAGAAGTTATGGTCCGATTCGGATGAAATTTGGTACATATGCAGACCAGCGATGGATATGTGAATGATTTGATTTGCAAGGAGCTGGCATGTCTAGTCACCGGACACAGGGAATGCACTTGACAGAATTGATAGTGGGTTTGCATGAGGCCAGGTGACATGGGACCAGCAGTGTGCCCATACTGCCAACACTGTTGTCCGTTTGATCTGATATTATAACCATTGCGATAGTGTCACATAACATACTGCCAACTCTATTGTCTGATTGATCTGATATTATAATCATACAGTCACATGACCTTTCACCACATGCGGATTCATTTCATTTCCGCCACTGTCTGGGTGCTTCACTGAGTGTACGTGACACACCGTCTCTCAGGGGCTGCAGAAGCCTGTGGTGGAGGAAAGGGACAAGTGGAGGTCCACAGCCCCCCTCTGATTTTCGACTTGTCAAGAGACGAGGCGGAGAGCAGGCCCCTGGACAGCAGCACGGCCGAACATGCGGCCATCTCAGAGCGGGCGTGGGAGGAGAGGCAGGTGGTGCTGTGGGACATCGCTGCAGACCGCGTGTCACACGCTGATTACTCAAGGGACCCCGCTGCAGCCCCCTGCTGCAACCCGGCTCACGTGACCTGCCGCTGTCAGGGCTGAGACTTCCTGGTGTCTGCTCAGTGAAGCAGAGCCTCCTGTTCCACCCCTCCTTGGTTATCTATTACAATTAACTGTGTTCTATTTAATATTTTAATATGTATTTTACTCTACTTTAGTATGCTATTTATTTTTTATGTATTTTTATCAGTATTTTTTGAATGTCATTTTGTTTGTTGGTATGAGCTACTGGAGATCTGAATTTCCCCTTGGGGATAAATAAAGTTTCTTTCTTTCTTTCTCTTTCTTTCTTTCTTTCTTTCTTTCTATTTATCTATCTGAAAGGGCTGGTTCATCACCCACTGGTTCAAACCTCCTCCCAGTGCTGCAGGTGTGCAGTTGGTTCTCCTTGTTTCCCCTCATAGTCCTGAAATGGATGCATTTGCGTCTTTCCACTGCCCAGTGTGTATGTTGAATGCGCGTTCTGTCTGAGCCTGTCATTCTGTCCAGAGCGTCCCCTGCCATGTGACTTTTGCTTCCTGGCTACAGGCTCAGTGATCTTGTACTGGAAAAGTGATGATGGATGGATGGAAATATCTTTGTAATCAAACTGTCTATATTTATGATTATTTTAAAATATATTCAGTAAAAAGTATAGTATGTGCCGTGATCACGTGGGACTCAAAACAGAGGCATGACCGCTGGTTACATGCAGAGTGCGTGGTCCCAGGGACAGATGGACAATGTGCCAGAGTGACCAGAACCCCCGCATGCTGACACGCACCCTGCCGGGCGTATGGGCATTTGCAGATTCCCTACTCATGGGAGCCAGCCTCAGGTCACGCGAGTCGGCCCGCCCACTCGCATTCAGCCTATAGTGGACTGGTGAGAACCTGCAGGGTCCCCCTCCTACAACCTCAGTCTCACGGAGAGCAGCCTGCATGTCATGGGCCGTGGCTCCCGTCCTGCTTCCGTGAACACATGGGTGGATGGCTATTGCTTGTCCAACACATTCTTTCTTCCCCATCCTGGTGCATGTCGCATTACAGAAGGAATCAGGAAAAATGTCTCAGCTCTGCGGGACATTAGGAAACATTTTCTGTGCCGACTTGTACTTCATTTGTCCTTCATTTTATGTTTCTCATTTGATGATGTAGAGCACTTTGGTCAACCGTGGTTGTTTAGCAGTGCTTTATAAATTTGATTTGATTTATGTACATTTTCATTTTAGACTAACCCCCTGCTGTAGGTAAATTAATTAAACTCCCGCACCATATTATGGGGATTACTCTCCGGGTGGCAAAAAAAAACCCTTTACAATCCATGTTAATCTTAACCTTGCGTCAGTCTGAGACGGAAAAAATCAGCAGTGGCCGAAGGACAAGTTGCATAAGTTTATTTCTATTGTAATTCCACTGTTTTCTGCTTTTGGTTTTAGTGCACCTGGCAAAAACTCTTTCCATGGTTACAAATTATATTATGATAGGCACATACAAAACAGCCTGACAACATGGTACAAGGAGGGAGACACAAACATGTATCCAAAATAAAACAATCTAAAAAACAGATTAAACATGATAAAAACGGTTACACTTCTTAGTCACGATTAAATACAATAACAATTAATATACTTTGTTAATCTTAATGGTCAAGTAAACTGATATTTCCTTATATTTGAGTTCAGTCATGTACCCTTTCCATATCACCCACCCTTGAGGCTTTGCTAATGTAGTCCAGTCCTAGTCCTGAGGAGCTTAAACTTTTGCCCCGCCCCCTTGCCCATTTTCCCCGCCTCTGGGTTAGTCATACGAAACGTAGTGCCCTGCTATGAGTTTGTTTCTGCTGGCTCGCGCTTAACCGATGTTCCGGCTGCAGGTCACCACTGGCCGCCACCTGCGCGCTCTAACCTCACGGCCGTCTCCCTTTGCCACTCCGAGTCTCGTCACGGCATCGATTTATCTACCAAAACCAAAACACAGCTTCATTGTTCCCGATGCCGCAGCACAGGAAAATTAGAGCACAGTTCATCACATGCACACTGCCCAGGTCCCTGCCTTCACTGCCGAGGTGGACATGCAGGCCCAGAGACCTCCTGCTACCCTTGAGAAGACATGAAGCCATGCTGCATGACCTCACACCTGCTTTCCTTCAAATGCCCAAAAGCGTAAATGAATCATCCTCCCCAATACACAACATGTATTTCATTTATTTTTTTAGCCGATGCTTTTACCTAAAGTGACACACAATTGAGAAAACAGGATCAGCCAGTCCCTGGGAGGGAACTGGAGCTATGGGCCTTTCTGTCAAGAGCCCAACAGTGGCATTACTCTGAGGACCACAGGATTCGAACCAGCAACCTTCCGATCACAGGCATCGAAGCCTAACCCCCAGAACCATACAAGGCCACATGTTGCTTAGATCAATCATGAATATTGGTTTCCATTAAATATGCTGCGGTTTTCAACCCTAAAATGTCCAGCTGCTGACAACCTTGGCAAGAGCAGCAGAGGAGCTGAAGGCTTTTGTCTGGATTTGCCGAGGTACACAAGTCCCTACTGGTTTCGCCAGTAATAAAAAAGATTCACTTAACATATTACACCATTTTCAGTAGAATGTTTTTAAGGCGATAGCTCAATGATGGCAGATGGCCGTATGCTGTTTCATAGCAAGCATTCATCCATATCAATAATTACTGATCAATCCACACTAAACGTTAGTCATGCTTTAAAAAAACACCTTCAGTGTGGTTTTAGAAGGTTCCACAAACTGACAAAAATGATTATTACACTTGTAGTCAGTGGAAAACCTTCAGGCCTTTGTAACCAGAATTTGTTGCACAGTACCTTTACCAGCCTCATGAGGAATAATACCTGGAAGATCATCCTTCTGAGTCTACAGTGATACGGTCTAAATCCACCCCCACCTCACTGCAAACCATGTATTGCTCTTTACGAGTTTACTATACTGGCAGATGGCCGTATGCTGTTTCATAGCAAGCATTCATCCATATCAATAATTACTGATCAATCCGCACTAAACATTAGTCATGCTTTAAAAAAAACACTTTCAGTGATAGAAGTCCATGAAAGACCATATTATGAAGAAATCTTCACCTACTTCTAAAAGCTTCACATGGTAAATGCTTACTAAGAATTTACTCATTAATACAGACAAAACCCAGTCACAAGGAAACAAGTACAACTCGGGTATTAAGTGAACCAGCAAAGACTCGGACAAGTACACAGGACAGCTCCATCTGGCGGGGTGAAAAATACACAGTAATGCCACAGTAACATCCTGACCTACAATCCCAAATTTATTTGATGGAGATCAGATAAAATGTTTCCCTGTGCATGTATTTAAATGTAAGACACCATTCCTACAGCCGCTGTGTATCTGAATCAGGATGAAAATACAGTCTGGACTCTAGTTACAGCATCGGGAGAATTTCTACGTCTCTTTAATGAAATTAACTAGACCTCAGGAGTGGCCATTTTGCTGTGCGTGTGCAGGCCTCCTTACGATACTAAATCTTAACTAAAAGTGTAAATATTTCACAAAGTAAAATGTCTTAATGTGGTAGTCAACACACCTTTATTGGGAAAACTGATTATGTTTCATTGGTAACAAAAATTATCCATAGCTGTGCTCATTACAGCATTAGCTAAATATAATATAACTGATGTATGTCAAAATCTAGACCCTTTCTGCAGTTTGTGCTTAAAAGGGGGCCAGAACCCTGCCATCCTCAGACCCTGAGTCCACCAGTACTGACCCAGATGGTGCTGAAAACACACTATAGAGATTCACTTGCCAAAAATGTGCTTTTCTGCTAAAAGAACACAGCTCTGTAAAAAGGTGCATCTATTTGCATAAAACAGAATAAAGTTCAAAATGATTGATTAATACATTAGTTTTCTTTTTTTTTCCTGGGAATGTTGTCTCCAGACACCGGATAGTTAGTTATATCTCTTTATACAAAATCTAGATTTAAAATGGTTTATTAAAATAAGTGCTATGCTGTTTTGGCAAATATGGAGGAAAAAATATATTAGTAAATTAAGAAAGATAAATTGTAATGTGCAGTCAAGCTAGTGTGCTGCCAAATCACCCTTTGCCTGTAAAGCACTTAAGTTTGTTAAACTAAAACTAGATAAAATATGTCTCTTTTTTCCTTCCCTCTCATGGCACACTGGACACTTATGATTGGCCTGACATCGGCAATGTGAAGAGGTATCTTCTCCACACTGAAATATACATGGACAATCGCAGGCAAACAAAAATAAATACTTTTAATTCTAAATTCTAGCTCTCTGTGTAAATTGTAATCAGGTACTGTATCAAGGTGCAGCCAGATGTCTGGTCACGTTCTACACTGGGGCGATGCTTTGGCACATGGCCAGACCCCCCCAAGCCTCAGGCCATCAGCAGCCTTGCGAGTGGATGTGGACTTGCCAGCACACACGGAGGGTTTTAATTATTCTGAATGCTCACAGGGGGAAACTCCTTCTCATCATCGAGACACACGGGTCCTGCCGCGAACTCGTGTTCTGGGATCACTTCACCCTTCCTCATTCCTCCGTCTTCGGAGTACCCTAGTATGGAGTGGTGGAGTGGATAGAGAGAGAGAGAGAGAGAGAAAGAGATAGAGAGAGATCACTCTTCTCACAAAGACCAAGCCCCGCTAGGCTCCATGAAGGGAATCAAACACTAGCTAAAAGAGGCATGATTGCAACACAAGCCACATTAACATATTAGGCCATGTTCAACAAACCATGAATGACAGCTGCAGTTTGACATGTCGTCTGGGAGAATACTCCCAGGACATGCCTTCTCTACTTGCCGATGCCCCCAACACGTACCGGTAAGAGCTGCGGTGGAAGGTGTGGCAGTGGGGATAGCGACGGTGGCGGCGTAAGACTGGCTCGTAGGTTGGGCCCGTCGGCTCTCCGACACGTCAGCAGATTCCCTCTGGCCGTCCTCAGACTCAATCAGCCTGCAGGTAGGGAGGATAATGGCAAATGGAGGTGATGGGTAGGTGGACATTATGGCAAAGGTAATGGGGACTGACTTGGCTACAGCAGAGGCATTATGGGAAATGGGGCTTCAGATAGACTAGAGCAGTGGTTCCGCATCAGGTTCTCAGGGACCCCCAGACGGTCCACGTTTTTGCTTCCTCCCTGCCCCCTGCCAGACGGACCACGTTTTTGCTCCCTCCCTGCCCCCTGCCAGACAGTCCACGTTTTTGCTTCCTCCTTCCTCCCTCCCAGACGGTCCACGTTTTTGCTTCCTCCCTGCCCCCTGCCAGACAACCACATTTTTGCTCCCTCCCTGCCCCCAGCCAGACAACCACATTTTTGCGCCCTCCCAGCCCCCTCCCAGACA
>JABFEB020000092.1:10756707-10769364 GCA_019775895.2 Stomatorhinus ivindoensis | reverse complement strand
CATCTGGGTACTATACATTATAAATTATTAATTGCACATCTCAATTTTGACTTTTTAAGTTGTTATAAAACATATTTCACCCTGTGACTGACTGGCACCCCATTCATCAGCCAGTCTTATGCTGCTTGGCACAGACCCCAGGTTGCCCATGACTGGATGGATGTAACAAACTTAACCCCCAGAAATGCTCCACGGATGGATAAATGACCTGAAAATCCATCTGGAATCCAAGCTTCGTTCTCAACTGTATATATGTGTGCATGTCTTAAAGGAGAGCAAGATGGGATAAGTGAAAAGAAGCTTTCCAGTGTACCTGTACTATTCTCAAAGCAGAGCCTTCTGGAGACCTGCAGGCTAAACACATGGTGAATCCCAGGCAGATGCGGCCTTCTCAGTAAGGCCCTGTAAAGCTGAGGTTGGCAGAAATCAGGCGTGGAGAGTGAAAGCCTCAATGCTGAATGAGATCTTGCTCCTCACTAAAAACTTTTCCACTCTCATTCTACTGTAGAAATAAACAAACTTCATTCTACTGTAAGGAGACATCTCTATCCAGCATGGACTACTTGTGAGTGCGTGTAAATAACTGTACACCCAGGGCCTCGTTTACCTGAATCAGATTATGAAAAGAAGCAATAAGGAACGATTCAAGATTTTAGGACCACAATCACTTAGGACCTTAACATTTGAGTAATATTACGACAGTATAGGTTGAAATTCAGTGGCTATAACTAAAAGAAGTATGGCTAATGATTGTTCTGGCCTGTCATGCCATCATTCAACACCAGTGCTTCCCAATCCATTCCTCAGGGACCCACAGCCGGTCCACGTTTTTGCCCCCTCCAAGCTCCCTGTTAGACAGTCCGCATTTGTTTCTTGCCACATTTTGTGAGCAAAAACGTGGACCGGCTGTGGGTCCCTGAGGAAGGGATTGGGCAGCACTGTCCTACACTGAAGCCTGGCAGGAGATGCCTACCTGCCGGTTGAGTCGGACAGCCAAGATGCTGTTGGAGTAGCTGTAGTTGCAGATCTCTGTGCCTTTCTTGAAATGATAGACATTCATGCGACACGGCGCGGCGAGGCTGACCACCACCACCAAGCTGCTGGAGAACAAGCGCTCCACGATGTAGACATCAGGGGTGTCTGCTGACCAGGGTGGAGATCAACATGCCGTCAGCCCAGACCACACAGATTCCACATGAGCTGACCCACCAACATTCATGCAGCATTATTCGTTATTCTCGTTATTTCAGGATATTATAATGTTATTAGTATAATCTTGATTTAATCCTCAGTTCATTACATAATTGCAGGTTTTCTGCCAATTTAGTAGAAGACATACGGTGCTGCACTTAAGTCCTCCTTCAAGATGTTAGAAAGCTTCACTGTGGAAGAGGGGCCATCTGGCTGTAACCTTGCACAGTATCGCGGAAGTGCAGCTCATCTGAGGTTGCAGTTCTGTGCTACTAACACCATAATATCTGCATAGTTTGGGCATTTTGTTCAGGCATGCACATCAAGCGGAAAACCGTGACTACAGGGGGGAGAATGTAAACACAGATTACGTCACACACACACACACCTCCGATCTTCCGTCATACAAGGCCGGAAAGTTTCTCTTGAGACCGATTCATGTTCATTAATGTTCAGTAAATCAAACAGTTAAACTGAGAGTTTAAAGAAGAAAGAATGTGGAAGAACATCTAAAATCCATCAAGACCTAAAACAGATTCTTAAGAATCCAGTACTGAAAATTACCATAGTACAGTATTTTTGAATGCTGTTCCCTATATGACATTCCTTTAGTACCTGTACTAATTACACTATTACCAGGGTTGCCAGCTCTTACGAATTTGGCATGACGTTCATGCTTTCAGGCACTCGTACTCCTACAAGAAATTTTAAGGTGATGATACACAGGATAACTACCACCCGGGTGAGAGAAAGGACAGAGAACTCCTCACCTGGATGGGAGTGACCAGAAAAAGTTGCCCACCGCCAATCAAAGGTTTTCAAATAGAAATGTGTTGGCCTGTGTATCATCACCCTAGCATCAAATCTATATTGTTCCAAAATTAGCTACATCAAAAGGCACTGGGCTAGTTTGCAAACCTTACAGACTACCTACAAGGTGATAATACAGCTACATACATGTACATGCATGTGCATGAAGACTTGTATGGAATTGAAAAATTTCATTCCAGCCAGTTGACCAAAGCTGGCAACCCTACTATTACAGATATTGCTAACGCTATATTCCCAAGGAAATCCAAATACATTAGGTTACGTTAACATCACCAAACCAGCATCTGTACCTATAGGTTATTATGTTACGCTGCGTTTTAAGCAGTTAAAACATCATGCATAATGCCCCGTGGAAAAAACAGAACTGCTGTAATCTTAATGGGTGCGTTTCTTTTTACAGTAGAACGTAAAGGTGATGAGATTGATTGCGACATAAATACGTTTTACTGTTCTGTGTACTCCCGTTTTTTGTTCCCATTCCTCATTGCAGTGCCCCCTCAAAATCCATAACCACCCCCCCCCCCCAACTTCCGAATACTCTACTGTATGCTACAGTCGGCTCTTACATATTGTCCGTTTATTTAATGTGTCAATCTTACAGTTATGATGTTGTGTTTTCTGTGCATAGTCTGTTTCATAATCATTAGAAGACTTTATGAATTCAAGAGTGTTTTAATTTTAGTGATATCATTCAGTGAGTGCATAGTTCACCAAGAACAATACTTAACAGCTTTTTTGTCATTGGTACTGTTGCAGTACTGGCATTGTTATTCTTAATGTGGCATCATTATCAAGGTCATAATTTGGTATTGTGACAACACTATTCACCACTTCCTTCCCTTAATCAACAATCATTAACAGAGGCGCTTCAGCCCCCCAAATAAATTTCTATTTATTGGCTCAAGTCATGAATAGCTTTTTATATAATATACGTTTGTCATCACCCCCCCCCCCCAGTAAAGGCCCCCCCTTCCATTCATCTCTATGCCCCTGATCATTAGCGCTCCACACAGCCTATACTTCTCGAGCTGATCTCCTGACATTCAACTACAAAAACTTGTCGATCTTTACATTTACATCAGCTTTCCAATCTTAAGAAGGGACCTTCTGTCATCATTACAGTCTCATCACTGTTCCCGCATAACTGGGCCAGCTGAAAACATTTTAAGAGACACGGGTCTTTCTTTGATCACACGTATTTTGTGCAATTCTCACGCACAGTAAACACATGCAGGACTGTGACCGTGACATGAGGAGGTACCCACCACTTTCATGAATGAGGTCCAGGCGATCCAGTGAGGTCACGGAAAAAAGCTTGTACCCCTTTTTGGTCCCGACAGCCAATGACCTGAGACAGGAGATCTGCACTGAATCTGAGTGTCATATTCCCATCACACGACTGACACAACTCTTCAATAGTCACAAAACATGTGGTAGGACTTCAGATTTCAGGTGACAGGAAATTGCTTTCATGTGATGTACTCTGGCATGGGCGTAGTGGCTCAGTGAGTCGCACTGAAGCTGTACAGTTCCAGGTTTGGGGTTTCAGATCTCACCTCTGTACTGTAAATTTGCTTATATGTTGGGTCCCACAGTCCAAAGGTTAATTTGTGTATATTTCACCCTGCGAGAGACTGGCATCCAATCCAGGGCGTGCCCCGGTCTTATGAGCTGTGCTACCCGAGATAAGCTCTAGGTGACCCTAACCAGAATAAGCAGTTAGAAGACTGACAGCTGCACTGCTCCTTATGTAACAATGCTTTGGTTGGAATAATCAATGGAACCATAGATATAATTTCCTAACTAAAAGAAAATTCCACAGAAATGTTTCCCCATTGGGAATGATAGCTGAGATTATAACAACACCGTTATAAAGGAACAATTCTGT
Source organism: Stomatorhinus ivindoensis (assembly GCA_019775895.2). Classification (NCBI taxonomy): domain Eukaryota; kingdom Metazoa; phylum Chordata; class Actinopteri; order Osteoglossiformes; family Mormyridae; genus Stomatorhinus; species Stomatorhinus ivindoensis. The sequence goes on along the minus strand of JABFEB020000092.1, from coordinate 10,765,454 downwards.
TTGGTCTCAGGAATAGTTTATAACTCACACAGCAGCTGATACACACACCCTGTCTGCTATCATAAGAAGCTACATCCTGGTGTCCCATCCCAAGTGTACACCAGCCTTGGGCCCAGTGCTGCTGGGGACAGGCTCCACCCACCACGACCACATAAGAAGTGTGAAGGTGAATAAATGAATGGATGAAGTTGCAAATAGCAACAATGTAAAGTGTAATCAGATATCATGAACACCTTACAGTCACAATAATACAGATGCTGTGTGCATAATTAGGGTGTGATTTATGTCAATGACGCTACCTCAGCCAACTGCTGATAAACCACAGTCTTCAATGCTGGACATAACGACAGGCTACCTGTTACCAGCTAGGCTGGAGTGGGGTTAAAAATAGGACTTTGGGGACCCCTATGGTAAGTTTTGCTTTGGGAGGGGATTTTGCTGGCTGAAAAAAAATGCCCAGTGTGCCAGATGGCCAATCCATTCCTGGTTACCAGTGACAGATTCTTGTTCTTCCACATACCTTTAGCTCACCTGCATAGTACCATGTGACTTGTATTATGTACATAAGGAACCAGCCAATCAGCAGGCATCATAGAAAAAAATCCACTATTTATTTACTGTTGACTTGAGCCTAGCAACTCAGCAAAGGAAACGAGTCAACTGAATAACAGCATATGCCATTCTAGGGAATGAGAAAGGAATCCAATGCAAACTCAGCAGTAAAACTGCCAAGTAGCTATCTTTCTGGCCAAGATACAACTAACTGTATTATCTTTTTAAATTTATAAACACGCAGTATCATTTTAAAAAATGAAATCTTTAAATCTTATTTTCGTTAAACAAGTCTTGACAAATTAGCTACTATTAAAGGTGATTCACATTTCAGTAATATATGTAAGTTTTATTAAAACTTTTTAATTGAGTGCATGACTGCTTGTCTTGTCATGAGCTAGATGGGAGTATGTAGGTGCTCATTACCATACAGTATTACATATTTCCCTTAGATCCACTTGAACCATTTTCTGAAATGACTTCTAAAGAAAATGTTGTTTTATTAAAAATCTGTAAGTTTTCCTGTAACATGGTGTGTTGTTAAAAGCAACGGAGGTGTACAATTCAGAAGAGTCACCATGTAAAGCACAAGAGTGAATATAATTAATTTGGCAGATCAATCTTAAGGTCTGATGGGTTTCTGAGATATGTGTGTTGTCGATTCTAACGCTAGGGAACTTGAGGTTGAGAAACTATTTTAAAATAACTTTGCCAGTAGGAAACGAGGCCCTTCAGTGACATTTTCCAAATGAGGTCACTACTAAACCTTAATTATACGTTGCAGCTGTTATATACACAAGTCACATCGCACCTCCCATTAATTACACTAATAATAAAAAAATCAATATTTTACATACGAAAACAAGCATTACGATCCAAAGAATCGTAGTTTTAAAGCAAAGCAGCATTATGTACATTATGGTTTTGAGATGAAACAATTATATATGGATGGGTCATTTTATTGATGGACAAAATATTTTCAGCGATTCCTAACATTGTAAAAATCTATAATGTGTGCACAGACCTGCATACATAACGAAGTCTCCGTAAAAAAAAGCTGTGAAGTACTGTTAATGTCAACCGGCAAAGATCAACAGCGCGAAGTATAACAAGTGCAACAATATTTAATATTACGTAAAACGTAACTGGGTACCATTAATGTTGTCATTTAATTACCCTTACAGATGGGACATTACAATGTCTACGCAATGTAATGGGGAGTTACTGAAAAAATCCGATATTGATGTCCGCTAGTTTTGACAGGGCGCTTACGTGGTATCTTGGTTGAAGGAAGCGCAGATCAGCCCTTCCGCTCGGCTAGGACCATCCGTCCCTTCCCTGGTCTCCATTCCAGTCCCCAGCTACCTCCGCTCCTCCGCACCGGATCGGAGGACCGGGATCGCAGGCAATTCCTGGGAACGTTCCTTAGCAAACACCCGCAAGTGAATAGCAAAATAAATGTATTTAACTACGTACTTAAACATGAATGTAAGTGCATTGCTTTAGTTTCAGTACCTGGCAGTTCCAGAGTGTGCCTGCTATTTTTGCTGGTTTATTACCGAAAATAACAATGAATATTACATAGCTAGCCAACAGGAGAACTTGAGCAGTAAAGAAAAAGATGAAGCAAAACAAAAACAGCTGACTTGATGTTGCGTCATTCCGACGCCGAACACCAGTTGGCTGTAAAGAGATGCAATTGCTGTTATCCATTGCGATTTCTATTGGTCAAGCCCCACAACAGTAGTGTGTGATTGGTTAATATGAACGGAGTTCAGTGGGCACCGCCCCTTCCAGCAGGGCTATTTTCTATTGGTCAAAACATGCAGTATGCCAACAAACAACGCCTTGAAAGAAATGACTCATAATTTCGGACGATGGCTGCTAATTTAAATGTAGTATAATCTTCGTTTCTATTATAATGCATATTTTATAATGTTGGCTCCTATAATGCTTTTCCTTTTAATTGAGAATGACAAGCAATACCGTTTTTTTAAACAATTCTGCAGGGTTGTAATGTACCACATGTTACAGTAGATAGGAACCCCCTTATTGAACTGTGGCGGATTGCTCAGACGAAAATCAGCCCTATTCTAGTCAAAACGCATTGAAATGAAAAATGTACTACCTTTCCATCAGATGTTTTTCTTCAGGGTCAGGGATGTACCTTATGCTGGTGTTAGTACTGACCTCAGTCAAATTAGTTAATAACGGATAGTGCATGAAGTAAAAGTGACATGATGCAGGTAGTACAAGTATTATGCCACAGATTAGGGTGACCAGATAAACCATGCCAGGGAGGACACTTTCAGCTACTTCGGGTTTTACAAACTACTTTCAAACAGAAAGGCCCCTGTGTTCGGCTAAATAGTTCAGCTCTTCTTGTGCTTTGACTGATTCGATTCCTTGACTGAAAGACTCATCCAGCTGTTTCACATTAGCATTAGTGACACATGCATGATTATAGGAGACTGACCAATAAGAGTTCATGCATGGTGTAAGTACTGTATTCCTTCAATATTTTTAAGAAGGTGTTGTCCAACATGCATATTTTGGGAATGTTCACCCTAAAACTGCATTGTGAGTGTCTCAGTGGGTGGCACTGAAGCCTTCAGGCTTGAGGGTTTAAATCCTTTCATTGCTCTGTGTGTATATGTTGCATGTTCTTTTGTGCCGTGTGCTTGGAATAGGCTGCAGGTCGCTGCAAACAGGAGGAGTGCTTAGAAGGTGAATGGATGGACAGCTGTACTGAAGCCAAGTTTCTGTGCAAGCTTGCTGTTAGGTCAACCGTATGTCACTCTATGACCCTTGTTTCTTAGCTACTCTTTTGTTACTTTGGCAATGCTGAATTTATTTCCTAGTTTGGCAGAGCGCTGCAGGTCTTACTGGATTTGGCACCACCCAGTTTTCCTCCAGCTACTCCGATGCCCCCGATGAGCAGACACAGCTCCTAAAAGGCCTTTTCTCCCACCATATTTTATGGTATACATGGTGATGCATCATTTCTGGTCATATCTCATTGAGGCCGAAAAGTTCTTTCATGAGACGACAAAACCGTTCTTTCTACATGGCTCCAGAAAATCCCCTGAGTGCTGCATACCTTACTAGAGCCTAAATGCAGGCATTTCTTTCAGTTTGTTTCATCAACCATTTCCAAAGAGCCCTCGTCTGCACAGATATTTCTGTGTAACGTGCACAAATTGAGGGTGGCGTGGAGGCATGATGCTTAGCACTGTTACCTCACACCTCAATCTCCACCGTAGACAGTCTGCATGGCCTGTAGATAAATTCTTGACCAAAGTGCAATTCACAGCTCAGTTACGCATGCACAGGGGTCTGGTAGGACCGGGCCTGAGAACTACTCAAAGTCCAATTATGTAGGGTATCCTTTATAGGAAACAATAAAGTGAACAGGCTCCATGAAAAAATGTCATACTTTTCTGTCTCGCTAGGGTCGGTGAAAATGTGCATTCTGAGTGAGGGAGAATTAAGTCAGGTGATGAGCACATTACTATTCCTAAGTTTTCTCTCACGCCATAAAATATGCTCTGAGCCAAATGCTTAAGTCTGTTTTCCCATTGTGCTAATACTGACACCATGCTTATTATGATATCAACTATCTAATCGCTGCCCATTGGTTTTGTATACATAATAATTTATTTCCACCTGCTGTTCTGGCCACATTGCATTTTAAATAGTGACACCGTGTCGTTTACATTAAATGAAGGCATTCTATTCTGCTTCTCCGTTTTCTGGTATTCTCCTTTTATATTAGAGCTGGTAATGCGCAGATAATTACCTTTTTGATTTCCAGCCTGGCCATCTGTGTGTACAGTGTAGACGTTCGCCATGCATCTGTGTTGGTTTTACTCTTTTGCACAACCCGTTGCACTTTACACTTTAGACTTAGCCTGTCTTGCACATTATCATCTTTTCTATTTCCTCTATTACTCATATTGTGCTGTTTTCGCAGTGTTTGCACTTTTTGCACACGTGCAGTTTACGTACGCAGTCCTGTGTTGATGTAGTGTAACATGTAGCACCGTGGTCCTGGAGGAACGTGTCTCATTTCACTATGTACTGCTTCACTGTATATCGTTGAAATGACAACAAAAAGTCAAGTCAAGTGGTTATCTGGCGGGAGAGTTTACTTTGGATACCGCAGTTTCCCCAACAATTTCAGAAACCTGTAGGATGACGAACTGATGTCCGTAAATCGCCTTCAGCCTGAGGTGTTTTCCCATTACTTCCTGGGATGTTATCACATCCCATTCTATACCCACTCTCACTCTGCCAGGACCATCTGTCCCTTCCCTGGTCTCTATTCAATCTGCAGCTACAAACACACCGGATCGGAGGACCGGGATCGGCAGTCAATTCCTGGGAACGTTCCTTGGCAAACACCCACAAGTGAATAGCAAAATACATGTATTTAACTACGAACTTAAACACCAATGTAAGTGCATTGCTTTAGTTTCAGTACCAGGCAGTTCCAGAGTGTGCCTGCTATTTTTGCTGGTTTATTACCGAAAATAACAATGAATGTTACATAGCTATAGCCAACAGAACTTGAGCAGTAAAGAAAAAGATGAAGCAAAACAAAAACACTCTTCTAAACCAACTCTTATTAATGTCATGAAACGAACATTTCATTCTGCTCCTACTGCTATCAGTATATACGGTTTCCAAGGAAACCCCACTAACGTTCGAACTTGAAATCCTACATTACATAAATGCCACTTGAGCCTGTATTGTCAGGTAATGTAATTACTGTGATAATAAAATCCAGAATCTTTTAAGCATTTACTCCACAGTAATTTGAGTTTTGCCTAGGGAAAACACTCTCAAATCCATTATTTTACCAAAAACACTTGAGGCTTCAGGCTTGCGTGGACTGTAACCTAATTATTTTTGTGTGTATTTGTCGGAAGTATGTATTAATTTTTGCTGAGTCTTTATAAAAAAGCCTCTATCATATTAATGATTAATTAATGTCATTTTTATCAAAGTTTGTTATAAAATAAAATTTGTAAAATATGTTCAGAATTAAAAATATAAACTATGAATGGTGGAAAGTTTTGCAATTAATTTTTCAGTGCTTAACCTTTGTATCATAACTGTCTTAAATTCAGTTACTGCTTATAGCCAGTTTATGCTTACACATGCAGAAACAGAAAATTTAGAAAATGTGGTTTTTAAATGTAAAGGAGTAAAGATAAATTACACAAAACAAATGGAACAGATGTTTGACCCAATGTTATGAAAGCTATTTTACTGCAATATCAAGATCCAAGTTCATTGAGAGTGCGCTAAATAATGGTTAATGTACCTTATTGCTTTATATTAGTAGCAGTTCGAGTCGGCGGGCTGAAAACAACGGCTTTCCTTTTGACGTCAGGACTTCCCTCGACTTGTCCTTTAAGGTTGTCAAGGGTTGCAGTTCTCGTGTCAGAACGAGGCAGCTTGACGTCAGTAGTTGCCTCTGATTGGTCCTAGTTTATTTCCGGTGGGGCAGCCATCCAAGGGCTGGAAAAAGAGAATCGCAGAGTTTTGACGGCTGTCTATAAGAAAAATTGTAAGCTAGGAAAGAAAAATATAGACAACCTTTAAACATCCACGGTAAGCGGGTTTTTTGTTATGTATTATTGTTCGTCACTAAAGGGATAATGCTTTACGCGAGATAAGTGTAGTGTACAGTGTACACCTCCCGTTTGTTATGATACATTTTCAAGATGGCTTCACTAGGAAGAGGGCTCTGCGGCCCCCAATATGTTTATTTCTCCCTCAAAGTTGCGAACGGTTCTTTTAATGATAAGCGCGCATGTATTGGTGTCATACAGATAAAGTTACATTACATTTGTTTAGGTTGTTCATGTTATAAAATACTGAATTGTATATTTCTCATTAATAATAAAAAAAAAAAAAATAAATCAGTCGTCATTCAGCGCTTTGCTAGTTCTGTTTATCGAGAACTGTCAGTTTGGAGGCAGGGTGCCGACAGATCTAGCGCCGGCAGCAGTGGTCTTCGTTTGTAATGCAAGCATAGTGTGACAAGCTGAAATATAATTAAGAATTGTCTCGAAGTTAATATTAGGTTTGCCTGTTAGCTATGCTTGCTACAGATTCGTTTCAATTTGTTTAGTTCGAAATAATAGCCGTTCACCTGATTAACTACGTCTAATAACCAAAGGGCATAAATGCAACGTATATTAATTTTATCTTATCAACTTGTACTGATTAACATCGACCTAAATCCATACCACGACTGATAATTCCACAGCAGTCCTGATTTCGTAGTGTATGGGAAGATAAATACCTTTAATAACTGGTAGTTGTGCGGGATTTAGGATTGACTAAATTATTGAAACTGGTGACTTAATTCATTTTTTCTTTTCGCATTTTTTCTTTACGTTTCACAGTAAGATTTATATTACAGTCTTAAAAGCAAACCATGTTTACAGTGCACTGTGTTGTGTATTCTGACACCGAAGTTTCACATGCCAGTTTCACCTGCCCAATACACACATGGACACACTGAAGGAGTAAAATATCTAATTCTTTAGTATGTACAAGTGCATTAACACAGTCATTGTGTAAGCATGTATGGGAATTATACTTATTTGTAATTTTTCTTTTTGCATTCTCTCCATCTATATTGTACAAAGGTTATCTTCACACTGGGATTTTGAACCACTGAATAATTAAAATGTCTGAGCTAGTTTACATTAAAATGAGTAATACCAAAAAGCAAAACAAGTGCAGGTAGTATAAGTGACTATTATTTGCTTGGCAAATAAAGAGCTGTCAATTTCGGGGTTTGTTGTCAGTTGACAATATCTTGCTCGCAGTTATTATTATAATAACAAATGCATTTTACAGTCATTCCTCTGTTTAACCTGTTTCTCATAACTTTTTGTGGCTCATACCTACCTTGGTAGTATTACTAATTTAAAACCAGAATTCTTTATTTTTCAATTTAACTTAAAATTCATGAATAAAGTGTCTCTCAGTCTTTCCTGGTCTGTTTGGCGTTGCACACTAGGTTGTTATGTAACATGTTCATTTTGCCACTGCTGTCAATGTGTATTTCTGTCTGAAATTATTTTATAATTTTAATAATACTGTGTGAACAACAGTCCATGTCATCCATAAAAATCGAAATTTTAAGCAAAATTCTTAAATTAAAACTAAACATTAGATTAAGTGCAAATTTCCTAAGATTAAGGCAGTCAGTCCAGTTCCCTTAATTTTTACATGAAAATATTTAATAATGAGCAATTGAGCAGGGATGCTCTTGTAACAATGATCAGTGGAGTTTGACATTTAGCTGAGGCAAGATGACGTGACCAAAGAAATGTCAGTGCTGTACTGCAGAAGCTTGTCTTGGTGACACAAACAAAGCAGTGTGCAGCAAACCTTACACACACACATATATGTATAAATTTATGTATTTTATAAATGCATAAACATCTTGCATACAAATTGCATGTATGTTTGACCAGTAAATAGAGGCTTCTAAGCCATTTATCTGCATGTATAAGTGTTGAGCAGAGCAACAACAGAACATAAGCAGTTGAAAAACCTTTGCCACAGTCCACTAAAAGTATGATTGCTTAACACGGTTAGCCCAAATAAAACAAGACTTGTAATTACTCTGCTAATTACTCTGCTAAACTTGCCAGCTGATAAATACTAATGAAACACTAATAATACTATAATACTAATACTTATTTCCATATTTATTCAAGTGTGATGATAATGAGCTTTGTCAAATTACACAGTACAACCTGCTTTTTTATGCAGATGTTAAGTCTCCTTTATACTCCATGTGCGATTTGTTAAAATGCAGTTGTCTTTGCCTGGATTTACCCCATCATTACATGTCCAACCTGAAAGAAATGTAAAAACCAGCTGTTGCATTTCAGCTTCCTTTCACTAATCTGAGGCAATACATCATGAAACTGTCCTCTGTGACACAAAAAACTGGCGCATCATCAGTATCCACAAGTTCAGTATATTTTAATGGAAATGTTAACCTCACATTATGAACGCTGGTCTGTCACTAAAATGGGATGAGCATGGACAATGGGCAGTTGCATTAAATTATAATAATTACACTTTTTAATGTGCGTATTTTGTCTCCTAACACATCCTTTTGCACAATATAGAAATAATCTTTGTTTTGAAGTGTTATT
>JABFEB020000092.1:10727700-10742185 GCA_019775895.2 Stomatorhinus ivindoensis | reverse complement strand
CGGCTGTGTGATAGCATGTGGCATTTAACGGGTGGCTTGAGGACCATCTTACTCTTCTTTCCCTGTGAAAGTATAGGAGCGAGTCCACGGGTTGGGGATGGCGAGGCGCGGGGCGATGCTTAGGCTAGGCAAGTAGGCCGACATGGAGCCCTCCAGAGCGTCGGGGCTCCCGCACACCGCGTATTCCGTCTTGCACATGTACAAACACTTGGCGAAGAAACATGTGTTGTTCGCTGCAGGAAGGTAGGCAATAGAAAGTCAAGGTCAAACCCTCAATGTCAGACTTAAACTGACTGACATCACTGCTCAGCTGAACTTCTGGACTCTTACCTGGAGAGGTGAAGAAGACACTTTTCAATTCTTCATTGTGTGTAGTGTACAGGATTTCCTTGGTGATGTTGATCAACCTCCCAGCCACAGGGGGCACTCTCCGAAAATCTAATATTCTGTCAGAGAAATTTTGTGTTATTTTGTGGATGGAATGCCGTATGATGAAAGTCTTTTTTTTTGTCTTTCCTTGCATTTTGTTGTGTATGTCTGTGTGTGTGTGTGTGTGTTTTGTGTTGCGGGTTTTGTTTTCATTTTCTCTATTAAATTTTATGTTTTATAAAGAAGAAGCCTTATACATGATTATGAGACACTTCTCTTTAGCAATGTTAATTACATGCTCAGTAACAAGATGACACTCATCTCTGCTGTCAAATGTAATTATTCCAACCACAAATGTCATTGTGGAAACCTTCTGGCTTTCCCTGACTACCTCACGATTATTCTGTCATGGAAAGATGAAAGACCACAGCAGCCTGCTGTCTCTGGCTCTGAACTGTGAACTATGAATCATGAACCATGCCAAGACAGATTTCTGACATTAACTGATTTTCTGAAGTGATTAATTGTGACTTCTAGTCCTGTCGCAACCACCCTGAAACGTTTTGTGGAAAAGCCATCAGAAAGCAAGCCGCAGAGGATGAGTTCATCATTGGATCACCAACCACACAATTTCGCATCAGGATTTGTGCTAGGATTTAGAGCCTATTGCCCATATTCATTACACTTTGCGTTTTTTTTTTTTTTTGCTTAATTTTATTTAAAGTATGGTTGTTAAGGACACAGCACAGGCATATAAGCTGAAGTTTGCCGGTTTGAGTTATGGCGTATCCCCCACTGTAGCACCCAGAACATTATGCTGAGCCTGAATTGCTCAAGTTAAAAACAGCCAGCTGTGCAAATAAGCACAGTCGTCGCTCTGTCTGAAAACATGCGCCATGCAACAAATGAAGCCCCATTACATATTAATAAATATGACTCCCCCTTCCGTCTTCTAACCACACATCCTGGTTGGGGCTGTCTGGAGCATACCCCACAATTCAGCCCGGGGACAGGATAGCAGTCTAGCACAGGGCACATACACTGAGCACAACTGAGACACCAATTAGCCTAACTGCTTGTCTTTGAAATGCAGGGAGGAAATGCGTACAATAGAAGATGGACACACAGCAAACTACACCCCCAGAGGTGGGATTCAGATCTCAAATCCTGGAGCTTCGAATGACTCAGCAGTGCTACCTACCCACTGAGCCCCAGTGCCGCGCTGAACATGATTATTTGATGGCTAAATAAACTAAACTTCTTAGGCACCACATCAGACTTTGGAAGAGTAACTTGTATATTTAGCTTGATGTTTGTCTTACTCTATTTACTTCAAAGACTAAAGGAAAGGGGGAAAGTATCAGTAGATGTTTCACTTCAGTGTCTTGCTTTAGCACATGCTAGCTTATACCTTTCTGCTCCCTTAAGACCCAGTTGTCTCGAGCTAACAGCCACTGCCAATGCTGCAGTAGCTACAGGTGTCTCAACTCTGTCTTAATAACAATAATCACACTGAGCTTTAATGAATGCTGCTGAAATCTTGGCGTGGCTCACCTGCAATTAAACCTGATTTTACCAAACACTGGGATTAGACACTTTCCACTGAAATTCAGGAGCAAGACCTACTCACTATATCTAATCCCTTTTACCAACCCAGTTCACATACTTGCTGTTTGAAAATAAAATGTAATAATATTAAAGTTGTCTCTCTGTTGGTGAATAGATTTTACATACGCACTTTGTTCTTGTGAGTTGGGATTGTTTGTTGTCATATTGCAAGTGGCTGATGCGCGGCACATCAGAGCAAACAGAGGGATGAGTGTGTAAATCCTAGACGATTAAGCAGCTCTGATGAAATGAAAGGCTTGTTAGCTAAGCAAGGCTGATGTGTCGAAACATGGGCGTCGCACGATTGCCCAAATCTGATGTTTCTGAGAAGACTTGCTAAAGCCTTGCTGCTGCAATGAATGTTACTAACAAAACGTAATTAAATGGATAATTAGATCCATGAAAGGAATCACTGTATGTGTACGCCATCTCCTTTTAAGAAAAACCATGCGAAAAGTTTACGACTATAACTGAACCATTAATGGTTATACAGAGTTGTCGTCTTTTGAGATGACAGTCTATAAAGCACAAAGAGTCACCAGTGTGAACTCCCAAATAAGCTTGTATAAAGAAAAAGTAGATGTACTGTGAATGATTACTTTTAATGGAAAGAGCTGCATACAGTAACCCCTCAGCATTCACAGATATAGCAAGGACTTACACTAACAAATATTATGTAGTACTAATATTTATATTTGATTTTATGTGATCCAAACCATTTTAATATTATTCTTGGCTTAGGCGCCACCTGTGAGTTTCTGCAAGCCTCAGAAATATTCCTGTTTAATTGTTCACGCTCAATTTGGGAATAACCAAAACGGCAAGTGTCAAACGTGTAACTGTGAAGGGGCTACTGTACAGCCAACCTTTTCCAGTAGATCTTAACGCACAAAATGACTACTGCTGAGGGAGGCAGCACATCGCCTGACATCCCCAAAGAGTGCTGTGTTTGCATGTCCTCTCAGTATTGTGTAGGCCTGCCATCGGGCCCCATCGGGCGTCGCCCAGCATAGTGGACTTTGCTGATTGGAACAGGCTCCAGGAAGCCCTGCGCCAGGATCCTCAACTAGATAAGCAGTTGGAAGTGGTTATGTGGGTTACTAAAGAAGATATTACTCACTTAAGGACTGGGGCAGGGCTTATGACAGCAATAATTAATAACAGGATCACATCATGGAAAACTCACAGCTGCACACAGTTAATTCTAAGCTCCAAAATAACAGCTGGGAACACTTTTCTTCAGGGGACACCACTAATGCAGTAGTACACTTTTACTTAATGTATTAGTTAACCAGAAACTAAGTATTAGTTATCTACTGATACCATGTTTGTTCATCATTTATCAATCCTAATGGTTCATGTAGTGTATTGTACAGATTTGCAATCATTGCACAATTTTATTCAATTTAATTTCTACTTTATTTTTCTCGATGTATGGTCAACGATGTCTGTAAATGTATGTTCCAATACTGCTAAAACAAATTCCTAGTACAGGCAGTTGTACCTGGCCAGTATAGTGAATTCTGATTCTGAAATCGTGAATATAGTTCCTTCATGAAATCAGTAAATATATACTGAAAGGGAAAGTAGATATACTGAATATTGAAATATAAAAAGTAGAGAATATGATATGAAGCACAATGCAAGGTTATTGTACTTAATTAGTGACTGAGTTACTAAGTTTTTTGTGCCTAGTCACTAACTACAGGATCTCCAAGCTGTGCCGCTGCCACACTCACCTGTCCAGGTGGAAGGCGGCTATTTCAGCGTTGTGTCTCTGCAAGTCAACAAAATAAAAGAAGTCCTCGGGTGTTTCCTGCTCCCTCGCCTGCCTGAAGTGAAAAAGGGTTAAAAAAAAAAAACCCGACCAGAATGACGCTGCCAGTGCCGATACTCGGTCAACAGTCTCTAACCACCAAGACGCCTCCCCAACAATGAGCTTCCCTGGTCTTCCGCTCCAGCGATAAATCTCACCTCATTGGCTTAAACATGGCTTTGCCAAAGTCTTGCAGCTTCAAGGCCAGCTTCAGATGGTGACCGCTTGGCTTCACCACTAGAGTTTGATAAGATAAAACATACCTGAGAATCATACGTTACATTTACAATAGGCAGAATGAATAGTCAAACTGGACAAACCTTATTTGTCTTTTTTGTTCAATATTTAAATATAATAATAATAATAATCAATCCTTTATTTATCCCCATGGGGAAATTCCTTTTTATGCCTCTTCGTAGAGCAAGCTGTCTGCATATACAAAAATATAAATATACAACCAAGAATATCAATACCTCAGATCCCTGCACTTTTGGGATTCTAGGAAAAGGAAATCAGCCAGAGCACATTCAGGCTACGTTCACACTGCCATGCTGAAGTGACTCAAATCAGATTTTTTTGCCTTAATGTGACACAGTTTTGATCTTTTTAGGGCTCTGTGGACATGCAAACCTGATCTCTTCAAATCAGATTTGTGCCACTTTCATATGTGGTACTAAATCTGATGCATATCAGATTCGCGGCCATGCTACCTGAATGTGAACGCTCAGATCGGAATTCATGTGTGCAGGCTGACATCAGCCTGCACCGGCAGCGCGGGAAGGTATAAGTGGGGGAGAGCTGCGATAACAGTCAGTGAAAGGATGGAGAAGTTGGGGATTTAATTGATATTTGGGGAGATGAATCTGTTCAAGTTAAACTGGAAGGAACCTATCGTAATAGAATAGTAATTGAAATAATTGCCAAAGAAATGGCGCAACGTGGACACAAACGAACGTGGCTACAATGCCAAAGGGAAAAAAGAGCCTGAAGTCAAAGTTTAAGGAGCCAAAAGACTCGAATCAGCGCAGCGGTCATGGCCGCACAACGTGCCGATTTTACGACCAGCTTTTTATCCGTGTAAAAACATATCAATGTGCACATGCATGACGTTTCAGACCACCAATGCGTTCACATTACAGTCAGATACAGGTCATTTGTAGTTATGAATGTGAACCGTCAAGATAGACAAATCCCATCTGAGCAAAAAATCAAAATAGAATGATATGGCTGGCAGTGTGAACGTAGCCTCAGTTAAAGCTTGCGGTTTGCATTTTGGATGATAATTTGAATGCAGTTATTTTTATGTAACTGCTTGTGTTAAAGAAGTGTCTCTTAATTTGTCTGGTATTGTCGTATGGAATATCTTCTGTACAGCCCTCACCTCCAGGCTGGTTTATTTTCTCTTGGTTCAATTCTTTATAGACTTAGGATTTTTAAAAAGAAAATTATACACCAAGTAGACACAAAGAACCTGCAAAACATGAAGCACGTTGTTTCTGAGTTTTCCTGAGGGGAAATTCTGCATTTGTATGAAATTCACAAAAACGGAGAAGAGCTGGAAGGGAACAAAGCTTAGTTTTTTTTCCCTTGTTTTTTTTTTGCACTTGGCAGCATTTAAGGTAGCTGTGGTTTGGAACAGACTTTGTTTGAGTGAATGTGGTGTTGGGGCTACAAATCCTGGAATGCTCTCGTGGACACTCGTGTCTGTGTGATTGGCGCTCGCATGTTGCTTTTTGTACATGGTGAGGTTATTGTCTCCTGGGGGACAAGAGCAGGCTCTGTTAGCAGGGCCGATGACCCGCTTTCCAGCCCGTGGAGAGAAGGGTTACAAAATACAGCATGTTGTTACATGGTTATCAAGCAGAAATATTTTTGCCCTTTAAAGTCAACGAGTGATTTGTGACTGCCTCTAGGATACGGGCTACGGTGAGTCCAGAAAACCTCAAAAGAATTAAGAATTATATCCATTTATGGGCCTGAAAGAATTTGAGAAAGAAGGTGTTTTTTCCATAAGCCTGACATCTGATTTCATGCACTGATCTGTGCTTTCAACATATCTTGGGAAAGTCATGGTGAACATCTATCCCTGATCTCCAGTGCCAATGAGCAATGTGTCACCAAGAGGTCAAGGTCCGTGTAGCAAGGTTTGTAGACTGAATAGTGTCAAAGTTACGGCATACTCTAGGACAGACCAGGCAAACATAAGAAATTTCATTCTGAAGCTAAACAGATGCCAATCTTGTTCTCCCACACTAAAGGCAGCAGTCTTAACCACATCAGCTAGAGGCTGAAGCCTCATATAGTGGGATGCTGTGATTGCTAAGCAGAGTGAGTTAGAAAAATTTATGGGGTTATTTGTGTATCCTAAATTGGCGCACTGCGAATTTATTGGCATGCTTCACTTGGTATATTGTAATATGTCTGTTTTTTACTACCATGCGAAGGATAACATTTCCATAGTTCACATACAAAGAAATGTTGCACAAGACCGAGTGCCATTATTGATTTTGTGTCTGTTTGCATGCTTTTGTTACTTTTATCAATAGGCCAAAGTCCCTGTAGTCAAGCTGGATATATGTTGCTTTGGACAAAAGTGACTGCAAAATAAACGAACTGAAAGAACTAAATGAAATGTAAATTCATGAAGTTGAAATGAACTAAGTCACTCACCTTGCGAGCAGTCACATACTCCTCTGAGAGCTTTCTCATCCTGTGTGTAATCTGTAAATCAAATTGACATGTTTATTATGTATTTTTAAATACAGCATGGTCACTCTACATCATTTATGCAAATGTTTATCTGAAAGGCTAGACAAATTGCAACCACAAAGCCTGCTTTAGTGCACCTCCTCCCGGGCTTTAGTGCACCTCCTCCAGGGCTTTAGTGCACCTCCTCCCGGGCTTTAGTGCAGCTCCTCCCGGGCTTTAGTGCACCTCCTCCGGGGCTTTAGTGTACCTCCTCCGGGGCTTTGCCATCTGCTAACCCTCCTACCATTGTCTGCTAACAAAATAGGCTAGTTCTCTTCTCACTCGCATATCTTTTATTGACTGGTACCTTTTGATTTTCCTACATGTTCTACATGAGAGTGTTTCCGATTATCGTCCCTCTCTGTGCTCGTAAACTATCAGTCTTTTTCATCCTTATTATTCCCATTTAATCTCTTTGATCAAATGCTGTTCAGTCTAAGATTATGTGCTTATTTACTCCACACTAACCCTTTCTATTTATGGTATCACACTATTTCTTGACTTCATGTCCTAAGACCTAAGAGACAGCTTGCTGCTCAGTTGCATATCCCAATGGTGATGTTAAAAAGCCTTTTGAACGTTCTGTTTTGCCAGTGCCTTTACGTAATTTGCCTTACCTATACACTACATCTATTTACCTAAGAACACTACATCTGTATTAAGGTTCTCCAAGGCTCCCTTTAGAGTCCACTCCAGTTTTTCGCACATTTAAATTTCAAGTTTTGTAGTTTTGCGCACTCAAACAAATGGTAATTCTGATCTTTCTCCTCTGACATGGTTCACCGCTCATTGATGTGCTTGCCTCAATGCTGACATACCTGCACCAATTATAGCAGCATTGTGCATGTCCTGGAGCAGCTGGTCAATGCTAGGGTCATCGCGGGCATACAGGGCGTAGCGGTTAATCCCCAAATGGAACTTGAGCCAGCTAGCTTCTGGGTCAAACGTAACCTCGTGTCTGGGTAAAGAGATATTGGAGGCTGCGGCAGCTTCATTGTAGTATCTCTGATGTCTGAATAGGGGAGGAAAATATAAAACAATGCATGTTCAGTTTTCTTAAGGTTCTTGGTGTTAAACGTTTACCTCCACAGTTCCTCTGCTATGTATATTTGCTGTTTGCCAGTTGAAGTTTGTTGAGTAACAGCCCACACTGAGGCAGCTTGCTAAATCGGTCAACAGCCACCCTGGCTGCCACCGGTGAAAATGCCGCCTTAATTATATGTCACCTGTAGTTATCACCGGAGGCGTGCCGATGAGCCGCAGACCGGCACTTACCACCGGCTCATTAAAGACGGCCAGCGATATTTAAAAGAATGGTGAGTCACCAAATGGTAGGGTTTGCTGGCACGAATGGGCCATCGCATGCAAGAGCTGCGGACGTGAATGCGACGCAAATTCGGCAAGACGTCGCCAACTCCCCCTTCCCCGCCCGCTGACCTGCTGCCTGTGACAAATGCTACATCTCAGCAAAGTAACCGAGAAAATGAAAAAACTGGAACAGTCGATCATCGATTATTTTTCGAGGCATTTTTAAGATGGCAGCGCTCCAGGCCGGAGCCCACGCATGAGTGTAAACAGGATGGCCTCATCGAGCTTGTTTTCCCCCGTAAAAGCTTCCCCTCTCTGCCAGCACTGCACCGCACTGCACGGGTGTTTCGGTGTGTCACATAAACACTGAAATCAGCAGTCCAAGGGCCACATGTACCAGAGTTTTTTTTCGTCGCAGTGTTTGTTGATCTACCGGCTGGCCGTGGTTGTCATTTCTCCATCCCTGCTGGTGGTTTTGAGGAGGAAGGACACATGAGGGGCTCTTGTGCTCCGTACCGCAGCCCCTCATCGCCGCTCAGGCCAGGCAATCAGGGCTTCTCACCGCAGGCCACAGACCAGAGGGAGGGCTGTGCGGTGTGGCCTACTTTAGGTGTCTCCTCAGTGAAGCCGAACGGACGGGCAGAGTGCCCAAATGACACGGTGGGCTGGCCAGCGGAGGGCTCTGCTGGACATCCGAGGGGCCCACCTGCTCGCTATTTGGCCCCACGTGGCTCTGTAATGCGAGAGATTCCTCTGCATTAATGTGACAACAGCTGAGTCGCAGGACTTTTTAGCTAGTTCAGCCCGATGTTCTCGTCATTTTAATAAGCTGTTGCGACAGTTGGCAGCGTTCCTCCCTAGGGGCTCCGGCTGCGTGCGCAAATTTAATTATCATTACAGTAAAACCTATGCTTCCAATAGATTATGTGCTATTTTATACTACTGTATGATACCTTAAATTTCAGGTGCATAACCAGCCTAATTATAAGTTAACTTGGATTATATTAACCCTTTGCTATTCTTTAATTCTCACACAATAATCTACCTGGCCATGTTGTCATGTGTAATTATATAAATGCAAGTTAGTTGAAAGGGAAATTATTATAGCATGTATAATTAATACCTTATTTAAATCTGCAACAAGGTTATGGCTGATATGAAACATTATGCTCTCGTGGCTCGCAATATGTGTTGTAATAGAGACATACTGGGATCTGAAGGGCAGCAGATGGTTTCTGAGAGAATCTTCTGGATATCCGTACAGGAAGGGACACTGATCTACACGGAAGCTCTGTGGGCCCCGTCCTATGTGCTGATCTCCCTGCGACCCCTCGATACAGGATACAACACGGTCGCGGCAAAATAACGAATAAACTCCATCGGCACTCACTGACCTTCACAAACAGCTACAGCCCTACAAAGTCCAGATCTCACAAACAAATCTTGCATGCAACTTATTGAAGGGATTCTAGCCTTGTTACAGTGTTATAAAACTGGTCCTCACCTTCACTTTCTTGAAAATGATTGTAATAGACCTCAAAAGTACTTCTATGTATATTTTGAACAATGTTAAGTTTAACTTCTATATTTTCAAATTATTCTCTTGAAGTCAAAAATTTTGTTTTTTTTCCCCCAGGAGATCTGGCCACAAAATAATCAAGCAAAAGTGAAATAAAAGAAAAACAAAAGAACTGTGTAGTATTTTCTGCTTATATTAGGACATAGTCATTATTTAATTAGGTTGTCTTGTTGCAGCGACACCTGAATGATGGCTTCGATGTTGGAGAGGTGTGGAAGGAACCTGCTGCTCCTACCTTTCCCAGCGAGACGCCTTCCTCCTGTAGTGGCTCATTAGCTCCTCTGCCTGAAGCAGGACACCTTCTTCTCCCAGATTAGGGCTTTGAAAGTTGTAGAGAGGATGGGTGAAAAGCTTCTCCAGCCTGGGCGCCCGTTCCTCGCCTCCGGTCTCCGTGGAGATGGACGTGACCCCCAGAGCTTCCGGCACGTTGGCCGGCGGCATGGAGGCGTTGGACTGCCATGGGGTGGCGGTAACGTCGGCACGGCTGCCGTTGCCCCCAGCCACTCCCAGGCACGGGCATCCCTGCGCATCCACGCCGTACTTCTCCCGCAGCCTGGGTAAGAGCACAAAGTAGAAATCGGCCGCGAAGACAGTGGCCAGGGTGACGGCCATCAGCTGCCTGTCTCTTCTCATCCACATGGTCGGTGCCGAGAGCCGTCTGGCTGCGTCTCCCCCGTTCGCATTCCTCCCAATCTGGCGTGGAGAGTAGCTGCTGCGGTGCTGCCAGAGTGAACCGACAGAGGCAGCACCCCCCCCCCCCCGGCACTAATCCAGATGCACCTTCCCACTTCCCCGTAGACACAGCCCCCAGACGCGCTACGAGAGCCAGCCGCGAAAGAGGAACGGCCCACAAACTCTTTACCCCTCCTCAGTCTTCATTTCTTTCCTGTAAATATCACACTTCACATTTCCTGGTATAGATTACAGCTTCATCTTTCACGGGTTTCAGAAACTATCCCATGCGCAGTGGGTTGTCAGTGTTTCTAGACAGACGATGAGAATAGGCATGCCGTCTCCTGGACTCCATCTGTGGTGTTACTATGGTATTTTGGAACATTCACTGCTGTATTTGGGCGTGTTGAGCAAAAGCACGTGTTGGAGCAGAGTGTTGTTTTTAGAGCTTTTAGTTGGACTGGTGTGGGGTAGAGGTAACAAGGTGCATCAAATACAGGCTAACTCAGTATTGCAAAAATGGCTAACTAGATCATCACTATTTTTAGCAAGTCTCACAGTTGTACAAAAACCAGCCTTAAGATTTCTTAACATAAAAATTTGTTAGCATATTAAATTAATACACAATTATTGATTGAATGAATGTGGGCTTTAACCCCATACTATTTTCACCAACCATGTTCTTTTAGATTTAGAGGCATTGGGGTTGTGGATTATTTTAATAAACTGACATAGCTTTGCAGCAGGCAGGGGCCAATTCTGAATAATATCAGTTGGATACAACCTAAGCAATGAATGTTTTCAGTAAGGAATGCCATTTTACCTTTAACGAAGAATCATTTTTCAGTAATAAATGTTTTTTTTTTTTACCTAGAGCCTTTTGAATTTCCCCATTAATAGGTATATTACGAAACATAATTCAGTTGGACATCCTGTTGCAATAAATCTCCTTGAGGTCCTTGCTAACAAAAATTTTAAAATCCTTTCTGCATAGCAGTATCTTAGACATAAAAGTACACTATCTGTATTTACCAACATTTTCTGAGTGAACACATTTGCTATCTATGTGACAGGTCATTTTTACCTTAAGGTTATCATGACATCCCTGGTAAACATTGTACCAGAAAGAATGTGTGCTTTATTGTTGCAACAGTTTCTGATAAGGAATTCAGGTTGTTGTCCTTGTAATTCCTTAGTTCTTTTTTTATGATTTTCCATCTTTTAAATGCTGCAACATATTTTAAACAAGCACACAGTCTGTTCCGTGTTAAAAGCCTGCTGGAACCAAAGACAGGATATCAAAAGTCAAAAGTCATATTAATTCTTACATATCCTTTATATGGAGTTCTAAGCTATCCCTTTAAACGCTTTAACTGCCATGAACATGGTTTGAGAATAAAAGCTACGTAATTGTGTCTGATTGGAATGAGCATAAATTCATAAATGCTTTTTGCAGATGGCTCCGAGATGGAGATTTTCAGGGTGTGTGCTTGAGATTCTGCTCTTTTTTCCGTCACATGACGTCATGAGAAAGAGATCTGGAGGGAAGTGTGAGGAAAAAAGGCCTATCTGGCAGCTGTGTACAATAGAACGCTTTGGGTGTCATTGTATATCGACTACAATGTAATTCAATCCATGCGTATCACATCTCCTATGAGGTACAGATATGTAGGTGAAGTTAGGCTTGGGGTCAGAGTGTAGTTTGAGCCATTTATTCAGCACTGACAGAGCAGCTGGAGTTAAAGGGCTTGCTCAGGTAGCCAACGGTGATATGTATACTCTCTGGGGCACAGAATTCAAACCAACAACCTTCCAGACATGTACACAGATTCCTAGCTGGTAAAGCCACATATCACACGGCACTACACATGTGTGAGGAGGACTGCCAAAAGGGAAAAGTGAGGTACCTTCATGACTGTAGCTGCTCCAGTGTGTCTCTGAAGAAAAGAATAGAAAAGAAAAGAAAAGTACAGCCAGTAGTTTAATTATGATTGGCTTTGAAATTCCTGTCAGATTAGGGTTATCATGTGATTCAGCATCCCTGGGAAGATGAACGGATGGATGGATGGATATGGTCAAATAAAGCAAGTTATATGAAAAGTTATATATATATATATATATATATATAAAAGTTATATGAACCTAGCAATTTCTGAAAGCATATTTTGTAACTGAACATTTCACAAGAACAGCATATACATATGCAAATACAATTTTTCAAATACTGCTTGAACATTACTGACGAGCACTATCGATAATTTGAAGGTACAATTTAAGAGTTTATCATATGAAAAGATAAACTTCTGACCAGTTGTTTTCCCTGTTCCGGAGTGTGGTCTGGCCGCGGGATTCTTTTAGCAAGGCGGCGGCAAACAGCATATTTGGTTTTAAATCGGGAACAGCCACTGAAATCAGATGCTCCTAATTGGCGTGTGTCAGTGTGGAAGCCCTATGAGGTCGTGCGTGTGGACAAGGCCCCTGGTGCAGCGTGGGTAGAAAGTGGCTGGGAGTGGCATACTGCACTGGCGGCTGAAATGCCCACGGCCCTCGCTGCACACTTGCGGGTAACGCAGTGGTGAGGGGTTTTGACAACTTTGTGAATGGCTATGGGTTCAAAAACTAGTCCAAACGTGAAACTGCAATATTGTATTTGTATCTACTGTAATGTCCTCAAACTCTTTATAATGCAGTTTCTAGCAGTTTTAATGCCAATTTGAAGGAACGTTTGCCCATTTTATTCCTGAACACGAAGAATCAATTTTTTTTCACAGCAAATAATTTAAGAAAAAGTTTTTGTCAGTGTGCTTTTCATTGCACACTTGATTTGTATACAGCAGTTGGACCGATCAATAAAAGATAGATTTTGTTTTACTAACTAAATTACCATTTTTTCTTGTTTTTCCTGCTATTCTGGCACTTGGGTCATGCTAAGGGCACAGAGTCGCAGAGATTCCTATTCCATGCTGTGGTTAAGCATTCCAACTGCTATGGCAAAAGCAGCATAAACCAGGAGGTCTTTCACTAGCATATGGACACAACCACAGTCTGCTTTAATACGTCCTTCTGTGGAGGTGAGATCAGGCTAGTGTGGCTGCTGGTTTTGCAGTCACTCCAGCCACAGACTGAGGAGCTCACTGTCGCCTGCCTGGGTCATATGGGAAGCCTGGCCGGACACCCAGGTCTGGGTATTTCATGCCTTGTCTTGGCATCTAAGGGGTCATGGGCAAAATGCAGGGCAGCTGTACGTCCTGGCGTTCCTGCTGAGTGGTGGAGGGAAAGAAAGTCAGACATCTTGTTATTGTTTTTTTATTTTTATTTTATTCTTTTTGTCTCAAAGTCTAGAATAAATGAGCCTGTGCATTTCGCTCCCCGGGTCTCGCGCTGCCCTCTGACTCGGCGTGGGAGGCTCTTGTTTTTGTGTTGTTTACGCAATGCCAGCACGCTTTCAGATACAGACCACAGTGAGTCACTCCATGTCCCCCGGCTGTGTCCTCACATGTACAGGTCGTTCCTGGCAAAAGCAGACATTTAAAAAAAAAACTATTTAAACAAAGACTATCGGCTGCTGTTCTTTTTGCACATTTGAGCTATGTGGTGCCCATATTTATATGTATATTTCTAAAACAATAACAAATTTTGCGTAGGATTACTCTGGATGATCAAAGCAAAGCAACTTTGGTTTGGTAATGGCATGGAAAACGCCTCCTAAATCTCTAACATTCACTCATTTAAAGTCCCCCTCCCTCCCCATTTTCAGCTATCCCAGGCTATAGACACCCCTCGCTGTTCCAGACGCATGCCTCTTGTAGGTGGCTGACTGGCGCAAATAGCCTGTACATCTCAAGCAGGCATAGCGACGCACAGCATATTACGTACACCACATCTATAGGGTCCTATGAAAGCTGGCCTTATCTCCAGGCCCAAAATAAAACAGCTCAAGTATGACATCAAGGAGCTGCACATAATCGTATGGATTTCTGCATCTGCCGTTAAATGTTCAGTACTTCATCAGACTGTTTACATCTCAAATATTCCCACAACATGACGGTCCAGTGATAAATAGCCTTTATCAGCACATAAACTGTGTAAAATAATGAAGATTTTAAGCTAATATTATGGATACCAGTGCATTACAAGGTACATTTAGCTGAAATAGAAGATTTAAATCTTCAATCCTGAAGCTGTATGGCAATACTGCTACTCATTGAGCATAAGTAAATTATGCATGGTATTGGCAATAACCAGAATATGTTGGGTGCTGATGTTCTAAATGAGGTTCCTCTAGTAACTAGGAAAGATAGGAGTTCTTTCTGTATAACAGTTGAAGACTGATCTATCTTTGGGATGAAATACACAGCCCATCGTGTGAGAGTTTGAACGTCGGC